>CM076676.1:19792468-20119968 GCA_038501925.1 Xenopus petersii
TTATCAAAAAGTGAGACTAGAGCTCACCACAGAAAAGCATTTTTTATTAAATGGTGAATTCTAACTTTCACCTACTGATAAATACACTTCTATAAAACCCATAGAAATGACTAAAAAGAGGATGAGTTTTCCTGTGTTGCGCTCTAATCTTCCCCTATGTATCCATGACTTTTAGGGCTTAGCACACAGGCAGATTGGGGAGATTTAGTCGCCTGGCGACTAATCGCCAAGCATTGCCATTTACCTGTACTCAAGGATTTTGTAACAAATGAAGTCATGTTCCTGAACAACAGTTTGCCTGTTTTCAATCAAACTGGCCAACCATTATACAGTGTGAGAACAAATCTATCTGACCGATGGAAATACTGGTATTTGCTCTTTTAGGCTTATGGTACTTTCATGAAGAACTGAGACATCTATTATCATTATTTAAAGGGATTCTGTCATGATTTTTATGGGGTAGTCTTTATTTCTAAATTACACTGTTTACACTGCAAATAATTCACTCTCATCATATAAAATTTTGTTCCTGAACCAAGTGTATTTTTTTTAGTTGTAATAATGGTGTGTAGGAGCCATCTCAGTTCATTGTGCCTGATCCGGTGCTTTAAAGGAGAAGGAAACCCCCAGGGCGCAAAACCCCTCCCCCCCTCCCCTGTGTTGCCCCCCCTCCCTCCTCCCCCCTGGCCTACCTGTCCCCCTGGGCAAATGCCCCTAACTTGTTACTCACCCCTCTCCGCAGGTCCTGTCCACGGAGTTCACAGTCGCCATTTTCTCCCACGTGTGTCTTCTTCCTGCGATGACCGGCTTCTTCTGGCGCATGCGCAGTAGGAGCAGGTACCGGTACAGCTCTACTGCGCATGCGCCGAATGTCACAAAGTTTTCAGATTTCACTTTGTGACATTCGGCGCATGCGCAGTAGAGCTGTACCGGTACCTGTTCCTACTGCGCATGCTCCAGAAGACGCCGGTCAGAGCAGGAAGAAGACGCGCGTGGGAGAAGATGGTGACTGTGAACTCCATGGACAGGACCTGCGCAGAGGGGTGAGTAACAAGTTAGGGGCATTTGCCCAGGGGGACAGGTAGGCCAGGGGGGAGGAGGGAGGGGGGCAACATAGGGGAGGGGTTTTGCGCCCTGGGGGTTTCCTTCTCCTTTAAGAAAGAGCCAGTGCTGCACTGTGGAACTGCTAAATTTCATTCTTGAACCAGCAAGTGATTTATTTTTTGTAATATTGGTGTGTAGGCAGCCATCAAAGGTGATTTTGCCTGGTGCTTTCAGAACGAGCCAGCACTTTAGGATGGAACTGCTTTCTGGCAGGCTGTTGTTTCTCCTACTCAATGTAACTGAATGTGTGGGTCCTGGCTTTTTGTATTGAATGCTGTTCTTAGAGCTACCAGGCAGCTGTTATCTTGTGTTAGGGAGCTGTTATCTAGTTACCTTCCCATTGCTCTGTTGTTAGGCTGCTGGGGGGGGGGGAGATATCTCCCCAACAGTACAGCAGTAAACAGTGATTTATCAGAGCACATGACTTGGGGCAGTTGGAAAACTGACAATATGTCTAGCACAATGTCAGATTTCAAAATTTAAATGTAAAAAAATCTCTTTTGAGAAACGGTATTCAGTGCAGAATTCTGCTGGAGCAGCTGTGTTAACTGATGCGTTTTAAAAAAAAATTCCCATGAAAGTATGCCTTTAACTGAAGGCGACGCAGTGGGGCCCAGCTTTTTCTATTGAACGCTGTTCTTAGATCTACCAAGCAGCTGTTATCTTGTGTCAGGGAGCTGATATCTGGTTATCTTCCCAATGTTCTGTTGTTAGGCTGTTGGGAGTTGGGGGGAGGGAGTGAAATCACTTACATTAGGCTGCTGGGGGGGAGATATCACTCCAACCCAACTTTACAGCAATAAAGAGTGACTGAAGTTAATCAGAGCACAAGTCACATGACTGGGGCACCTGGGAAACTGACAATATGTCTAGCCCCATGTCAGATTTCAAAATTAAATTTAAAAAAATTAGTTTGCTCTTCTGAAAAATGGATTTCGGTGCAGAAGTCTGTTGGAGCAGCACTATTCACTGATGTACTTTGAAAAAAACATGTTTTCCCGTGACAGTAACCCTTTAACCTCTTCCCACTAGAAATCACTGCCTGTGGGCAACAAGGAGATTTGTTGCCCCTCAATATAAGCGCCCTACAGAAGAAACTACAGTATCAGACAGAAGCTACAAGTAAATACAGAACTGAGCAGACCATTTTCTGTGAAGATGGTTATTATGAAGACAGGATGAGCCTGCTTATAACTGTGTTTGTTCAGCTAATTGCCTCAATACATATTAACAGAGTGAATATCATATTATGGCCGAATACAAGGCGGCAGTGGAATCTGGAGAGCTACAGTGGAAAATCGATCTCTAAACAGTATGCAAAATTGCTGGGGAGGGAATTAAATCTCACTGCACAAGATATATGCATATTCAGGTATATACTGGCTAATGGCTGCACACAAGAAGCAAATACTACCCTGGTAATATACAAATATTAATGCACAGAACAGCAATTACACCATATTTAGAGGATTTATATCCACAATAATGGCAGATGAAGTTACTTGGTATCTATGTAGTTCTAGTTTTTAATTTGCTTATTTTAGGACCCCCCCCCCCAGCATTGTCTTGCTTTGCGATTGCATTTGTTACCTCCACACTGGTTTTTCCCTGTATTTCAGCATCTTCAGGTTTAGCCTGTTCCTCTTTCCCTTTCTTTTCCCCCTCCTCTACATTAGCCATCCATTTGTAGGCATCTATTCAGGCCTTATCAGTAAAATATGTCAGGTTAAGGAAACCGTTACAGGAGAAATGTATATCACAGCCTAATGCAAAAAAGCATTCCACTTGCCCTTGATCCTTCTCTGGACAAACTGGAAAAACAAAGTCCAGAGAAGGATCAAGGGCATGTGGAACACAAAGAAAACAGGTTCAAGTCCAGGTTCAGGAAACTAAGCCGTCAGGATTTATATAAGGGCTGTGTGCTAGGAGTTCGCTAGGGATTAACTGCACCTGCCAATTAACACAGGAAGTTAATTATCAGCACTAGGGACAGACACAGGAACCTTAGAACAGGGTAAGCCTAAATCTCTACACTCCCTGAATAGGAAAAAGGTAAGGTAAAAAGTTGCAATACACCAGAGACTAAAGCTGGCCATAGACGCAAAGATCTGATCGTATGAATCGAGGTCACTTTCACTTTGGTCATTTTATTTGTTCTCCATTTTCTTTAGCCCCATGTATTTTTTTCCATCCAATTGACATCATCTGGCTAGATGGGCTTCAGGTTCTATTAATGAATAGTCCTGTAGGAAGTTCCTGTGCTGTGCAATGCTACCACTGCATGCACACTACTATACAATAAAGTCAAAGTGCTCTACATAGAAGGTTTGTAATTAAGCAAATGGACACCATGTGAATAATTGCTGACAGTGCCTTGTACGAGGTAGCTGCCTATCAAACATACAGACTCAGGGTCAAGCGTAACATAAAACAAATCGTAAGCAGGCACTCGTGCAACCCCATGGGGGAAGAAAAACTGGCCATAGACTTGCAGAGTATAGCCTAAAGTCAGAAAAATGATCATTCATGCCAATCTTCCGACCTGCAACTAAGCATTCATATAATATAAAGTAGTAAAGAGAAGAAATCACAGGATTCTCTGGTCATTTATTGACAGACAGCAATTGCACAAAAATTATGTCCGACAAATAGTAGTGACAATCTCCCATTGATATGGTCAGATATATGCAGGCAGTGACGTAACTATAGAGCAAGCAGACCCCACAGTCACGGGGGGGGCTGGGGAAGAGGTGGGCTGGACTGTGGAGTCTGCTTCCTCTATAGTTAATAGAAATCCCCCCTCTTTAGCCGCTCTCTTACCTGCGGTGATGAAGGGGGACGCAAGTTGGGGCGGGAGTGGGCAGAGTCGGGGCTGGGAGTGAGTGGGGCGGAGGCCGGATGGGTGGGAAGATGGGGATCGGAGTGCACCTCACCCCTCTGAAGATTTTTTTGAAGGGGTGCCTCACACACTCTAGTTCAGCCCTAGAGAACTTTTGCACCATTTTCTCTCAAAAATTCCGGTAATTTAAGTGCAAAAGCTACCCTCTTCGACCAAAGTGTATTTCGCCAGGTAAAGGCTGGGAACTTCCATTAGAAAGATAGAGCAGCCACTTTTAAATCACAATCATAGCCCCTTCCACACTCATTTACTCCATGGCGAAAATTCTCCATTAGAAAGATAGAGCAGCCACTTTTAAATCACAATCATAGCCCCTTCCACACTCATTTACTCCATGGCGAAAATTCTCTGGCGAAAAATTTCTAGAGAATTTACTCCACTACCATTATATGGGGAAATATACTGGTGAATTTTTGTGGAGAATTTCCGCCAGGAGAAAATTCACCACATTTCTCAAAAGAAATGTGAAAAGGAAGATTTTAGTAAATATGGAGATGTATTCTGAAGATATACCTGGTGAGTGAGGTGAACTTTGGTGAAGTTAGGTGAAGAGTTAATTCACAAATGTGCCCCTATGTCTAAGCTGTAGGGTGCCATATTTATGAAATAAACATTTGTTTTCTCCATCCTGGACAAGTGATTTTATGAATACCTCTGTTTTTATTGTATTCTGTTCCTTTATGGTGCAAGCTCACAACATGTACCCCTGATCTCTTGAACTCAACTCAGCTTTATTAAAACAGATATAATAGGAGTGGATATAATTGATGTTCTGTTGGCAGGGTCGGAACTAGTGATAAGCAGCAGAGGTAGCTTCCTAGGGTGCAAGAGAAGACGGGTGCGATGAACAACTGGCACAGGGGAGGTTGAAGAGGGGTGCAATGAACAACTGGCACAGGAAAGGTAGGGGGATGAGCATCTGACAGTAGTTTGGGGATGGCATCAGGGAATTAGCAGTTAGTGGGGTTAATTGGAAGACAGGAGATTGTGAGTAGGGGTCATCAGGCCAAGAAGTATTGCCTCAGGCACAAATACAACTTGGCTGGGCTTTGGCTGTCAGAGTTGTTATATCAAAGGATTGCAAGGTTGATACTGTGTCTTTTATCAATAATACAGGTCCTACCTACCTACCTACCTATCATAATAAATCTTTATTTTTATTTTTGAGAAGTAATGCTTAGCTTCTCCTTTTTTTTCAGGTTTTTGGCAACTGGGCAGTCATTTGCTTCTTTGTATTTCTAATTCCTAATTGGTCGAAGCACAATTAGCGAGATTGTAAGAGAAACTTGTCAGCTTATTTGGACTGAGCTGCAAAGAATTGTGATGTCAACCCCAGACGAAAATGTTTGGATTACCATTGCAGAAGATTTCTACAAACAAACCAACTTTCCTAATTGCTTGGGTGCCTTGGATGGAAAACACAATAGAGTTACAAGGCCATTCATAAAAATACTTTTCAGTTGTTCTTCTGGCTAGTGTTGATGCCAATTATTGCTTCACTATTATTGATGTGGGATCCAATGGAAGCACTGGTGATGCCAGTGCTTTCTGGCATTCAGCAATGGGTAGGGATGTAGCGAACTGTTCGCCTGCGAACTTCGACCGTTCGCGTCCGCCGAATGTTCGCGAACATTTGGGAACGTTCGCATTTTGAGTTCGCGTTCGATTCGAATAAAAATCGTTCGACCATTCGACCATTCGAATTCCTTCGACCGCTAAAAATCGAACGATTTCCATTCGTTCGAACGATTGTAAGCATGATTTTCATTCAATCGAACGATTTTAAAACGTTCGATCGTTCGATCGGGGGACGCAAGTTGGGGCGGGAGTGGGCAGAGTCGGGGCTGGGAGTGAGTGGGGCGGAGGCCGGATGGGTGGGAAGATGGGGATCGGAGTGCACCTCACCCCTCTGAAGATTTTTTTGAAGGGGTGCCTCACACACTCTAGTTCAGCCCTAGAGAACTTTTGCACCATTTTCTCTCAAAAATTCCGGTAATTTAAGTGCAAAAGCTACCCTCTTCGACCAAAGTGTATTTCGCCAGGTAAAGGCTGGGAACTTCCATTAGAAAGATAGAGCAGCCACTTTTAAATCACAATCATAGCCCCTTCCACACTCATTTACTCCATGGCGAAAATTCTCCATTAGAAAGATAGAGCAGCCACTTTTAAATCACAATCATAGCCCCTTCCACACTCATTTACTCCATGGCGAAAATTCTCTGGCGAAAAATTTCTAGAGAATTTACTCCACTACCATTATATGGGGAAATATACTGGTGAATTTTTGTGGAGAATTTCCGCCAGGAGAAAATTCACCACATTTCTCAAAAGAAATGTGAAAAGGAAGATTTTAGTAAATATGGAGATGTATTCTGAAGATATACCTGGTGAGTGAGGTGAACTTTGGTGAAGTTAGGTGAAGAGTTAATTCACAAATGTGCCCCTATGTCTAAGCTGTAGGGTGCCATATTTATGAAATAAACATTTGTTTTCTCCATCCTGGACAAGTGATTTTATGAATACCTCTGTTTTTATTGTATTCTGTTCCTTTATGGTGCAAGCTCACAACATGTACCCCTGATCTCTTGAACTCAACTCAGCTTTATTAAAACAGATATAATAGGAGTGGATATAATTGATGTTCTGTTGGCAGGGTCGGAACTAGTGATAAGCAGCAGAGGTAGCTTCCTAGGGTGCAAGAGAAGACGGGTGCGATGAACAACTGGCACAGGGGAGGTTGAAGAGGGGTGCAATGAACAACTGGCACAGGAAAGGTAGGGGGATGAGCATCTGACAGTAGTTTGGGGATGGCATCAGGGAATTAGCAGTTAGTGGGGTTAATTGGAAGACAGGAGATTGTGAGTAGGGGTCATCAGGCCAAGAAGTATTGCCTCAGGCACAAATACAACTTGGCTGGGCTTTGGCTGTCAGAGTTGTTATATCAAAGGATTGCAAGGTTGATACTGTGTCTTTTATCAATAATACAGGTCCTACCTACCTACCTACCTATCATAATAAATCTTTATTTTTATTTTTGAGAAGTAATGCTTAGCTTCTCCTTTTTTTTCAGGTTTTTGGCAACTGGGCAGTCATTTGCTTCTTTGTATTTCTAATTCCTAATTGGTCGAAGCACAATTAGCGAGATTGTAAGAGAAACTTGTCAGCTTATTTGGACTGAGCTGCAAAGAATTGTGATGTCAACCCCAGACGAAAATGTTTGGATTACCATTGCAGAAGATTTCTACAAACAAACCAACTTTCCTAATTGCTTGGGTGCCTTGGATGGAAAACACAATAGAGTTACAAGGCCATTCATAAAAATACTTTTCAGTTGTTCTTCTGGCTAGTGTTGATGCCAATTATTGCTTCACTATTATTGATGTGGGATCCAATGGAAGCACTGGTGATGCCAGTGCTTTCTGGCATTCAGCAATGGGTAGGGATGTAGCGAACTGTTCGCCTGCGAACTTCGACCGTTCGCGTCCGCCGAATGTTCGCGAACATTTGGGAACGTTCGCATTTTGAGTTCGCGTTCGATTCGAATAAAAATCGTTCGACCATTCGACCATTCGAATTCCTTCGACCGTTAAAAATCGAACGATTTCCATTCGTTCGAACGATTGTAAGCATGATTTTCATTCAATCGAACGATTTTAAAACGTTCGATCATTCGATTCGAATGAAAATCCTTCGATCGAACGTTCGCATTTTTTGACGGTATTCGCGAACGGCGTTCGCGAACACCAAATCGGCAGTTCGCTACATCCCTAGCAATGGGGTGTAGATTATCAGAAGGGGCACTTCGTCTACCTCTTCCAAGACCATTGCCTGGGACTGATGCACCTTCCATGCCCTATGTTTTTGTGGCTGATGAGGCCTTTGGGCTAACAGAAAACATAATGCGGCCTTACCCAGGGTCACAAAGGGCCATAGAGAAACATGTTTTCAATTACCGATTATCAAGAGCACGCCGCATGGTAGAGTGTGCTTTTGGCATTCTCTCTAACAAATGGCGTGTATTCCATACCAGTATACAATTGGAACCCCAGTTTGTGGATATTATAATAAAAGCTTGTTGTGTCCGATACAATTTTGTTCGTCTTAGGGATGGGTATAGCTATAAACTGACTGATGATATCCCAGATATTGATTGGGCCCCTGTGAGAGGTCCTACAGGAGGGATGAGAGTTCGTGATCAGTTTGCTAATTATTTCATGTCTCCAGATGGAGCTATACCATGGCAGCTGAACCAAATTTAGTCTGCATACAATTGCATACAATTCACTTGCATTGTATTACTAAAATACTCATTGTTTATACATTGTATTAATAAAATACATATTATTTTAAAAACTATTGTGTACTCTATTGTTTTTCATAAAATGGAACTAAATGAAAATTTCTATGTCCTACAGATATATATGTATACACATGAATACACATGATGCACATGACACCCATGAAGTAAGGCAGTGATGAACTACAATCATATAGACAACCCGAACGACAAAGTGCATAAAAATAGCGGCCACGACAAAGAGTTTACAAATAGCCGCCACGGCAAAGCGTACACAAATAGCCGCCACGACAAAGCGTATACAAATAGCCGCCACGACAAAGTGTATACAAATAGCCGCCACGACAAAACGTGACGTCATGCGTCTTGTGGCATGCATCATACTGCGTTTTAGAGCCTGCTTCATTACCACAGCAGCAAGCAAAATGGTGGGCATTAACTCACTCACTGACCCACAGGCTTGGGAGATTGCTGACTTTCTGCTGTCAGAACAGTATGACAGTCTCCCATTGTGGATGCCCAATAAAAGGGCCCACAAACAAAGCCAACGGTTGAGGTGCCGGTTGAGGCATCGGCATGGGGTCACTTTTGACCATCGGACACTGCAGCGGCTGTGGTCTGATCTAAATAGGAGGGACCCAGATTTTGTGATGCAGGTACAGCTGCACCAGCACAGTGAGTATTTATTATTCCTTAATTAACCTTAAAAAAGTATACTATACATATATTTCTAATTTATTTATTTATTACATACTTTTCTATCAGGGGAACATCCACAAGCTGAGTCTGAGACTGGGGAGGACCTGTTTGAGGAGTAGAGATGGCGCGAACTGTTCGCCGGCGAACTTGTTCGCGCGAACATCGGGTGTTCGCGCTCGCCGGAAGTTCGCGAACGTCGCGCGACGTTCGCCATTTTGGGTTCGCCATTGTTGGCGCTTTTTTTTGCCCTCTCACCCCAGACCAGCAGGTACATGGCAGCCAATCAGGAAGCTCTCCCCTGGACCACTCCCCTTCCCTATAAAAACCGAAGCCCTGCAGCGTTTTTTCACTCTGCCTGTGTGTGCTGAAGAGATAGTGTAGGGAGAGAGCTGCTGCCTGTTAGTGATTTCAGGGACAGTTGAAAGTTTGCTGGCTAGTAATCGTTTTGATACTGCTCTGTTATTGGAGGGACAGAAGTCTGCAGGGGTTTGAGGGACATTTAAGCTTAGGTAGCTTTGCTGGCTAGTAATCTACCTTCTACTGCAGTGCTCTGTATGTAGCTGCAGTGGGCAGCTGTCCTGCTTCTGATCTCATCTGCTGACTGCTGCAATAACAGTAGTCCTTGTAAGGACTGCTTTTATTTATTTTTTTGTTCCAATACAGAGCAGTATCAAGCAGATTACTAGCCAGCAAACTTACTATCATCTGTCCCTGAAATCACTAACAGCTCTCCCCCTACACTATCTCTTCCAAGCACACACAGGCAGATTTTTCAGATACATTTTTGCCCTTGATCCCCCTCTGGCATGCCACTGTCCAGGTCGTTGCACCCTTTAAACAACTTTAAAATCATTTTTCTGGCCAGAAATGTCTTTTTTAGATGTTAAAGTTCGCCTTCCCATTGAAGTCTATGGGGTTCGCGAACCGTTCGCGAACCGCTCGCATTTTTGCGCAAGTTCGCGAATATGTTCGCGAACTTTTTTTCCGACGTTCGCTACATCCCTATTGAGGAGGCAGAGACAGAACCTCAAAAGCCTGAGCAGCCTGAGGAGGTGGAGGAGACAGCAGAAAGGGCTGATGCTTCTGATGAAGGTACACTACATCACACCCCCACATAAAACTTTTTAAAACTTTTTAGTCTATAATGAAAGATTTATTATAAGAATTCTGTATTTTTTTTTTTTTGCCCGGCTGGTGGCCGAAGTCCGGCAACTGAAAGGCAGGGTGCTGGCCCTGGAAAACCAGATATAATTTTATTTGTTTTTTTTCCTATATTTCATTTATTTGTAATGTAAATAGTTTTAACAGTAAAAGCCATTGAACCTTATGGATATCTGTCAATCATTTTTATAAACATTTATAAACATTCGGAGAAGGAAGAATTCAGCTTCATAAGTTTAATATTTATTTATAACACAACTGAAAAAAACACAAAGTGCAAAACTCCGGGATGTAATAAAAATTATAAAGTGCATTATAACAATTAAGTAAAGTGCATTATAACAGCCAGATCCGGTAAGCCAAAAAAGTAAAAATCACATTACAGGTCTGTGAATGAGTTTTGGGAAGGATCCCATGCTTGGGAAGTGGAAGGGTATGCATAAGGATATGGATAAGGGTTTGGAGTGCTGCTTTGAGGCATGTGGAATGGTTGTGGTGGGTGCATAACAGGCATGTTGGGTGGATGATTGCCTTGGGGTAAATATTTATATAACAGATGCAGAAAGTCCATTCTCAACATTTGCCTATGTGCCTCTGGAACCATCATGATGGTAGGCATTAAACCGGTATAAAATGAGAATTCCTGTGTATCCTCAAAACATAGGTCCTCTTGGCAGAAGACTCTTGGGAAGGCTCTTTGGATGATACCGATTCACACAACTTTGATAGCATGTCTTTTACTTCACCAGATGAAATGTTGTTTTTTTTTCTTTTTGCTGGCCGAGTGTTGTCAGATCGAAATGCTTGTGCTGGTGGGGTCTCAGTGTTGCCAGAAGTGCCAGGTGGGGTAACAGTGCTGGTTTGGTAGTTGGTCCGAAGAAGCAGTTTCTGTTACAATCTCTTCATCCTGCACACTATCAAGATTGCTAGAAGTTCTAATGGAAAACACAAAAAAAAAAAAATAACATTAAAACCAAGGAATTTTTCAATACAAATAATACATATATTTTTGTATACTCTTGCATTCCTCTGTATTGTTGTGTTACATATATCTGCAATTATCTGTTGTTGTACAGTCCTTTGTCCTCAAGGAGCGCTATACAAATAAAAATATACATACAATATTACATGGATATACCAGGGTAGGTAACATTCAAATGGATGTCACTGATCCCATCTGAAGATCAAATACTCAAAGGCTACAAAGTTATCACAATCTATTTATCATCTTTCTATGTTGGCCCATGTAGCATTGATCATACCCTCCCCCCAAAGAAAATGGATGATTATTTACTTGCTGTCTCTTAGCAAAAGCAGGTAATAGAAATTTTAATTGTTCAGCATAAATACACTTCTTTCTTTTTGATGGCGATGCACCACTTCATGTCTCTGCCTTCTGGGCAGCCACTTCCCTACGAAAGCAATCTCTGATATGCTTCCATCGGCTTTGAATTTCTTTGACTGGGATGGTGAAAGAAAATGAATAGTATTACAATGAATACTAAATTTAGATGAGTCATATAGTACTAAACCATATAGTATGACAAAGTAATGTTTTAAAATAGCCATACTTAGCCACCTACCTAGTAAAAAAAAAAAACATCACATCCACAGGCCGTATGCATACCCCCTACAATAGCTTGCAACACATTATATGTCCAACAATAGGGAAGGCCTATTTTGTTTTACGTATTTATTTTGTAAAAAAAAGTGGCAGCCATACCCACATATAAGATTGTAAAAGTAAAAATTGTGACAAAAAATAGTTACCTTTCATATTTTTTGAGCATCTGAAAGAGCTTCCCAGCCTTCAAACAGTTCAAGTGCCACTTCATCCCACAGTTGTTTCCTCGTGATCTTATTATGATATGCTGGTAATAAATGTCATATAGAGAGCAGGTCGATTTTCCAACAAATCAATAAGCCTATCTGTAGCAACATGCTGCTTTACTAAAGGCATTTTTTTCTGAAATAGTTGGCGCAGGAGTAGTGTCGCAAGCGTCCTTTCCCCAACACGACAGCCCGAGAAATTATGCAGCCCGTAGTCGCATACCCAAACAAATAATTTGAACTTCGCACCCTCGTATTTACGTGCCTGCGACTTGACACCGTAGAATCCACGTTCTCATGCGCATTTCCTGTGACGTCATGTCGTTGTTCGTTTTCACGCTGCTATTTGTCGCCTCGTCTGTTTGGCACAGGCGATTTTGTATATCTGCTATGTCAATGCAATTTTTTCAATTGTCGCGTTGCATCGGCCAGAAAAGGGTCTCTGTGTGTTTTCAGGCGACTAGTGCTTTTGAATAGCTGTGTGTGGCAGATACCTGGCAATTCTCTATGCTTTCTATGAGACATAACCGAGCGACTATTCACCGCTACTCACCATTGCAAAACGCGGGCGACTTATTGTCAGCGAATCTTCTCGTCTGGACTGGCCCTTAATGAGAGAGCACGACCAGATTAGACAACCCCCTTTCCCAGAAATTCCCTCCCCCTGCACAAACTATAAAGACACCCTTCCCTTCTGGGGGCAGCAGTTTTTATTTTCTGTCCTTTCTCAGACTAGATTTTAAAGCTAGGCCCAGATGAGTGTGATGTCAACCTGTGGAGAAACACAGGACAAGAATCCGCTCCTCTATTCTGCCCACTGTGCCTGCACCCAGAAACATTACCTCCAATTGGGTGCAGGCGCAAGCAGTGTATTATGCTGTGAAAATCCACAGCATCTACCTGCACTCAAGTAGAGGTAATGTTTCCAGGTGCATGTACTGCGGACAGAAGGGCAGCGCCGAAGAAGAGCATTCTCAGGCTGCATTTCTCGGCACCTGGAATCCAACTTGTCTGGCCCTAGCCTTAGACTAAACCTGGCTCTAAAAATTAGCAAGTATCTGTACATACCCGTGACCACTCAAGTTTTAAGGGGTAGGGTTGACTTTCCTGTTTACAATCCTGTAGGACTGTAGGGGTTTGAGAACAATTGGTCCACTCACTTGAAAGGTCTGGTTCCTTCTTGTAGCTTGGCCTAGGCATGCCAGAGGCAATGGTTTTCTGTTTTCATTTTTCCTGTCTCCAGAACATGTTTTTTGTTCCCTCTGGCACACTAGTGTCACATGTAATTTTTTTGTTACTGGTTGTGGTAATCCCTTGTTTAATGTCCCTTGGACAGTGCATCAGGGGTATGGATCCCATTGCCTACACAGAAGCTGAATATAAGAAAGAAGACAGCTGTGTGTCGGGATGTATCAGTCCAAGGGGTATATTTATCAAAAAGTGAAGTTAGAGATTGCCACATGCCTCTAGAGTGAAATTCCGCCACTCTCCATTAATTTCTATGGGACTTTTAAAAGAGTATTTATCAATGGGTGAAAGTGAAAGTTCATCCTTTATAAATATGCCTTTCAAAATCCCATAGAAATGAATGGAGAGTGGTGGAATTTGGCCATGTCTGCCAAATAAAAAAATTTGCGAAGACTGCTTCACTGCAGCTTCAGGTTCTGCTGTTTCTACAAAAATTTCTAGAGCAGTGGCTCAGGGGGCAGATTAACTTGAGGGCGAAGTGGCTAACACTAGCGTCAATTTGCTCTGTTACCACCCACAGGGACATTGACAATTTACTAACGGTTGCAGGTGTCACTTTGTCAGTAGAGTGCATATATCTTCCGTAATCTTCTATTACTTACATCATATTTTTTAGTGGAAAAAGCCAAAAAAACGCTGGCGTATTTTCCTTTTTTCAGAGTGATTGCATGCAAATGTCCTTAAACTTTTTTTGGGTAACTGGGTTCCCCCATACATTTTGCAACATATGCAACCTTAAGTACACAGTAGGCTCATGTGTTGGGCGTTATGACAACTCTGTTTTATTTATTAAGGTTCCCTGGACATGTGAAATGTAATGCATTTGCTGCAACATAAACGTCCATTCAACTTTAAATTTCCCCCCGTATGCAAATTAATCTGAGTGCAAGACCTGTAGCGAATTTGAGCTAGGCAGAAATGAACGCAAAACGTCGCCAGAGCCAGCATTCGGCGCCCTTGAATGAATTAGCGTTGTCTGAGGGAATTTTCGTTGTCTGGGGGAATTTTCACCTGGCGAAGTGTTGCGATGGCTGCAAGCAGTAGTTGTTTAATTTTCGCCCTCGAGTAAATCTGCCCCTAAGGCTACTGCCTCTGTGGCCGGTCTTGGATCTAGCCCCCTCAGATGAAGACAGTTGGGGAGACTGGAGAAAACCAAGGAACATTTTCCTTTGTTTCCCAGGGTTTACGGAGCTTATCAAGTCTGAGTGGTGGAAAGCAGTGCTGCCCAACTTCTGTGGTACGTGGTGGAGGGCTGATAATGGAAGCCTGTGTTGACCACTCCCAGTTTTTAAACCACACCAATGTTATCACAAGAAATGTTAAGACGATACCCGCATTAATGGTGGTAGCACACAAAAGAACCTAAAACCAAATGGCTGGTGCTTACTGCAGGGATATCCATCATAATGGGAAAAAAGTTTGTCATGTTAACATATACCCTTAAATTCAATGCCTCCATCTGACCCATGGGCAGATTCGTATTCATCTGGTATGGTACCTATGGGTTGGAGAAAAGCTGATGTTATTCCAATATTTAAAAAGGGATTACGATCTCTGTCTGGCAATTATAGGCCAGTAAATTTGACATCTGTGTGGGCAAATTATTTGAAGGCTTTTTAAGAAAACACATTCAAAAATGTGTCCTAGTGAATGACATTATGAGCAGCAATCAGCATGGCTTTATGAAGGATAGTTCATGTCAAACAAATCTGATCGCTTCTTATGATGAGGTAAGTAAGATGCTGGACAGTGGGGGGCAGTAGATGTGATCTATTTGGATTTTTGCCAAAGCGTTTGATACAGTGCCCCACAAATGACTGCTTTCTAAACTAAGGTCTGTTGGGCTTAATGGAGTTGTTTGCATATGGATAGCAAACTGGCTACAAGATATGGTAAGTGTTGCCACCCGGCCGGTATTTTACCGGCCTAGCCGGTAAAACACCAGCCAAGGTCGGGCCGGTATTACAAATTTACCGGAAATGTAGCTGCCGGTAAATTAGTAATACACCAAAAAAAAAAGCCCGTGGCCTGCCCCCAGCCGGTATTTTACCAGCCTAGCCGGTAAAACACCAGCCAAGGCCGGGGCCGGTATTACCTCCACCCCCTCCAGCTGCCGGTGAAGATTTTTTTTAGAAGGTGACAACCCTAGATATGGTACAGAGGGTGGTTGTTAATGGTACACTCTCTACTTGGAGTAAGGCTTGGTATTGGGTCCTCTTTTATTTAACTTGTTCATTTAAGACTTAGGGAACGGTATTGTAAGTATCTGCTGCTCCTGCAGCCCATATGATGTGTGAACAGTCACTAGGGATGTAGCGAACGTCGGAAAAAAAGTTCGCGAACATATTCGCGAACTTGCGCAAAAATGCGAGCGGTTCGCGAACGGTTCGCGAACCCCATAGACTTCAATGGGAAGGCGAACTTTAACATCTAAAAAAGACATTTCTGGCCAGAAAAATGATTTTAAAGTTGTTTAAAGGGTGCAACGACCTGGACAGTGGCATGCCAGAGGGGGATCAAGGGCAAAAATGTATCTGAAAAATCTGCAGCTACATACAGAGCACTGCAGTAGAAGGTAGATTACTAGCCAGCAAAGCTACCTAAGCTTAAATGTCCCTCAAACCCCTGCAGACTTCTGTCCCTCCAATAACAGAGCAGTATCAAAACGATTACTAGCCAGCAAACTTTCAACTGTCCCTGAAATCACTAACAGGCAGCAGCTCTCTCCCTACACTATCTCTTCAGCACACACAGGCAGAGTGAAAAAACGCTGCAGGGCTTCGGTTTTTATAGGGAAGGGGAGTGGTCCAGGGGAGAGCTTCCTGATTGGCTGCCATGTACCTGCTGGTCTGGGGTGAGAGGGCAAAAAAAAGCGCCAACAATGGCGAACCCAAAATGGCGAACGTCGCGCGACGTTCACGAACTTCCGGCGAGCGCGAACACCCGATGTTCGCGCGAACAAGTTCGCCGGCGAACAGTTCGCGCCATCCCTAACAGTCACAGCTACTGGCAGTGTGAGGTGTGATCGATACAGGGTGTTACAGGTGTGAACAATGTAGATCCATGTAGGTGTGAATAATAGATGATTCTTCAGGCGTGAACAATACATGAAATTACAGGTGTGAACAATGCAGGGCTTTTACAGCCTGAATCTGAGGCGTGAATAATGCAGGAGCCACTTGATCTCAGTTCTGAAACCTTTTGAAATTTACACAAGGTAAGCAAAATCAAAGCAGCCAGACTTTTAATGGAGAAATTTCACTCTGATTTCAGACTGTGGTGATCTTCATTCTTCGATAAATATACCCCTATGACTGTGGCTTGTAAAAGGAGTCAGGCTGGGGTGGATACATAACTGGCTACCCTATTTTCATTATTTGTATTTGGTTTTCTTTATTTGTATTTTCTTTTATATTTATTTTTATCTGCTCAGCTGGGCTTGATTTTCAGGGCCAGTTTTACGTAGTGGGTGCCCCTAGGCCCACTGCCGTTCGTCGCCCCTGTCCCCTCCCCTTTATTCATGCAAATACTCATCATTAGGACCGGAGCAATGGGGATTGGCGCATGGGAATTTAAAAAATTATTGTATCTCCAGCGCATTCCCAGTGTTTTTGAACCAATGTGGGTGTGGTTTGTCAGCATACCGCCCCCCTTAAATCCTGGCCTTTCCACAAATCCGGGCCTGTTGATTCTAGTTGGGATGGGTGCACGGTACCTGCTGCGAGAATATTAGGCAGCCACACAAGGCATGCGTGGAATGCTCCTTAGATCTCTAAGATGCATTCACTAAATCATGGGCCCCTTATGTCTCTAGGTGCACCCATAACCCTGATTGTAATTGTTGTACATTTCAAAACTTTTGGGAGTGGGATAAGCCTACAAGGAGGGGGGGGGGGTGCTGTGTGAAGTGTAGCCTAGGGGCCTTACATCTCATTAATCTGCTACTGGAGGCAGGGTTCTCAACTTCTCCAGGAGGTATCTCCAATTCTTGTCTGGAGAGAATAGAATATGGAGTCTGTGACAGCAGTGTACATTCCTGGATTTCATATTTTCTAGATTTGCCAAGTTCATATATCCGCCTTGCCTGACATGACAAGGGTTAGCTGGAAGGAGGCTCTGGTTATTGAGAAATGTTTTATGGTAGCACTGAAGTTGGGGCCTCCAAAGAGGTATTTTTCTTCACCCTGGGATTTACCTCTTGTTCTAAAACCCTTAGGGGCAGATTTACTAAAGGGCGAAGTGACTAATGCTGGTGAATCTTTTCCAGCATTACCGTTTTCAGGAACTTCACTAATTTACTAACGGGCACAGGCAGCACTTTGCTAGCCACTCTATCGCCAGGTGAATTTTCGCTCTGGCAAATGAACGTTACTCTGCAAATTCAAGATGCGGATTTTACTGAACGTTACCTCTTTTGCCAGACTTGCCTTAGCCAGCTCAGACCAGACGAAGTACACTGGAGTGCATAGATCTTCCTCATTTACATCATATTTTTTAGTGGAAAAAGTTTCCAAAAAACGCTGGCGTCTTTTCTTTTTTCAGAGTGATAGCCTGCAAAAGTCCTTAAATTTTTTTTGGGGTAACCGGGTTCCCCCATACATTTTCTAACATTTGGAACATTAACTATACAGTGGGCTCATGTGTAGGGCATTATAACAACTCTTTTTACTTTATTAAGGTTCCCTGGACCTGTGTAATGTAATGTATTTGCTGCAACATATACATACGTCCATTCAACTTTCCCGCCGTATGCAAATTAGCCTGAGCGAAGATCTCTAACAAAGTTGCGCTAGGCAGAATTGAATGATAGTCCATCTTCACTTTGGTTTGCACACATTGCCAAAGTAACACAACTGGACACAACTTTGCATTTTAGTAAATTAGCATTGTCTGAACAAATTAGCTGCCACATTCTGTGCTTTCTGTAGTACAGCAGCGCTTCCAGCATGAACTTTCTGCAGATCTGCGGTGCCTTGCTCATCGGTTCCAGCCGCGGTGCAATTACCAACATCCCCGAGGCGCCTTCTGCATTCGCTAATTATCCCAGATCTATGGGTACAGGATGGGAAGGTCCGGACATTAAAAGCCGGCTCTGGATGCTGCTGCTGCCTTTCACCTCTTGAGCCGCACTGCTGTACTACAGAAAGCACAGAATGTGGCAGCTAAAAGATCCAGCAGCAGAGAGCCAGGGAGGAGAAATCAAGTGCCGCTCAATAGATGGTCGCCCTTTCGCCGTTTCTGTACAAGACAGGAAGCAGAGTTTCTGTAAGTTATTTCTTAATAAAGACTTTGCTTTTTTAAAGTATAATTTGTGTTGGTGTTTTTTTTCATTGTGTACTAACGAATTTTTTAAAAAATTTTTTTGATGTTACTGGTCCTTTAATGAAAAAGAAACCTATCTCCAATATACTTGAATTAAAATATGTGTACAGTTTTTATAAGAAACCTGACTATATAGAGTGAAATTCTCTCTTCATTTACTGCTGTGGATAGGAATTGTCCGACGGTCCCTAACTGCTCCTTAGGGAAACAATCATACTTATGAACAGCAGGGGGAGCCCCCACCTTACTTTCCAGCCATGCAGAACTCAAGCAGCTTTGTTTATGACGATCCCTAAGCAGCCAAGACCACACTGAGCATGTGCACAGTCTTAGTCTTGCAAAGATGTTTAACAAAGTTACAAAATGGTGACCCCCTGTAGCCAACTTTGATACTGGGATACTGTCATGGGAAAACATGCATCAGTTAATAGTGCTACTTTAGCAGACTTCTGCACTGAAATCCAATTCTCAAAAGAGCAAACAGATTTTTTTTATATTCAATTTTGAAATCTGACATGGGGCTAGACATATTGTCAGTTTACCAGCTGTCCCCAGTCATGTGACTTGTGCTTGCTGTTATCTCTCCTACTTAATATAACTGAATCAGTCTCAGTGGGACTTGGCTTTTACTATTGAGTGTTGTTCTTAGATCTACCAGGGAGCTGTTATCTTGTGTTAGGGAGCTGCTATCTGGTTATCCACCCATTGTTCTTTTGTTAGGCTGCTGGGGGGAAAGGGAGGGGGAGTGAAGAGAGATGTTTATCAGAGCACAAGTCACACTGGGGGCAGCTGGGAAACTGTCAATATGTCTAGCCACATGTCAGATTTCAAAATTGAATATAAAAAAATCTGTTTGGTCTTTTGAAAAATGGATTTCGGTGCAGAATTCTGCTGGAGCAGCAGACTGGGTTTTGCGACTGGGTTGTTTGGAGTACTAAGACATGGTTACCCATTTTGGATTTGCCGAGATGTGTACTTTACAAAATATGTATAGTTATTTGTGGTACACATATTTCTGTAGGCTTTTTCAGTAGCTGAAGTGACATCCAGGACAATTTATATGTAATAATTTTGATATTGGGTCTCTATATGCCAGATACTTTGATGATCCAATGCAAAACTGGCATCAAACTGTTGGTGGACCCCTGGCCTTTATATTTAGAATCTTGGAACCTAATAATAAGTGGGGCATATGAAGTTGCAAAAAGAAAGTTCTGAGGTGAGTTTTCCAAATTTTTATAACTTTTTATAAAAACCATGAAGTTCATAAAAGATTTGAAGTTTGGTAGTTTGGAAGCAAAATAATTGTCTACCCATTTTGGATTTATCAGAATGTGTACAGTATATACTCGAGTATAAGCCCAGTTTTTCAGCATCCAAAATGTGCTGAAAAAGTCTACCTCGGCTTATACTCGGGTCAGCGGGCAGTAGCTGAGATTGCATTCACTTTTAATCATTCCTATACCAACAGTTCACTTGGGGAGAGACTGCAATATCCCACAATGCCCTCTGTTGGTTATATGAAAGAATAACAGTGCGCCCTCTGTTGGTTATATGAAAGAATAACAGTGACTGCAATATCACACAGCGCCATCTGTTGGTTATATGAAAGAATAACAGTGACTGCAATATCACACAGTCCCCTCTGTTGGTTATATGAAAGAATAACAGTGACTGCAATATCACACAGTAACCTCTGTTGGTTATATGAAAGAATAACAGTGACTGCAATATCACACAGCGCCATCTGTTCGTTATATGAAAGAATAACAGTGACTGCAATATCACACAGTCCCCTCTGTTGGTTATATGAAAGAATAACAGCGACTGCAATATCACACAGTGCCCTCTGTTGGTTATATGAAAGAATAACAGTGACTGCAATATCACACAGCGCCCTCTGTTGGTTATATGAAAGAATAACAGTGACTGCAATATCACACAGCGCCCTCCGTTGGTTATATGAAACAATAACAGTGATGGCAATATCACACAGCGCCCTCTGTTGGTTATACGAAAGATTAACAGTGATGGCAATATCACACAGCACCCTCTGCACATGGTAGTGGGACAGTGGGACAATGCACACAGTAATCTGTTTGGCAATTCTCTGTCACCATCAACTTTGCAAAGAAGTCTGGTTGATCGCTGGGGGGGTCGCTTTGGCAGAATGTGCGCTACTGGGAGACAGGGCTGTAGTTGTGTCTAGGCTTATACTAGAGTCAATATGTTTTCCCAGTTTTCGTAGGTAAAATTAGGTACCTCGGCTTATACTCGGGTCGGCTTATACTCGAGTATATACGGTACTTTATAAAAAAATATATAGTTTCTTAGAATAAACTTACTATTAGAGGATTTTTTGTCTTAGGAATTCAAAGATATTTGGAGTGGTGCTTTGAAAATTTGGTAGTGTACTGCTGGGAGTTTTTGATCTAGAGAAGTCAGAAATATCAATAAAACTATACATATCTGGTACTGGAATGTATGGGAGACATGGAGCTTTCCAAACCAGTTGGATTTTCGTGCATAAAATATTTTTCGGGTATATTATCTAAATCATGAAAAACAGCAGTTTTTTAAATATTTTTTTCCAGTAGAGTGGTAAATCTTGTTGCAGAAATGGAATTACACAAAAACTAAAGCAGATTAAGAAAGCTCAGGTTGTCCTGAAAAAAAAAATGTTATTGTTTTTCTAGGTAAACGGAAGGTCCCCAAAGTGACAGCAAAAAATTTTCAAAAACCAGCTGGCACTGAGTGTCAGTAAGTAAAGGGTTAATGGGTTTGGAAATGGTCTGGACCAGTTTGTTGCTTGTATAACTTGGATTTAGGTATGTTTTTGGTATGTGATATTGTTCATATTTATATAACTTGGATTTAGGTACGTTTTTGGTATTTGATATTGTTCATATTTTATATAACTTGGATTTAGGTAAGTTTTTGGTATTTGATATTGTTCATATATTATATAACCTTAATTTAGGTAACTTTTTGGTATTTGATATTGTTCATATTTTATATAACCTTGATTTAAGTAACTTTTTGGTATTATTTGATATTGTTCATATTTTATATAACTTTGATTTAGGTAACTTCTTGGTATTATTTGATATTGTTCATATTTTATATCACCTTGATTAAGGTAACTTTTTGGTATTTGATATAACTTTTTGGTATTTGATATTGTTCATATTGCTCAACCAGGCCAGAGCTGTGAATCATTCTGTTGAACAGTTCTGAGAAATATGTCTGACATTTTCTGAACAAGCGTTGATAACTATAACAATAACAATCGGCACTAAACACATATTGTAAAAACAGCCAATGTTTATTTCAAGCCTAGAAGATGCTGAGTCTAAATATAGCTGCAGCAGAGCATTGTGTTGAGATCTGTTTTATTAATCAGAAGAAGCTGCCCTTTCTTCTATTTTTAGTGCCTCTACAGAATCTGATCTTTGTTCCAGCAGAAGAAAAAAAAATACACACAAATCACTTTGTTTTGCTTCTGAGCTAGGAAACTAGGGCAATTTCAGGGAGGAGTTTCTAAAACTCAGTCAGTTCCCGCCCCTCCCGCGTAAGCCAATCAGAACTGCTTTGCTTTCGATTGGTTTACCACACAACCCCTGCTCCCGAAGATCCGTTTACAAAACACAGACGTCACTGATCCAGCTCCGCCCATGAGAAATGTTCATTGGTTGGGTTCTCTGACTATTAGTGTGACGCTTGCATCCCCTTACGCTGAAGGGAAAAAAAAGTATTTTCAAGATGGTGGACGCTCAGATAACAATGGCGAGCGGGCGGCGGGGGCGTTAGGGGCTGCCAGGCGGGAGAGGAACGGATGCACGCGATTTTGTACAGTAAAGGTAAATTGTGTGGTTCGCCAAGAAAACTGTCCCGGAAATGCTAGTGGTATTCCTGTAACAGTACGTCTTCACCTTTCCCCACAGATGGCGGATTTTGTGGTCCCCCGTCACAGCGCCGTGATGGAGCGTCTGCGCCGAAGGATAGAGTTATGTCGGCGACACCACGGCAGCTGCGAGTCGCGTTACGAAGCCCTAGATGGGGAGAGGCTGGAGCTGGAGAGGCAGCATACCTTTCAATTGCACCAGCGCTGCCTGCAGGCCAAGGCCAAGAGGGCTGGAAAGCATAGGCAGCAGCCTCAGCCGCAGACTATTTCTAGTACGGAGTCTGGCCCGGGAAGGGGGAGTCAAGGGAGCAGCGGCAGCCTGGATACAGACGGAGGAGGCGGCAATGGAGAGCAGTGTAGGAACAGCACTCTCCTCGCGGTAAGAGAGGGTGAAGGGATTTCTTTTCATGTTGTGGGCTCAGTGCTCTTTCTGCTAAAGACATGGCACGGATTTTGTTTTTAAATAGTGGCCTCTATACTTTTTTTTACTTCCTGAGTCACGCCAGGAGGATGTCTCAGGATTTAAAACCCCGTGCTTGTATTGGATGTCATTTGCTCCGATTATACAGAGGGTCCACCTTTTTCTCTCGGAGCATAAATAGAACAGGATACCTGGTCTGTAAGTTTTGACAGTTCATTTTTTCTGCACACAGACAAAAAAAAAAAAAAAGGAACACTAATCTTAACATGTCAAGCTTACTTACACCAGGGGCCAACTTTCAGTACTATTAACATTTACATCCCGGAAGTATCCATCAAAGCTAACAATTCCACTATCACCCCCTCTCCCCAGCCCCGGTGCCTTGGGGTTATCCTAGATTCTGCCCTGTCCTTCACTCCTCATATCCAGTCACTTATTAAATCATGTCACTTCCACCTAAGGAGCATATCCAAAATACCATCATTTATCACCCAAGAGGCTGGCAAAATTCTTATTCAGTCTCTTGTCATATCACGTCTAGACTACTGTAACTCTCTTTTAATTGGCCTACCCCTCCAGAGACTGTCACCTCTCCAGTCCATAATGAACACTGCTGCGAGGCTCATACACCTTAGCAACCTCTCCTTCTCTGCCACGCCATTCTGTCAATCCCTGCACTGGCTTCCACTACCTTTCAGAATAAAATTCAAATTACTCATCCTCACCTTTTGTACTGGTATTGGTTGTGTTGTATGTAACTCCATATAGTCTATGTATGTAATTAATGTGATTTAGTTGTATAAACACATTTACTTTAAAGCGCTGCAAAATATGCTGGCGCTATATAAATAAATGTTGATAATAATACTATTATTCATGCTTTCCTCACTCAATGCTATCCTCCTAGTCTCTTCTTTACACACTATAATGTATTATTATTCTATCTATTTAGCCTCTTTGTTCTCATAGACATGGGAATAGCCATGAAATAGGCCAAATATTTAGCAGCATGAGGGCCACTGACACCTGGACCGACCTTGCGTTTTCCTGGGGTCCCGGTGGGCCATTCCAACACTGCACCTCCATGTTGGAATGACGCCCCTAGCCTCAACCTTGTAGCAATGTTGCCTCTACTTCCCAAATGGCTTTGTGCACTAAAAAATATTTTGTGCAGTTCTTAAAAGCGGTGTGCTCGGGACAGAATTAATACAAAATGTTGTTTTGTCACACACAATTCTATGTGCGCACCACAATTTGTTTGTATGCACGAGCACACCCCTTAAAGGGAACATTGTCTTTTACTACTCTCCCTGATCCGCTTGTACCAGCTTTTCAGCGCTACTTCTGCTGTTGAGCTTCACCTCCCAGCAGTGCTGTCAGTGTTTAGTCTAGGAACATCTGGATATATTGAGACTGAACATCCCTTTCATAATTGGTAGCATTCCAACACTTTTTAAGCATCTCTTGCAGTACTTGGGGTGCTTGGTAACAACTTCAGAAACTTGGGTTTCTGTGATTTAGTTGTAGAATGCTTTGTTAGTAAAATCGATTGCAAATGAATGTTAAAGTGGTGGCTCACCTTTAAGTTAGCTTTTAGTATCTTTTAGAATAGCAAATTCTAAGCAACATTTCAATTGGTTTTTGTTTTTATAGGTTTTTTTTTTTTTTTAATTATTTAAATAGAAGTCTTGTGACAGACAAAGGGACAAGTATTATACTGGTCAAGACTGCACAACTTCAATCCCCAAGATCCTATTGGGGATAAAACACTTTTTTGCCTTGCTGAACTACAACTCTTGGTCTTTAAATTACAAGCATATACCAACACCAAGGAACAGTCATTTTAATTTTTCCTACAGGAAAAGTGATTCCCCACCTGGATTGTATTTATTATTTTATAACTATTTATTCTTAACTTATTCACTGTTTCCTGGCCAGCCAGTGTTTGTGATTATATAATAAATTGTAATTTTAATATATTGGTTTTGCAATCCACCCTCTTTGCTTTTTTTTAATTATTTGCCTTCTTCTTCTGACTCTTTCCAGCTTTCAAATGGGAGTCGCTAACCCCATCTAAAAAAACAAATGAATCTCTGTAAGGCTTCAAATGTATTGTTTTTGCTTTTTATTATTCCTCTTTCTGTTCAGGGCTCTCCTATTCATATTCCAGTCACTTATTCAAATCAAACTGGTTGCTAGGATAAATTGGACCCTAGCAACCAGATGGCTGAAATTGCAAACTGGAGAGCTCGCTGAATAAAAAGCGAAATTACTCAAACCACAAATAAAAAATAAAACCAGTTGCAAATTGTCTCAGATTATCACACTCTAGTCTACATCATACTAAAAGTTAATTTAACGTTGAACAACCCCTTTAATATAGTCATAATCTGGTGGATGTGAAAGGGTTTCATTATTGGTTATGTTTACTATGGAATTTTAGATCTTTAAACAATACTGAAGCAATTGCACTACAAATATTCTGAGAAATAGTCATTATCTGTTATTACTTGTTTTTTTCTGGTTTCTGTTTTGGACGAGATTGGCTGCTTTTTAACTATAGCACCAAGTATTTGTTGCCAACAAAGACTGTTGGGAGAAAGTATGGTAACAAGCCAGAGTACTGCATTTTGCGCCTGCCTTTTACTTTAGTGTAGGTCTCTGCAGCTTCTTAGCTGAAACCTGCATTTGAAACAAAATGTATTTTTAAATTGGCTTGTTGCGTATTGATAAATAATGCCCCAGCATGTTGCGCCACAGTTGCGAGTGAGTCATTAGACCCATAACTTTCAGTCCCCCAATAAAATTATAGTTATGTTTTGTTGTTCTGTACATGAGGAACCAGTGACTTGTAATGTTTCTTGAAAGTGTATTGTAACTATGAAACAGCATTTTCCATAATGCTGCAAAGGTATCCAGAAAGCTCTGAATTACGGAAAGGATATCTCCCTTAGACTCCATTTCATCCAAATAATGGAATGTTTTACAAATCTATTCCTTTTACGCAGTAATAATAAAACAGTTCCTTGTACTTGATCCCAACTAAGATATAATGAATCCTTATTGGAGGTAAAACATTCCTATTTGCTTTATTTACTGTTGATATAATTTTCTAGTAGACTTAAGGTATGAAGATCCAAATTACAGAAAGATCCATTATCTGGAAAACCCCAGGTCCCAAGCATTCTCGATAACCGGTCTCATACCTGTGCAACAGTAGGGACCACTGACAAAAAGGGGGAAATGACTAACGTGGAACTAAGCAGATATCATTTGAAATATCCAATTTATCACCTCTTTCTTCTTTTATATTTAATGATTGCTTACTTGCTCCAGTCTCACCCATGAATGATAAACTAGATTTTAACTATTTTGGCCATTGACTTTGCATCTTTAAATGAAAGTCTTTAGAGTAGAAACAGTTTGTATCGTTATACTATGAGACAACGATCTGGCTCAGCATGATTGAAGTGAAACATGTGTCTGTCTCCTTTTGTTTCTTTATGTGCTTTGCTCCTACAAATGCGAGTTTAATTAATCTCTGCTGCACAGAGAGCTGTTCACAAGCTAAATAAGTTCCTACCCATGTCATCTACAATTCAATTCCAGTGCCAGAAAATTGCAGCACATTCAACTGACACTCCCAACCATTTCACCTTGTATTTTTGCATGACTTCCGAAAAGCTGCAAATTTGTCCTCTTGTCCCTACTTAAACTGTTTTCGGCAATATTTCTTTGATGGTTAGTTGATTGTTAAAAGAGAAAATTCTTCCTTTTTCTGCATAATGAAAGAAAATTCAATTTAAATACAGTACCTTGCCAATATACACAAATATATTTTAGACAATGATTTTAGTTGTATTTGTAAATTCAATTGAGAGCAGTATTTGTTTATACCCTTCTGACCCTTGCTGCTACTGTTACAGCAGTCAGAACCAGAAGTGCGGATAATATTTTTTCTTATTGCATTAATCACTGGCGTGTGGCTTGGCCAGGGAAATTACCAAGCACATACTTTTTATTAGTTTCAGTCCCTCTCATTTATATTCCAGTCTCTTATTCAAATCAGTGCATGGTTGCTAGGGTAATTTTGATCCTAGCAACCAGATTGCTGAAATTGCAAACCAGAGAGCTGCTGAATAAAAGGCAAAATAAGTAAAAAAAAAAATAATAAAAACTAATTGCAAATTATATCAGAATATCATTCTTCATCATACTAAAAGTACTTTAAAGGTGAACAATCTCTTTAATATATTTAACAATGAAGTTGCTTTAATGTTGTAAATTATTTAACTCTGGTAGAGAACCTTATGCCTATGACACAACTGAACACATTTAGTATGTAATGTTTGCCTTAGTGAAGTCCTTTTTTCCCCCGCTTGCCAATTGAGGAGAAGTCTGCTTTGCATTGTTGGCATTTTAGCTGCTGTAATCTCTGTGCTAGTATGGTATTCAGATTTTTAAACGGAGCCTACTTGGAGAAGTCCAGCAGTTTATTAGCTAAAGTGTCGGCTGCCTGCTTCTGCTCTGTATTTATTAAATTGTGATCCTCTGTCTTGTAAGTTCTGCTGTGCCCCCAGACCACCTACAAAGGCAGTGAGTTGATTTAATAATGTCTTAATTAATATACACCGTTGAAAGTTGCATGCAAAAATGGGTTTTCCTTAAAGGGGCAACTAACTCAACAATGAAAATGTAATATAAGTGTTATACTGAAATAAGAAACTTTCTAATTAAAGACTCTATACTCTTTCTGAAATTATTAAGTTTATCTTCATTATCTCTCTCTCAGCATCTGTTTGTCTTCATTCTGTCTTCATGCAGGGAGTCGGTGTCGATTTTCATTGACAGTTCGATCCAATGTATATTTTAGGGGGGCTTCATTTTCCTATCCGATATCACTTCAACTTTAAGTACAGCAGTAAAGAGTGACTGAAGTTTATCAAAGCACAAGTGGCATGACTGGGGGCAGCTGTAAAACTGTCAATTTGTCTAGCCGCACGTCAGATTTCAAAATTACCCAAAAAAACAACTATAAACAAAAGGGATTAATGCTCTTTGAACCGGCTAGGTAATAATCAAATATTTGGATCAATATGTATATAAACAAAAAGGCAATAAATCACAGAACATATAAAAACATTTCAAAACTAAATAATGCTGTTATGTAAAAGAAGAGGCCCCATCTATATTAATTATAGCACTCTATATAAACCTTGATTACCATAATACGAACATTACATGTACTATGATGCAGTGAAAGATCATAAGGTCAGCAATAATAATGTCGGAATCCCAACATATGTGTCCGTAAATCCAAACTGCAGATAGTATCCAGGGTGCTGGGGGTATGCAGATAACCTGTAAATTACAAAGTCCTGAGCGTTCCTGTATATATTAACTCCTTGTAGTTATCCGGTTTCCTTACAGAGAGAGAAAATTCGGTATACCGAGTTGGAATGGACAGGATTTGTGAGGCCACATAAAAGTACTTGTAAAGATAACACAAGATTTTGGAGGTAATTAGTGGAGAAAAGACAATAACCGCAACATGCTGTATTGATTAAAGGGATACTGTCATGGGGAAAAAAATTTTTTTTCAAAATGAATCAGTTAATAGTGCTGCTCCAACAGAATTCTGCACTGAAATCCATTTCTCAAAAGAGCAAACAGATTTTTTTTATATTCAATTTTGAAATCTGACATGGGGCTAGACATATTGTCAATTTCCCAGCTTTACTGCTGTACTGAAAGTTAGAGTGATATCACCCCCCTCCCTTTTCCCCTCAGCAGCCAAACAAAAGAACAATGGGAAGGTAACAGTTAACAGCTCCCTAACACAAGATAACAGCTGCCTGGTAGATCAACAGCACTCAATAGTAAAATCCCATGTCCCACTAAGACACATTCAGTTACATTGAGAAGGAAAAACAGCAGCCTGCCAAAAAGCATTTCTCTCCTAAAGTGCAGGCACAAGTCACATGACGTGGGGCAGCTGGGAAATTGACAACATGTCTAGCCCCATGTCCGATTTCAAAATTGAATATAAAAAAATCTGTTTGCTCTATTGAGAAATGGAGCGGTGCAGAATTCTACTGGAGCAGCACTATTACCTCATTCATTTTGAAAAAAATTTTTTTCCCATGACCGCAGTTAGTCCGCCATGAAGCAGTTAGTCCGCCATCCGTTAATTAGTGGACCTGGCAGCTGTTGTTCATTGTATCCGAATATCAAAATATAACATGAGTTGTATCCTCTATGAATGAGCCAAGTTTAAAAACATATATATGGCATCATATGGCCTTCCGCCTGCCTGAATGAAGAATCACCTGTGCTAATGTACTCGCAGCGCTTCGATTTCCGAAGTCGCCCGAAGTTTCCTCGTGAGGCAACTTCTGGTCAGATATTGGTTGGGTAGGCCCACTGGAGGGTCTGATGGGCTTGAATCGTAAAAGAAAAACAAATCCCTTTACACCTCAGGACAGTGACAGACAAGCTTAGGGTTGTTTTAAAGGAAAAGTAAACTTAAAATAAGTCAATGTAAAATTGATGACAGTTATTCTTTTTTTTGTAACTTAATTTTTATTTTACATAAGTCACACCATTTCTTTAGCTTCGTACAAACAGTGGATGCATATAGTTTTACAGACAAATAAAAGTAATGTACCAAGTTTGATACCTAATATCTATTTAGTATCCTTAGAGTACCTAAGTACGTAATAAGCTGAAACAGAAGTGGACATTCTGTAACAATATCTTATAAACAGATTGGACATAAGTTGTGGGTCACATTGGATTTCTTAAATAGTAAAATGGTATACTAAAACTCTTAGGTCTGGTTGACAGGTGGGGGTGGATTCCCTGTGATGCACTAGCAGCCAGGCCTCTCAGTTCCCATATGTCCCAAATAATTGTGCACTGCTCCACTTTGTTGGTTAACTGTGCAATACCTGCTTCGAAAGTCCTGTTCGCATTTATTCTATTGACTATTTCGGTCAGGGTTGGTGATGTGGAGGCCTTCCAGTGGAATGATATTGCCAGACCAGTAGCTGTTAGGACCTGATTAAGGCTTGACCACATTTGCACAGCTTTGGTATATGTTTGCCTAAAAGCAAAGTTATGGGGTCTATTGTTATTGGCTGCTGCAATAACTGACCCAAAAGGTTTGCTACTTCAATCCACAGTGGTTGGATTACTGGGCAGTCCCAGAAAGTGTGCAACATAGTACCTCGAGCTCCACAATTCCTCCAACATTGATGTGAATGCTGTGAGAATAATTTGTGCAATGTTTCGGGAGTATAGTACCAGCAGGTCAGTATTTTGTAGATATGTTCCTTTTTCCTCACACAGGTGACCATACGCTTTGCATTGCAGTCAAAATACTGTAAAGTATGGTAGTGAGACCTTTCTGCTGTAGCCCCTGAGCTGCTATAATTTCAAATGTCCTAGGAGGATTTGTCTTAATGTATGAGGCATAAGGTGCAAGGAAGTGACGGACCTGAAAGTATTCAAATATTTTTATGTCAATCGTTGGTTGTTTCTCCTTAGTTGTTTGAAAAGGTAACATCATGTGGGTTTGCGGATTAAGGTCTCTTATCGTAAAGAGTTGTAGCTTAGACCATTTAGCACAGAATGATGGCTCAGTTCCTGGTGGGAACGCTGGGTTATTCAGATAAGTAGTCATCATTGATTTAACAGAGATCATCTTGTGTTTGTCTGGCTTTCAGCGAAATGGACTAAGTAAGTCTCGTTGCGGAGAGAGCGTTGGGGGAAATCCGATTAGTTTAGTTGGAATCCCATATGAGAGCGTTTAAGTGGCACTCTTTTGCCATAAAGCTTTTCATGTGTCCCCAGGTAGTATAGGGGTAGTGGCTTGACCACGCTAAGAGTTGTCTAAACTGCAGCTTCGTAGTACTTTTGGAGGTTAGGAACCCCCTAACCGATTTTGCAACTCTGTGTCCACAGGGAGACCATATAAAATAGTGAAATATTGCCTGTATATCCTTGAAAGCTTTAGAGATATAGCAATTGGTAAAGTTTCAAACAGGTAAAGATATTTGGGCAAGATAGACCTTTTTATAGCTGCTATCCTCTGTCTGAGCCAAGAAAGTGTTACTTCTACGTCCCTCAATGTCAGTACACTTGGCAGTGATCCCCAACCAGTAGCTCGTGAGCAACATGTTGCTCCCCAACTCCTTGGATGTTGCTCACAGTGGCTTCAAAGGAGGAGCTTATTTTTTAATTCCTGGTTCGGGGCAAGTTTTGGTTGCATAAAAACCAGGTGTACTGTCAAACAGAGCCTCCTGTTGGCTGCCAGTTAACATAGGGGCTACCAATAGCCAATCATAGCCCTTATTTGGCACCTCCCAGGAACATTTGTCATGCTTGTGTTGCTCCTCAACTCTTTTTACAATTGAATGTGGCTCACAGGTGAAAAAGGCTGGGGACCCCTGACTTGGGGCATTGCCCCTCCCAGACCTGCAGGTAGGACCTATAACATAGCCAATCAAAATGAATCATGACCTATAAGACCACATGACTTCCTCCTCATCACAGTTATTTTTTGTCCTACTGGACAGGGAGGTAGGATCTCCCTCCTCGCTCTTTTTATTTTTTGGTGATTTTTGAGAGAAATCAAACAGTTTTTGTTTTTTCTTTTGTATTTTTTGGTGATTTTTTTTACCTCTGTAATGGAGAAGAATTTACCTGATGCCTCAAGACTCATAATCTGTAAATTATCACTTATTGGGAAGAAGTGCAGGTGTGGGCATAACCATGGTCCTAGCGCTGTGCTAAAATAGTCCCCTACTATATGACCAGCAAGGCACAAAATTCAATCTAGTGCTTTTTGAGAACAGACACAGGTGTAGGCTTCCCACATTGTTACCTGTGAGCTTTTTGGACTGTCAAAAATAGATTACACTACTTCTCAGTTTTGTGCTGATCATACTTTTTCTTTCTTGTTTGTTTTCTTTTGTTTATCTCAAAAAATAATAAACATATTTTTGGCAATTCGTTTAATTTAAAAATTGTTTAGCACAAGGTCTATTGAATTGTGTTGAAATGGGGTTATATTTCCCCTTTAAAATATACTTTAAACTGGATACATTACTTGATGAAGAGATGTAATATTTAAAGCTCTTAAAGTGGTGGTTCTCCTTTAAGCTAACTTTTAGTATGTTATAGAATGGCCAGTTCTAAGCAACTTTTCATTTGGTCTTCATTTTTTAAAAAAGGTTTTTAATTATTTGCCTTCTACTTCTTTCCAAGTAAGTTCACCTTGTGGAAGCCTGCATTCTCAAATTTTACAGCGAACCTTTTCTGTTGCAGATGTAAATGTCACTGATAATGTGTCACAGGGGAAATTGCTATCTGTTTTAGGAAAATGTGATGGCGCCAGGAAACGGGGGATATATGCAGTACAAATTATGCAGATTGGGTGGGGGAGATGTGCCCAACTTATATACATGGTAGGGCAATGTAGGGTTTACATGTCCTTTACGTTAGGTTGAAAAGGACCAAGTCCAAAGATATTGACCGAATCAGCCATCACAACATCACCTGGCAGAGAATTCCACAACCTTACTGTGAAAAAACACCTATTCTGCTTCAAATGAAAGTTCTGTTCCTCGAGTCTGACGGGGGTGGCCTCTGGTGCGCTAATCCGCTTTATGGGGAAATGATTCCCCCCAATCTGCCTATAGTGTCCTCTAATGGACTTGTAAAGACTTGCAGTGATGGGCGAATCTGACCTGTTTCGCTTCTCCTAAAGTTCACAAAATGGCAAAAATTTGCCAAAATGCAATGAAGTCCATGGCCGTCTTCTTTTCTTTTTTTTTTTTGATGAGAGACAAAAAAATTCACCCATATGGGCGTCATTTTCGCAACGAAACTTTGAGAAAAATTTCCCATATCACTAAATAGAGTAATCATGTCCCCTTATAACCTAAGTCACCTAAGCTTTTTTTTCAACGCAGCTTAAAGGGATACTGTCATGGAAAAACATGTTTTTTTTCAAAACACAAGAGTGCTGCTCCAGCAGAATTCTGCACTAAAATTTCTCAAAAGAGCAAAACTGATTTTTTTATATTCAATTTTGAAATCTGACATGGGGCTAGACATTTTGTCAGTTCCCCAGCTGCCCCAGTCATGTGACTTGTGCCTGCACTTTAGGATGGAATTACTTTCTGGCAGGCTGTTATTTCTCCTACTTAATGTAACTGAATCAGTCTCAGTGGGACTTTTACTATTAAGGGTAAGGTCACACTATTTGGGGAGATTTAGTTGCCTGACGACTAATTGCCTCATCTTTGCGGTGACCAATCTCCCCAAATGCCTTACCTCTGTCTTGCGCCGGCTAAAATGAAAAATCCTTTGCGGCATGGCACACGCGTCGTTTCATATTCCGAAGTTGCCTCACAAGGCAACTTCGGAATATGAAGCTAAGCATGTGCCATGCTGCAGGCATGACACTGCCTGGAATTAGACACCTTATCTACAAAAACATTGAAGTACATAACCTGTATGCATCAACATTGAATCTTAGTTTCCAATTTAGTCAAATCATTCTGCAAAGTGGCAGCACGTATCCTATGCATATTAATATATCCATATAAAATGTGTTTCTTTGCCACAAAGCAGTTTTTTCTTTCTGAAATATAGTTAACCTGGTACAAAGTGGCATAACTAATTTGCCCAATAACATCTAGTCTTAGGGCCCCCCAAGTATGCAGACGTTGTCCTGTTTTACCAATACATATTAAAAAGTCTCATTAATTAGGGTTTCATGAGGCCCCCTTTAGGATCAGTCCACACAAACAGATTCGAGGAGATTGTGGCCTGGCGACTAATCGGCTCTTCTGGTGACACTCCCCGAACTGCCTTCCTGTGTCTTCTCGTCATTGTGAGGCGACTTCAGAAAACAAAGAGCCAACGGTGCTTTAGCGCAGGCGACTTTTCATTATAGCGGATGGGAAGGCAATTCGGAGAGATTGTCGCCCAGAAGAAGAGGCGATTAGTCGCCAGGTGACTAAATCTGCCCGTGTGGACTGACCCTTAACAGCCGCAGGGTCTTAGGAAGACAACGGTCTTCTTCCTAACATAGGAAAGAAACTGCAAACTGACAAATGATTGTCTTTCTGGCCATTTATTTAAGAATCCATTCTTAAGCTCATGTGCATGCGTTTTCCTTGTGTTTAGTCTTTATCACTATATCAATACAGTTCCATTGCAGAAACCTGTTCTGATGTCACCTCAGCTGTGATCTAAATGAAAGACTTTGTTTCACCCAGACTGTTCAAGGTTTCCCAGCAGTGTGGGGAAGGAGAAGCATTCAACTACCCCCCTTTCTTTCCTCCTTTCATCTTTCCAAAGAAAGTAAGTTAGGTTGCAAAAACATATACATTTATTTTTTTTTTAGAGGAAAAATGCCCAGCTGGTGTGTTGCTTGCAAGCCCCCCTTTGGCAGGCAAGTGGTTAATAAACTGGGCCCTTGTTTTGCTGAAGCAACTGATCTGCATTCTTCCGAGCTGTTAAGACAAAAGAAAGCATTCAGCACTAGTGTCATTCATGTCAGAACAAATAGCTTGTAGCTGCAGCCGGCTAGATTTTCCTGCCCATTTCCACTGATAATGAAAAAAACTTGTACATTCTGGCATTTCTGGCCAAGTGGATGGCAAAGTGGGCGTGAAAGCACATTGCCCTGACTGCCTGCATTGGCTGTTGTTTGATCGGATCAGCCCAATATTTCTGACCTAAAGGTAGGCATAGCAAGGAAAAAGCTGCTCGTTTGGCCACCTTGCTGAACAAGTGGATCTTCTAGTGCAGTGCTGTCCAACTTCTTTGGTGCCGAGTGCTGAAATTTTTCCTGGCTCTGTGGTGCAGGGTCGATAATACAAGCAAAGCTTGACCACTGGCAGTTTTAAACAAAATCCATGTTACCACAGGAACTTTTAAAGCCATATCCACATTAATGGTGCTAGCACACCAAACAAAAACCCCAAATGGTTGGTGCTCACTGTAGGGATATCACTTATTTGGGAAAAGAAAATTAAGATATACCCTTAAATCCATATACCCCCTCCTCCCCTGTGGATAGAACAGCAACACCCAGCACTTAATTAAAGGGGTTGTTCACCTTTAAATGACCAGTAACATCAAATAATTAAAAAAAGAAAAGTTTGTATACTACAAAAAACAAACAAAACACCAACACATATTAAACTTAAGAACTGCAAAGTCTTTATTTAGAAATAAATTAAGGAATCTTCGCTTGTGCTCCTCTTCAGAAAAGGCAACATGGCAACGATCCATCATGCAGCGCTCAGTTTCTCCTCCCTGGCTATCTCCTATAAGGAAGGCAGGGAGGAGAAATAGAGCCTGTTCGCCTTTCTTGAAGAGGAGCGCAAGCTTAAAGTTTTACGTGTTTTTTTTCATTTTTCGTAGTATGCGACAATTTTCAATTGGTTTTCATTTTTTATTTTTGGTTTTCGAGTTATTCAGCTTTTTGATCTGCAGCTCTCCAGTTTGGTATTTCATCTGGTTGCTAGGGTCCAAATTACCTTAGGGTTTTTTCACCTTTGAGAACTTTTAGTATGATGTAGAGATTGATATTTTGAGACAATTTGCAATTGGTTTTCATTTTTTATTTGTGTTTTTTAGTTTTTAGCTTTTTATTCAGCAGGTCTTCAATTCACATTTAAAACAATCTGTTAGCTATGGTCCAAATTACCTTAGCAGCCATGCATTGATTTGAATAAGAGACTGGGATGTGAATAGGAGAAGCCTGAATATAAAGATGAGTAATAAAAAGTAACAATACATTTGTAGCCTTACAGAACATTTGCTTTTTAGAAGGGGTCAGCGACACCCATTTGAAATCTGGAAAAAGTCAGAATAAAAAGGCAAATAACTATAAAAAATAAATAATGAAAACAAATTGAAAAGTTGCTTAGAATTGGTCATTCTATACCATACTAAAAGTTACTTTAAAGGTGAACCATCCCTTTAAGAGACAGGAACATGAATATAGAAGAGGGCCTGAATTGAAAGTGGAATACTAAAAAGTAACACTAACAATACATGCAGTCTTACAAAGCATTTGTTGTTAGATAGTGGTTAGTGACCCCCATTATAGATAAATAGAAGGGAACTTTTTTACCCATAAAGTGGATCACCGTACCAGAGGCCACCCCTTTAGACTAGAAGAAAAGAACTTTCATTTGAAGCAACGTAGGGGGTTCTTAACAGTCAGGACAGTGAGGTTGTGGAATGCACTGCTGGGTGATGTTGTGATGGCTGATTCAGTTAATGCCTTTAAGAATGGCTTGGATGATTTCTTGGATAGACATAATATCAAAGGCTATTGTGATACTAAACTCTATAGTTAGTATAGGTATGAGTATATAGAATTTATGTGAAAGTAGGGAGGTGGGGGTGGATGCTGGGTTTTCATTTGGAGGGTTTGAACTTGATGGACTTCGTCTTTTTCAACCCAATTTAACTATGTAAGCAGCTGCTATCCTAAACAAACAGAGCTTCTAGAGCTGTTTACTCTGGTATAGTTCAGCATTCTGCAGAATAAATAACTTGCACTATTGTGGCTAATCTATTTGCAATAAACTGCTTTGGGAGCTTTCCTTCTCCTTTAAACCATCATATTAATCTTTTTTATTTTTCTGTCCATGGGCAAATGCTAGTACACCTGATAGTGACACTGTCTAGGTAGCCCAGGATGGCCTATTTTGCCATATAAAACCATCCTTTGCTCCAAATTAACCAATTAAGGGAGAATGACAGAATTTTATAATACTTTGCCCCCTCTGGCGAGTTCACTCCCCACATCCCCACAGCATGACTGGTAACCCCCTTAACTGCACAATAGATGTAGCACGTAGCTCTGAAAAGCAGCATCTCTTAGTAGCATAAGTGGGTGTAGAGCATGACCATTGGGCTCATATTGCTCTGGTCCTGTTTGTTTCCCTGGACCGATTTCTGAACAGTTTCCTCTCGCTTATTAAAAAAAAAAAAAATAGGTTACAGTAATACGACATTGCTCTTGCATGGTTGTACACAGTGCTTACCTTCTTTATATACCGTATGTATTTGAGTCTTTAGCTTCAGTCTGTTATCAGAGGCCTCAAAAGAGAGGTGCTCTATATATGAATTTACCTCAACTGAAATAACCCTGCACATCATTCTGTTTAAATGGGAATAAAGAATTACTGCAGGCTTTCGGTGTATAATACCTGGAAGATAAACTCAAACTGACACACTGTTTAAAGTATAGATGCACCGAATCCACTATTTTGGATTCGGCCGAATCCTTCATTGAAGATTTGGGCGAAAACCGAACTGACTCCTAATTTGCATATGCAAATTAGAGGCGAGAAGAAAAAATGGAAAGACATTTGTTTTTGTGACAAAGTGATGTGAAATCCCTCCCTGCCCACAATTTGCATATGCAAATTAAGATTTGATTCAGCCAGGCACTAGGAATCGGCCAAATCCGAATCCTGCTGAAAAAGGCAGAATCCTGGCCGAATCCCGAACCGAATCCTGGATTCAATGCATCAGTAGTTTAAAGCATGGAACTTAGCAAGATAACTGCATCAGTGATTTTAAAGGTACAGTGTAAAATTAAAAACTGGGTAAATAGGCTGTGCAAAATAAAACATGTTTCTAATATAGTTAGGCAAAAATGTAATTTATAAAGGCTGGAGCAGTGATCCCCAACCAGTAGCTTGTGAGCAACATGTTGCTCCCCAACCCCTTGGATGTTGCTCTCAATGGCCTTATTTTTTAATTCCAAGCTTGGGTAAGTTTTGGTTGCATAAAAACCAGATCTACTACCAAATAGTCTCCTGTAATCTGCAAGCCCACATAGGGGCTACTAAATAGCCAGTCACAGCCCTTATTTGGCACCACCCAGGAACATTTTTCATGCTTGTGTTGCTCCCCACCTTTTTTACATCTGAATGTTGCTCATGGGTGAAAGTTTGGGGACCCCTGGGCTGGAGTGAGCTGATGTGTTTATCCATTTCAGTCCTTTTGTTTAGCGTGTTAAAGCTGGCCATACATTTAAAGATACTCATTTGTGGAGGTCACCAAACAAGCAATACTTCCCCCAATATGCCAATCTTGAGGGTGGGCAATAGCTGTCTGATTGAATTGTTTGGCCTTAGGGAAATGCAAGCAGGTGAAGACCACATCAGTGAGTCTGAGGCCCTCGCCCTGACTAAATGTTCAAACTTGCCCAATCAATATCTGGACAATTTTTGCACAGTTACAGGCCTGAAGTCCCACCAGAGGGCCCCATACAGAGGCCAATAAACTGCCGACTGGAAGGACCAAATCAGCTTTTATTAGCCAATTTATGCTCACCTTAAGGCCCTTCCTTAATTATCCTTAAAGGAGAAGAAAAGGCATATTGTACTTGGGGCTACCAAAAAATTAGGCATCCCAAAATGATCACATTTAGTTACGTGACACCCCAGGCCGGTGCTCCTATCAGCAGAAAACTGCACTGGCCGGGGTTATTCCAGTGAGCACCATGCTTCTTTCTTATCGCAGCTGCCTATGTGCAGTAGGACGAAAAGCCGAAACTAAATTTAAAAAAGGCAGCTATTTCTGGTTGTTATGGTTTTCTGGATAACGGATATTTCTGTAACTTGATTCTTCATACCTTAAGTCAACTATAAATTCATGTATACATTAAATAAACCAATAGGCTGGTTTTGCCTCCAATAATGATTCATTATATCTTAGCTGACATAAAGTACAAGATACTGTTTTATTATTACAGAGAAAAAGGAGAAAATAAATAATTTTAAAAAAATCTGGATTATTTGGATAGAATAGAGTCTGTGGGAGACAGCCTTTCTGTAATTCTGAGTTTTCTGGATAATGGGTTTCTTGATAACTGATCCCATACCTGTACATTGAGTCCAATTTTTTTTGGCAATATTTGGCTTTGTTTCTGCATTTACTATATGCAGAATCAATCAACCCAGGTTTGGGGATCTGCATTGGGCATTGTTTGATATAGTTAGACAGACCACTGTATCAATCTGTTGACTATAAGTCTTAAAGGAGTCATTTCATATAATCTTCATATTCAGATAAAGTAATCATCTATCCCCAAAATATGATACAGTAAAACAATGTTTTGAAAGTAATTTACCTCCTAAAACAGTCACTATATCAGAGAAGAATATGAAGCTACATAGAGCTCCTTTCTACTGAGAGTCTAAGGTGAAATGAGGGGTGGGAGTGTATAAAATGCATGTTTTCTTCTAGTTTATGGCATGTAGAATGGAATACTGGGTAAAAAAATATGGTATATAATTATGCAATGATGGCTTTGTTTATGGGCAGATAATCTCTAGTTTACACAAATATTGTATATACACCAGTCTGTCTGTCTGATTGAGAGATGTTTTTAAGAAGCAAAGAATCCGTATAGCTGAGAATTACTTAAACAGGGGGTTTCACTACTGGGAATATATTGGGTAAAACACACTTTTATTGATGCCACACCTAAATACATTGCTTCTATGTCCATTTTTTTTAAATATGTATGTAAGTGTATTTCAAATTTGGAATAAATAATGTATTTAGGTGTGGCATCAATAAATTTGTTTCACTAAAGATAAAGATTATAAAATATTTGAATGCTCGGGTACAGGTTTCCATACAAATAATGCTAGTAGGTGCTAGTAAGTATTGTTCAATCAGAAATGTATGCCCAATACCCCAGCTCCCAGTTCAATTATTTGGAACGTGTATACCGTACTCTGTCGTCCAGATCGCTACAACCGAACAGTTTGCTGTCTGATGGGGCGAGGGTTGATCAGGTAGACAAATTATTGGGTGGGACTGGGCATGACCCAACTGTCTTGGTACTAGGGATGCACCGAATCCAGGATTCGGTTCGGGATTCTGCCTTTTTCAGCAGGATTCAGTTTCAGCTGAATCCTTGTGCCTGGCAGAACCGAATTCTGGTTTGCATATGTAAATTAGGGGCGGGAAGGGAAATCAAGTGACTTTTCATAACAAAAGATTTTTTTCCTTTCCTGGCCCTAATTTGAGTATGCAAATTAGGATTCAGTTCGGTGTTAAGCAGAATCTTTCACCATTGATTCAGGGATTCGGCCAAATGCCAAATAGTGGATTCGGTGCATCCCTACTTGTTACATCTTGGTACTAACGACAAAATTAATTGTAGATGCTGGACCTTCAATATTGAGTTCAGGGATTTAAGATCTAAGATTATGGGCAGGTCTTTCAAAAGTAATTTTATTCGTAAATTTTGCCTGTGCCATTTGCAAGTTTAGGAAGACAGCGAGAGCTTAGGCAGCCAAATGCTTGGCTAAAGTCTTGGTGTAGGAAGGAAGGGTTTGGGTTCCTGGAGTACTGGGCTGAATTTTCTTTGAGTTTCAGCTAGAGCATTATGGGGAAGCTAGGTTAGACCAGGCAGTGGGAATAGTAAGGGTAACCCCTTGGAGGAGAGACAGGTGTCATACAGTTTACCAGCGAAAGAGATCCCTCTGTTAAAAGGAAAACAGGCTAATAGGAACGTTGGATCTAATTCTCCATTAAGTAATGTAAACATCAGAGGGAAAAGTAGTAACCTCTGCTGTATGCTGCATGGAGTTTGTCAGATAAAATGGGAGAGCGTTAAATGCATGATCTAAAAATTATGATATAATTGGTATCACTGAGACCTGGTGGGATGTAACATGTGACTGGGCTGTCCCTCCCTCACATTTTTCAGGAAGGGCAGAGGAATTAAAAAAGGTGTGGAGTTACTTTTGGGTAGACTTTTTAACTCGGCAAAATGTTGCAAAGAAAATTATTATTGGTTTAAGCTACAAACCACCTAAATTAAGTGAAGAGAATGTAACCCAGCTACTTGTACAAATGGATGCAGTTTCAAAACTAGGTCAAATTGTTATTATGGCGTGACTTCAATTATCCAGACACTGTCTGGGATAATGGGGTTGCCAGGTCAGACAAAGCTGGCAGGCTTGTAAATATGCTAAATAACTTTCTATTTCAACTTGTTTCAACCTAGGAATAACACTTTTTTTTTTTTTGTTGGACCTGTTAACTAATAATACCAAACTCGTCTCTAGCATTAAGCTGGCCATACACATAGAGATCGCCAAACGAGCGGATCTCTCCCCAATATGCCCACCTTGATGCGGGCGATATCGGACTGATCCAATTGTGGGCACTAGTGCCCACAATAAAATGAACATTGGCTGTCCGATAACGGGACCGTCCGCGACGGATTTTTACCCCTCCCCAATTGACATCTGGCGGGGGATATTGATCGGGGGAGCCCTTGTAGGCCAATAAGCTGCTGACTCGGTCTGTTCCTGTGTATGGTCACATTTAGTGTGGGTGAGCATTTAGGGAATAGTCATCATAACATGGTCTCCTTTGAGATTTTAGGCAGCACTATAAGGGACTAACTGAAACCCTAAATTTTAGACTTTGCCATTATAAAGGCATCTCTGAACAATATTAACTGGGAAAGGCTTCTCACAGGGTTAAACACAGAAGAAGAAATGTGGAGGTCCAAATTATGAAATACGTATTCCATACCTGTTTCATGTATAGTTGGGGATTTTTGCCTCTTTTTCGCCTCTGGTTTAGTGATTTGTCTATATAAATGTTGGGTGTTTTATATAAATGAAAAGCTTCTTGCCATCAGCTTCTGGAGGATAATATGGTATGTTACTTAGCTCAGGAAGGTTCTTATTTGATGACTGTATTGAGAGTTGTGTATTTTAGTTCTCAGAATTGGTTTTCTGGGTGTTTATACATACCTCACACACCTTGAATTCAATAAGATGTCTGATGATTGCATAGTCAATAATGGAAGTCCCCTCCGGACACTCTCAAATGTCTGTGTAACCATCTCAGAGGTTATTAAACTACAATGTGTCTTTTTAGTACAGTACTCCTGTGATTTATTGAGCTATAGACAAATAGATCTTAAGTGGGTTACTCGATTAGTGAAACCTTTACCCTCTTTCTGGCTAGTTCAATAAAAACTCACCTCCTAAAATGCCAATCCAGGATAATGATTTGCAAACTGTCGTTTTCCTTAGACCAGTGGATCCCACCAGACCCAAAGCAGTGGTAAGAGGGTCCCAGGCTATAGGGGAAAAACTTGTGTGACATGAGCCTTAAAGTCATCATAAACACATTTGAATCTTTCATCCAAGCCTATGGATCATTTTTACTAATAGTTGAATTCTCTCATCTAATTTTCAAAAACTCACCTTAACTTGCCAGTCTTACAGTTTTTTAATTATCACTGTGAGATAAAAGGGCAGATTTTATTGTGGTGTCATTTCTCAATCCAAATTCTTTGGTGTATTCCTCATACAACTGAATTAGGGGGATCTTCGCTAGAGAATTTTAAAGGGGACCCGTCACCCAAAAAAATTATTCAAAATCCTATTTTATCAGATTAGTCAAGGAAAATGAACTTTAATTACACAATATAAATTATTTGAATCTTGTTTCCTTCAGTCTGGGATTTCAAAATTATAGCAAGTAGGCAGCAGCCATTTTGTGGACACTGTTATTAAGACAAGCCTTGCATCATCTCAGAATTTTGTTTGTGCACCAGAATGGGGGACCCAATGTCCATCCCCATGTCCTGGCTACACAATTATATGGTAAAGAGAAGTCGGGGAATGTGTAGGGAGCAGTGACATCTAAGAAGTGCTGAATTGAAAGTGAAAGTAATTGTCTGCCCCGCCTCTATGCCACGGGCATAGAGGAGGGGCAGACAATATTTGATTGGCAGCTGAGATGTTTAAATGAGCTTACAACAGCTATGAATGCTTTAATAAAAAATAGAAATTGGATTTCATGTTTAATTTGAAAAGGACTTTTATTATACAGATTTTTGTGTCTGGGTGACAGGTCCACTTTAAGCAATAAAGGAACTTTGTATGGGGGAAATTAGCATGGAGCAGATGACTCTGATATTGAGATGCAAAAGTGGCTGGTCTATCTTTATAATGGCAGTTTGCCAGCCTGAACCTGGAGAAATTTCTCTTGCTGAAAATTCATTTCTGTGCTCTTAATAGATTGGGTTCACTGGAGAAATTTTGGCAGGCTAAAACAAATTCAAATTTTCACCCACAGGAAGATACTTTTTTCTCTTTGTTAATATGCTCTTATGAGTGGTGCTACTGTTTTTGTTATATGATTACTTTTAAATGGGTTATTCACCTTACAAACACTTTTTCAATTTGGTTGTTTTGGAATTGTTCACCAGAAATAAAGTTTTATTATTTATTCTGTATCCAGTCTGTAAAAAAGTGGATTCGGTGCATCCCTTATTTTAATCCCCTACGGGAAATATCCTCAACGCTTAGAATAAAGCTCCCTGGAATACCTGCATGTCTGCTTTCATTTGAATTGCAGAATGTTATACTCTTTGCATGCAGCAATCCCGGGTCATCGTGCAAAAAGACCTTCCATGTTTACAAATACCTTTACATGCGGCAATTCGAGGGACCGATATTGTCAGGTGCTTTGTTTCGCGTGTTGTTGAATTGTCCCACCTGTTATAGTCTTTATGGCTATATTGTAAAGAATATTGATTGATATATGTCATGCAGAGGTGCAGGTACCGGTACTGGTCTAGCCACATGCCAGCAATATACTTTAAAACAAAAATAGAACACCAGTACCTTATTGTGCTTCAAACTGGGTATTCCCAACTTTTATTGCAAGGTGCTTCAGACACTGTACACATGATCAAAGTTTTGGGACCCAAGTGGCTCTTCCTCAGTAATAGTTTACCAGTAACGAAATATAGAAAATATCACAGTGCCCTCTAGTGGGGGTAAACATACAATTGTTAAAATCCACAAGTTCATATTTTGTATCTGCAACTCTCAGTATATGGACAAGTCCAACAAAAGTTCAGAGAATCAAAAATTTTTTTTTCATAATTCAGTGTTTGCTTAAATATCATCCAATGCATGAAAAGTGCGTACAATGTACAATTATAATTTACTCATAATATATCAACCGTGAAAATCTTTAAAAATTCAACTGAAAAGCGAAAAATTTTATAATTACAAAATTGTTAAATACATGTTTATCAAACCAATAACGTCTTAAGACATTATCACTACAGCTGTATTGAACCCTCAAATAGCATTTCTACATTTACTCACTGACTATGTGTCCAAGATTGAATACATTGTCCCCTAAGAGTTTAAATTAGAGTTGGGGATTAAGCAGTTTTTTTATAATAGTGTTCATTTTGGTTAATTGAAATGTTTTTTTTTTTTCTTTCAGCAGCTCCATGAAACTGTTAAAAGAAAGCTGGATAATGCAGCTTCCCCACAAAATGGGGATAAACAGAATGGATATGGAGACATATTTTCTGTGCCTAAGAAACTGAGACACGATGATGGACTTGGTGGTGTTATTGGTTCTTCAAATGGGATGCCCCCTGTTTCTCCCCTAAATCAGCTGGATAACAAACCTCCTAGTGGAGACTCATTGCAGTTAAATGGGAACCACTCACTTGGACTAGATGGCCACAGTAAAAAGTGTCTTTCTGATGGTGGTCTGCAACCTAATGGTAATGGAGATGCAGATGACTTCTCTCTTTGTTTAAGCAAAGAGATGAAGCAAGAACCAATGGATGATCTTCCTTGTATGCTGTCTGGAGTGGGTGGTTCCATATCGCAAAACAACCTGATGCCAGACCTTAACTTAAATGAGCAGGAATGGAAGGAGCTCATAGAAGAACTTAACAAATCTGTACCAGACGAAGATATGAAGGACCTTTTTAATGATGATTTTGAAGATAAAAAAGATGTTGATGCTTCAAACTCTACAATGCAAACTCCTGCTGTTCAAGATATCCATATAAAGACAGAGTATTCTCCAGCAGCATTTGATCAAGAGTCCCATGGGTCACCACAAGTTAGATCAGCATCATCTGGGCCTTTTGTTGGTGCTCCTTCGGCGCCTGCTAACAGTGCTTCTCCAGTTTGTAGTTCTCAGACAGTGTTCCAGGCAGCTGGCCAGGCCGTGACTGAGTCTTCTAACCAGGTTATGATACAAACCTCAAACCAGCCACCAAATGTGCAGAGATCCATACCCAATGTTTTAATGCCTGTGCAGGGTAACCCAAATGCCAAAGAGCTGTCCTCCGCACAACAGCTTCAGCAGATTGCAGCCAAGCAGAAACGAGATCAGTTGCTACAGAATCAGCAGCAGACTCAACCAGTTCACCAGACTCAACCAGTTCACCAGACTCAACCAGTTCACCAGACTCAACCAGTTCACCAGACTCAACCAGTTCACCAGACTCAACCAGTTCACCAGACTCAACCAGTTCACCAGACTCAACCAGTTCACCAGACTCAACCAGTTCACCAGACTCAACCAGTTCACCAGACTAACCAAATGCCCAACTGGTCCCAATCGAGGTCATCACAGAGTCCTATAGGAGTTTCATACAGTATGGAAAAGCCAACAAGCCCTTCTGTTTACTCACAAGACTTCACCAATCAGAAAATCCTGATGCCTAACCTAAACAAGAATTCTCCTCGTGGTGGCGCAAATTACATGCAGCCAAATCATGTAAACGTGATCGGCCACAAGCCTGCAAATAACTTAAACCCAAACCCTACTGCAGCCCCAAATGCCATGCTGGACTATGGCAATACCATACCCCTTTCCCATTTTGAGGTTGATTGCGGACCTGGAGTATTAAACCAGAATAAACCAGGCATGTTAACATATCCACAGCGTCCACAACAACAATTGTCACACATGACAGAGGAACAGAACTCTATGTTTATTCTAAAACGAAAGGCTGGAATGCAATACAGGCCTTTAGTGTCACATGGCCAAGTAAGTTTAACTGGAATTGTTGCTAGTCCATTTGTCTTATATATATGTGTGTGTGTGTATATGTATGTATATATAATAAATATATATATATATATATATATATATATATATATATATATATATATATATATGTATATGTATCTCTATATCTATCTATCTATCTATCTGGTATGGTACACTCGGTAGACTATATCTGCAATGCCTGTGTGCTGGTTAAAAAACAATCATATTTATCGGCAATTAGAAACTGCACCACCAGGACTTGGTGAAAAAAGTTAAAGTTGAATAAATCCTTTCACTTTTTTCCACCAAGCCCTGATGGTCCGGGACCGTTATATATATATATATATATGGTGGAAAAAAGTGAAATATGATTGTTTTTAATGCCTGTGCATTGCAGATATAGTCTACCGAGTGTACCATACCAGATATATATATATATATATATATATATATATATATATATATATATATATATATATATATATATATATATATATATTCTACAAACCAGCTAATTCCCTATTGGCCAGACTGTAAATTATATCCTTATAAACGGCGCGTTTCAGCGTCAGAACGCGCCGTTTATATCTTAAAGAGACAGCAATCATTACTGGCGTGCTGTCCCTGAAGCTTCTCCTCCAGCTTCGCATCACATTCCCCCCCCCTCCTCCTCCCTCCCTTACTTCAAACAGTCGCTACTCCTTATTCGCTACGGCTGTAGCCTTCCCTCTCACTGCCTCCCAGGTCTTGCGCCCTCTGCCGATGCTTCCTCAGAGTCTTTCTCTTCCGCTCCCCCTGTGTCTCTCTTCCGCCCCGCCCCCTTAATCTCCGGTTACACTGGCAGAGTCTCTCTCCGTCTTTCAACCCCGGCCCCCACCTCATTTACGGGCCGGCATTGAAACTACAATTCACGTCAAATCTGGAAAACAAATGGTCCGATTCTAAGGAGAGCACAGATTTATAGGTGGTTACTATATCTCTGTCTGTATTGCTCACACTGCTGCTTTAACCCTTTGTTCTTCTGTGCCCGTGCACTTTCCACTCTCTATCTCTTTTCCCTTTCCTCCACTGCAACAGCCTGCAGAAATATGGCATATATAGTCAGCATGCCACAGTCACTCATATCAAAGGAGGACAAAAATGCAGCTACAACACAGGTACAGGGACTATGTAAAGCATAGGGGAAAATGGAACGGAAATAAACTGAAGTGTGCATAGATTATGTGTATGTGTAGATTATAATGAATAATGCACCCACTACCGAAATTTATAAAGATATTTGTAGTCACCTCGGAGTTACGTGACCTGTATAAAAGCACTCGGCCTGCGGCCTCGTGCTTTTATATGGTCACGTAACTCCTCGGTGACTTGTAATATCTTTATAAATTACGGTAGGGGGTGCATTATCCACTATATATATATATATATATATATATATATATATATATATATATATATATATATATATATATATATATATATATATATATATATATATATATATATATATCTATATCTATATCTATATCTATATCCTCTATTTCCCCCTCATCTCCTCTCTCATCTCTATCTCCTCTATCATCTCTATCTATATATCTTTCAATTGTGTGGAACTATTTTTAAATAGATTTCTAAATAAGAGCACATTTTTTTAAAAAGGAATAAAGGTGCTGTTCTGAATATATCTAGAAAATCTCTTAAAGTAAGATGCCCTTTATCTCGAAAAAAGCAGGAATTGTATGTTCGTTTACTGGCTATACCATCTCTTTTAATTTTTTATGTCATTTGCAGTGTCCACAACAGTAGTCGTAATCAGTTGAGCACAAGCTAAAAAAAAGTTTTACCGGCCATAGATATTCACAAGACTTTTTTTTTCTTATCTCAAGGGATCCACAGGCTTTCTTATGAAGTGATAATTTTCTTATAATTCAAGTCCAAGGATCATTGTACTGCTGCTTGCATTGGTAACCATGGGTAAAGGGCACATATACAGTACCTTAGGAATATTGCTGGACTACAACTGTATTGCTGGTGGGTTTTTCAAAATATCTTCATCAAAATAAATCATATTTCTATGGGCGAATTTACATTCATTTAAATTCTGCAAGAAACATGATTTAATGCCTCCAGCAGTAATCATACACCTTGCTGGCCCTGGAAACCTGTAGAACTTGCTCTTCTAAGCACTTGTGTTGCTCTGCTTAGAAAAGTAAAGGGATAGTTCATAGTTCCAACACTTTTTTTTTTTTTTTTTTTTTTTTTTTTTAGTTCAGTTGATTTCAGATTATACACCAGAAAAGTTTTTCCCATTGCTTTTTTTTTTTTTTTTTTTTTTTGTAACCATTTTTAGGTTTGAAGGGATTCTGTCACCAAAAACATGTTTAACAAAATGCATTAGCTAATGGCCCTTCTACAGCAGATTCCTGCATTTAAAGGGCATGAAAAGGCAAAAAATAAAATCCCATTTTTACTTTCTTTAATGAAAAAGAAACTTATCTCCAATATACTTTAATTAAAAAATGTGTACCGTTTTTATAAGAAACCTGACTGTATGCAGTAAAATTCTCCCTTCATTTACTGCTGTGGATAGGAATTGTCAGATGGTCCCTAACTGCTGAGCAGGGAAACAATCATACTTATGAACAGCAGGGGGAGCCCCCACCTTATTTCCCAGCCATGCAGAACTCAAGCAGCTTTGTTTATGACGATCCCTAAGCAGCCCAGACCACACTGAGCATGTGCACAATCTTAGTCTGCAAAGATGTATAATAAAGTTACAAGATGGTGACCCTTGTAGCCAACTTTGAAAGCATAAATGATTTGTTTAATTAGGCTTGTGGTGCAGTAAGTTCATGTTTGTATGTAGTATACAAAAACAGCATTTCTAGCCTTATTCTATTTTAGAATTTACATGCCCTTTAAAACCATTTTTCAAAACAGCAAAGATTTTTTCTTTCTTAAATTTGATGTTGGGCTCGATATGTGCCCTCAGCCATGTGACTTGCAGCCTGTGGACAGTACAATGGAAAGATAACAAGATAACCGGGCTCTCCGAGTCCCTCATTGCTAAAGATGCTTCCATTCCCCACCTAGTGGTACATATGAGAATAGCACTTAGTATTACATTTAATGAAGCTGAGGGTTTATTCTCTTTCGTGCCAAAGAAATACTCAGGTCTCCCTGATATGAGGCCAAAAATCATCCATACATCGATCGGGCAGGTTTGATTTTTCTTGGTGATCGAAGGCGCACCGGCTAGTCCTCATCACGTCGTTGCCCATTTCCTTTGTTGTAATCCGAACGATCGGTTTATAACCCGTTATCACCCTGCATTTGGTGGGCATGTCGGGTTAAGATCCACTTGTTTGGCAACCTTGCGAAATGAGAGGATCTTCTCGTGTATGGCCACCTTTAGGCTGAGTGCACACGAGCGTTGGCTCAACTGTTTCTGGCCTGTGTATTTCCTGCAGGCTGAAAGCAGACAAGCGGATCTGCGCTCTATCAGAACTGCGTTTATCTGCACTGAAAAGTACAGCTTCCCCTTGAGTCCAGTTACACTGCACAGGAGACAGCCCAAAAGTGCCTGCTTTCATTTTGTTGGGGCCAACCTCCACTCAATGCACCTACCTAGTATTCATAGCAAGCTATGCCATACTGTTGTTCTAAAAAAAACCTGTTTCGTTTATACTCGGCACTTGTGTCCTGGGGGGGGCTGTTCGAGTATACCAATCCCCAGATGCGTGTAAGAGACCTAGTGGTAATTAAAGCAGTACTAAAAATAACTATAATTTATTTTTAGTACTGCTTTAATTACCACTAGGTCTCTTACACGCATCTGGGGATTGGTATGTAGCCTAACGCATTTCCTGCCAAACCTATGAGTAAAGCTGGCCATAGATGCAAAGATCTATTTTCGGTCAGTGTGTGGAGAGTCCCGTCATTTTTCGTCCCACTGAGATCGGACGCTTGGTCGATCGGCCAGGTTAAAAGCTTTATTTTGGCTGCCGATAATTTCTCTGCATGTATTGCCGATCGGACAATTTTCAGTGGGAGACTGTCACCAGATTTGTCGGACATAACGTTCGCATGATTGGGGCAGGGGCAGAACATCGGCTGATCTGTTCTTTTTCTACTATGTGATCTGAATGGTTAGTGGCAGGTCGGCAGATGGGGAAGTCCGATCGTTCGAGGATTCGAATCAAAATGGTCACTCTCTCTTTTGGTTTTGATTTGTCTCCATTTTTTTATTGCTTTATTTCATTTTTTTTTTTTTTTTTTTCTACAGGACCATAACATAACTTCAGGTGTAACACGTGTCCCAGTATCTGTGGCAGCGACTGCAGTGGGTGCACAACCGCCAGCAGCCTCTATGGCAGGGACTCACAATAATTCTGCATATGTAAGCGGTCATCAACAGGCAGTAATGAAACAACAGCTTTTGTTGGAGCAGCAGAAGCAAAGAGAACAGAAGCAACTTCTTTTGGAGCAGCAGCATAAGCAGCAAATCCAGATAGCGCAAAGACAGCAGCACCTCCTGGCTGAACAGGTACAGTCTATTATCCACACTGTAGAATACAGTCATTTTGTTAACTCATTTATTATGTGGTTGTAGTGAGAATTTTTCCCAGATGTTACATTCAAACGTCTCAAAATATGCAATGATTTTTATTAAAGGGCCAGTTTGTTTTTATTTTCTGTGTAGTTCTTCTTTTGAAAATATGTTTTCCTTGCTAACTTTTCTTCCAGTATTCAGCTAATGTCGTGTATTGACCACCACTCCATGAGGGAGCTGCCATAGTCAAAACACGCTATCGTTGGCTGGCCACAAGTCACGTACTTTGTGTTATAATCCAATTTAGTTGTAAATTAAACGGCACCTTACTGAGTAAAGTGATACGAGACACAATTGTCTACATATACAGAAAAATATTTTACTATAATAAATGCAATTTACAATTGCAAATTATTAGCGGCCAGTAAGGTAAAGACACTGCTCGCAATTCTGTACAATCTAAGAGGGTAGTCTAAGTTGGCCATACATGTTACAATTACCATCTTTCCTGTGACCATCAGTCACATAGGAAACATGGAAAAGCAGATAGCGGTACACAAAGCACACCAGTAAATGAGGTTGCAACATCAGGAAGCCATTGCAAGAAGTCAGCCAGAGACTATGGTCTAGAGGTCTAAACCTTTTACTAAATACAATTCCTCACGTAATTTTAGGCTTTAGTCTGCTGGTAAAAGGATTACTCAGAAGCTGGCTTCCTTAAGGGTAAGGTCACACCTGTAGATTCGAGGAGATTTAATTGCCCGGCGACTAATCGGCTCTTCTTTGGGACTACTAATCTCCCCGAGCTACTTCCCCGTGTCTTCTGCCGACTTTAATGAAAAAACATCTGCAACAATGCACTTGCGGCGCTTCGATTTCCGCGACTTCAGAAATCAGAGTGCATTGGTGCAGGGTTTTTTCATTAATGCCGGTTAAAGACACTGGGAAGCAGTTCGGGGAGATTAGTCGCCCCCAAAGGAAAGGCGATTAGTTGCCCGGTGACTAAATCTCGAGGTGTGCCCTTAGCCTAAAGGGCCAGTGCATGCTCAATTTAAGGGATGACTAAACCCCAGTCAGTAATCCAGGACTAGCATATAACTGTGGAGAGAGAGGTTATTTATTGATATCAATATCATATGTGTTTATCTATTGAAAAGTCAGAACAGAGGATACTAGTAATAGTGTGGCATAATAAGAAATGTCATTTGTACATTGAAGTCTGTAATGATCTTTACACAGGAAAAACAGCGCCACCAACAGGAACAGCTCCAACGACATCTGACAAGACCTCCACCTCAGTACCAGGATCAGTCGCAAAATTCATACCCTCAGCCGGCAGTTGGGCCATTTACAGGTATTGCAGGGGCAGCAGAACTAGAAAAAAATTATTATAAATGGATTACTTAAAAAATTATCCAACTTACTTCGCCACACCACATCATTAAGACTAGGAATGCACCGAACCCTGCTTCTCTGGGTTTGGTCAAGTCCAGGTGTTCGGATTCAGCCGAACAGAATCCAAATCTTTCTTCTGCACTGGGACAGCCAGTGCACAGACACAAATACCCAATGCACAAACTTAAATTGGTGCTCGCTCAATTTTTTTTTTTTTTTCAGTTGTAGTATTTGACCAGTTAGTAACAAATAGGGATGCACTGAATCCGGGATTCGGATCGCGATTCAGACAGGATTCGGCCGAAACCTAATTTGCATATGCAAAGGATTCAGGGGTTCGGCCGAATCCAAAATAGTGTATTCGGTGCACCCTAGTAACAAATCAGGCTCTTAAAGGAACAATAAAATCAAAAAATTAAATTGTTTAAAAGTTATAAAAAAATATAATGCAGTGTTGCCCTGCACTGGTAAAACTGCTGTGTTTGCTTCAGGGACACTATTTTTCTTTATATAAATAAGCTGCTGTGTAGCAACGGGGGCAGCCCTTCAAAGAAAAGGCTCTGGTTACACAGCAGATAAGCTCTGTAGATCATGATGGTGTTATATGTTATGCACAATATTGTTATACACAGCAGCTACTATTGTATTGTTTGTGAAGCAAACAGATCAGTTTTACCAGTGCAGGGCAACAGTACATGATCGTTTTATTACTTTAAAACACTTTCTTTTTTTTTTTGGTGTTACTGTTCCTTTAAGGGGGGCTATATGGGTCATAACTGTTTGCCTTTGAATCTGGCTGGCATGCTAAGGATCAAAAGCTAATTAACTGAACAGTTATGTCCCAGTTGGCCCCTCTTAAAGGGCACCTATCACAGCCAAAATTAAACACATATTAACAATCTGACCAGTACAAGCTAAACACGTTTAATCAAACTACATATATAGTTTTTTGAAAAAACTGCAGATTTTAAAAAAATCCCTTACTTTGTCAAATGGGTTCTTTCACTGAAGGAGGCCATGTTGAGACTCTAACAGAGACTCTAATATGCAAATTTCAGGAGCATGCTCAGATTGTAACACTGCTTTGAGTATTCTACCCAGAATGCCTTGTTTTAAACTCCTCCACTAGAAGTATCCACTAGAAGTGCTGCCACCTGCTAACTTTCAGCAGGGGGCAGCACTACTGTACAGCAGCTAACACACAGGTTTGGCCGATTTGAAAATAGCTTAGAAGGGTTGATAAGCAAACAAGGAATTTCAACTGAGCATGTGCGAGATTTCAGAGCTACAGTTGGCTGGGAAGATATAGGTAGGAGGAGCCAGTGAAATCCAAGATGCCTGCCTCAGCTAGAACTGCATGGGAGATAGGGGAGATCTTGCAGAAGGAATAGTGAGCTGATCATTTACATTATACAAACAATTCTAACTGTTTTAAAAATCGGATTTCTTGAACTTTCACATAGTGTATTTACTTAGTAAATGATTTTTGTCATGATTGGTGCCCTTTAAAGTCGCTGACTAACTCGGCGTTAGAGAGCCGAAAATCGGGAAGTTGGGTCCTGACTCCAGCCTTTATACATTACATTTTTGGCTAACTATATAAGAAACATTTTTTTGTTTTGCACAGCCTATTTATTTATTTTTTATTTTTACAGTGAACTGTTCCTTTAAGAGGAGGTTTGAATATGTTGGCACAGAAAAGTTCCTAATAACTGTGACATTTTAGTAGTAGCTTAAATTTCAGGAATTCTGCTCGCAGAGTGAGATGTGAATTTAACAGAAAGTCCCTTTTTGAAATTACAACTTGAGATTTAATGAGTTATTAAAACATTTATAAAAAAAAGAGTATCTAACCTTGCTGCTTTGCATGGCTCCCCAGTGTGTAATACTTTTATATTGTTTTGACTGCCGTTTCATCAAAATGTAGGTTTTCCTGGGTTGTAGTAAAACATCTTATCTTTTTATGCATTTACTGTATGCTGCAAAAAATATGGGTGAGAATATTGAGGCAAAAATGACACTCATTTACTAAAATAGGTGTTGTTTTGCATCAGTACGTTAATCAATAATATCCATTCAGACCCTGTTGGATCGTAGGTGTAAATAATTTTCGTAATTCAAGCATGGGCCAATCAATCTGTTATGCATTTCATTTTTAAATATACATTTAAATGGATAAGGATAGGCTACTTTAAAACATTCTAGAGTCCCATTTTTTACAGTTACAATCCGTGTCGCTGCATCTGAAAGGTGAGGTCATTAATCGGATATAGACACCTGCTAATAGCTATGATCTAACTTTCATGGTGAGCACTCTCAGGAGACTGAAAGCCAGACTTTAAGGGCTAGTCCACACGGGGAGATAGCGACGCGTTTGCGGTCGCGGCGACAAAGCACCGCGACCGGCGCAGGCGTCAGTTTTGTATGGGCGCCTATGTAAAAACACCTGTGCTAACCACACGAGGCGATGCGCTTTTCAACAGTCGCCTGAAAATGCCTCGCCAGGCTTTTTCAGGCGACTGTTGAAAAGCGCATCGCCTCGTGTGGTTAGCACAGGTGTTTTTACATAGGCGCCCATACAAAACTGTCGCCTGCGCCGGCTGCGGCGCTTTGTCGCCGCGACCGCAAACGCGTCGCTATCTCCCCGTGTGGAATAGCCCTAAAGCTGTAGTTGTCCTAAAATGACCCTCAGTGTAGCCGTATTCATACCATTTTAGGCTTGCAAAATTAAGTAGTAAGCATTATCTTATATCAATATATTTATAACACAGTAAGAAAAAAGACACAGGTCAATCAAGTTTAACCTTTTACGTTTATATAACCTGACTGCTAGTTGATCCAGAGGATGACAAAAACCCTTCTGGAGCCTCTTCAATTTGCCACAGAGGAGGACCAGTCAACTTGTACTAATATCTTCCATAACCCTATATTCCGTCACTTGCTAAAAAGCCATCCTACCCCTTCTTAAAGATATCTAATGTATTAGCCAAAACGACTGATCCAGGGAGAGAATTCCACATAAAAACCCCTTCTGAATATTTATATGCTCTCCATTTTCTTCTAGGAACCTCTACAGTTTTACCTGGAGTAAATAATATTTCACAGCCCGCCTCTGGCAGCCCTCGGATTTTTACTCAGGCGCAACAAATGATGCAGATTGGTGGAGGTCATACAGCTGTTCCACCATTACCTTCTGGTTCTAACTCTCAAGACCGTTCTGTTTCCCAGTACCCCAGTCTCCAGACTGTGCAGCGTGGTGGTATGTATAGCATGGGATCTGGTCTCCCGCAGATAGTAGGAAATCATGCAACACAAAATAACATACCCAATGGTCAATCACAGAGACAGGCAAGTAATACTCTCCCTGCTGGCTATGGACCGAATCCCATGGGAAACTCTGGGTTACCACAACAGCACAACAAATTGGGAATGAATACTGCTGTGTCAAAGGCCCAGATTCCAAGAATGCCTTCTGTCATGTCTTCTCAGAACCCTACATGGCCGAATCAAGGGATGCAGAACATAAACACTCAACCCCAAGGGAATAGTGGTTTGGGTTCATTCAGTGCGGCTAGTGCCCCTTTTCATCTCCAGCAGACTCACCACAAATTGGGCAACCAACAGTTTGGCCAAGGCATGCCACAGGTTGGTCTTGCAGCCAATCGACCCATGACCTCCATAAACCAGTCTGTTACTGGTCAGATGATGGCAAATATGGCATCCCAGCAAAGGACAAACCCTGTAAATCAGCAAGCACCACCCAATCAGCAGGTACTACCAGTGATGAACCAGACTGTGGCAGATATAACCACATTTAGCCAGAATACTGGACAGCAGATGACAAATAGAGCTGGACTCCATTGTAATCCAAATTACCAGGTGAGATCTGCTAGTCAGGACTTGCCCTTTGGGTATAGCAATCAACCTGGCAATAGTGGACTACAGAATTTGCCTGGTGATGCTGACCTGTTCGACTCTTTACTGAAAAACAGGACTTCCGAAGAGTGGATGAATGACTTGGATGAGTTGCTTGGCAATCATTGATATCGGGCGGATATTTCTTTTACTCTTACTTAGTGAACGACATTTTCAAATATTTTAGTACATTTTTATTAATAAAAAAAAAAAGTAAAAAAATTATTGTAAAATACATTTGGACCAAAAAAACCTATGCCATTGAGAGGTCAGTGAGGCTGGAATGCAATGTTGCATAATATTTCTATTTTCTTACATTTAATGCCTGGAGCATATTTTTTTGGGGGGGGAGGATCTCGGCTTCTTACAGTAAACCCTATCTGTTCAAATGCCTTATGTTCAATGCACATAGGTGTCTTTGGCAGTATAAGCATTTGCTTAACGGTCCATATAATTATTATTATGACAAAATGTGCCCTTGTGTTGCTATACCCTGGCTGGTGGCAGGAATATCATGTACCATGTCACTCTCAACTCAAATAGTTTTTCAACCAGCATTCACACCTTATAAATACAGTGTTTTTATGCTTTTCCTTCTTATATTTGGTTTAATAAGTGTCCTTTTCTAATATTCCAGTGGTTGCTAATGCAACATATCTGCACAAAAGAAATACATTTATTAATTGAACTGTCTCTCTACAGGCTTTTCTTTCCCTTTGTGAAAAAGAGGCTGTATATTTTTAATAAGCCATTGCAATGGGTTCTGGTACAATTGATGCTAGACAGGCCAATAGAAAATATCTTAGGAATGTTTAGTTGCCAGTGAACAGCATGGCTGTTCTGCTGTAATCCCTCTGCCCTTTTACCAAATGCTTTTAGTATGCACTTTGCACTTAATATCAACCCTGTGCTACTTATTTTTTTACGGAACTATGGCATAAGTGGTGAATAAACAGCATCTGAGCAATGTCTGCATTAACATCCCCTCCTTTCTAAATAGTCTCTCCCTGCTGTTTACCTTATAGGTATTGATAATTAAAGTACTTTAACAGAAACGTGGTTTGGAGTAAAACGTGGGGTAACGTGATACATGATAACCTTTCCTATAATAATGCAATCATTTTAGAAAGGATAACAGCATAAATTCACCAATGATATACTTACGCAGTGGACCGTTACTTAATCAAAGGATTTCATTGATTCTCAAAGTGTTGTAAAAAAAAAAAAAAAAACGCTTTTTATATGCTATGCTCACCAGAGACGGGTTTGTGTGCAGCATGTCATTTGGTTAGGTCATTTTTGCATTTGGCTGAATTTGTGTTTTATCTGAACTGTATTGTATGCATAAGCACTTGCAATCTTGTTTGTTTTTCCTTACTGTGTGCTCAAAACGATTATTCTTTGAGTCAATGCAGTAGTTCATATGATTAAGAGATGCCATGCAGAGAGAAGTCTTCAGGGCAGTATTCCTTAAACATCTCTCTTGAAGTAATCACACTGTTATAATTGAGAAAATGTAATGTTTCGTTGGCATTTAGTCTAAACTATGCTGCCAGTGAAAACGGGGGGAAATCTCTACATTTAAAAGGGGAATCCACCTTTTTACATGTAAAGGAAGAGAGAATGAAGCCTACTCAAAGGGCAGATATTGCATCCATATGTAATATTCATGGATAAGTAAATCCCTTTAAACATATAGGCACTAAATTAAAATGATTTGAGTTTAAATTAACACCTATCCCGTTCTGACTTTCTGCTGGTTCATTTTATTTATAAAATGAACCAGCATATGTTCATATATGGTACCCGCACTCAGTCACCAGATTTCACTTTCCGGGTGCTTGGTCAATTTACACTCGACTTACATACAACTCATACAGAGGGTATTCCAGTAATGTACTTTGGGTTGCTTGGCCTTTATTAACATTTAGCTTTAATAAACCACCTACCCCAATTCCCTCTGGCATGTGTTGTCTACTGCAGAGCACAGAAAGGTAAAAATAAATACTATGCTAAGACAAACATCTGTTTCATTTAATGGGTAAATCTATATGTTTCAGCTTACATACAAATTTAACTTAGAGATACTGACATCAGAAAATAACCTTTTTTAATATCTATCATAACATTGTCTTTGAATGCTGTTTATAATTTTGCCATAAAAGTATTTGCCTGATGCTTTTACATTACCTTTCTTACTACACTGTTACTCTGAGGGGGCTGCCATATTTGTGCAGCAGGAGTCCGTTAGCATTAGAAACTCTAACTGACAGGTTAAGAAGGGACAGTCGGGTTAAGGAACTTCAAGTGACAATTACTTACAAAAGCAGAAATATTCGTGAAAACGATCAGCATGAACTGTAGGTAACTAATATTTTGAAAATAATTTTTTTAGTGTCAGTAATCACTTTAAGAACAAACCTACAGACCCTATCTTGTAAGTAACCCCGGGACTGTCTGTATTTTTTTTTTTTTTTTTTTTTTTTTTTTAGTCTGAGTGAAGTGTATTCTTGCCCTTTAATTTTCTATATATTTTAGTGCATCAGCATGGAGAAAACTGCATAGCAGCGAGATTCCGTTTTGTCTTTCTCCCCCACAAAGGAAACCCCACACTCTGCTCCATTTTCTTAAAATTTCAAAATATACACTAATTATTAAAATGCATTGTTCTTTGTCATAGTTTTCACTTTAGCTTTTTGATAGCTACAGGACGTGCTTACATTTTACTTATTCTAATTTGGTTTCTTCCCATTCTAATGCATTAAAAGGGACACATTACCTCCTGAAAATAGTAGTAAAAATTGGCAGTGCAGCAGGATACGGTAGTACAAAGCCAGCGAGACTTACTAGCTGTAGCACATGCCACACTGTGGTAAAGTAAGGATGCCTCTGGGGGTTCTCCTGTACTCAGACACTTTATTCGTATTTGTGTAGTGAAAGAACGCTTTTTAGCAGTTTGAGCTTTATTGGCAGCTTTAGACTGATAATACAAATCTTTCTGCTCTGCAGAGAAAGTCCATTTCACCATAACAGACTGTGCTGCCTTCGTACTTCATTACTTATAGGATTGCTGGTGCTTAGACATACCTCCCAACATTCTGGTAATAAAAAGAGGGACAAAAAAGTTGCCACACTTGGTGCTGCAATTTTTTATTTGACTACGCCTATTTTTGTGGCCACACCCATCTAATTACCATGTATTTTACAAAATTTGGCAAGTTCTGAAAGTTTGAACATATTTCTGTGGTTTTCTTCAATTATTACAGTTTTGCTAATGAAGATGAATTGCCCTTTAAGCTGTGAGTCTAACTTCTCACAAGAGACCTGTTACCTTATTTGCTTATCTCAAAATTGTTACAAAATTAACTTATCTACAGCTGTGGCTGTTCTGGGCTCTCTGCCAAAAGCCAATTATGTTAGAAACATTGTTTCTTTTTCTGCCTGTTCCGTGCAGAGAAAATCGGGACATTCCAGTACAAACGAGGGACTGTCCATCTGAAAACGGGACAGTTGGGAGGTATGGCTTAGATGTTCATTAATATTGGAAAGCCTATGATCAGCTCACCTTCATAAAGCATGACCTTGAGATCTCTTTATGACTACGGCTTCTAAATCAACTGCTTTAATATGTATGGCATTTAGAGAATGAGTCTCTATTGGGGGAGTGTAAGTAAAGTCGCAAAGAGCAAAATAATTCGCACCAATAAGAATAAAAATCCACATCTCGCAATGTAATATTGTTCCTTAAATGGTTATTGCATTGCGAATGTTAATTGCACACACTAAAGCGCTTGAAGGTGCCGTAATCTTTTGGAGCAAACATAACGACTTTTTCAGTAAGAAGTTTTATTACATTTACTGCGCACTGGCGCAAACCATAAAATTAGCAAACAGTCGGAAGTGGTCGCTAAACCGTTTCCGGGTTCGCAAAAGTTTTATGAAATTCGCACAACAAAATTCGTTTGCGCAAAGGCATAACTTTTCGCATTGCCGTTACCGACTTTTATTACATTCCCCCCGTAAGTTGCTGAGGTTGTATATGTAATGGGTAAGGTTACTCATGGGCTGAAAACTCAACTGCTTTTACTGTGTCTTCAGTGGAGAAAGTGAATGCAAATGTCCTACACTGCCAGATTATGTTACATAGGTTGTACAGCTTGTAGGAAAACGATTTAGGTATATATAGTAAAAAAAAAAAAAAAAAAAAAACACGTTATTCTTTACCAAAGCAGTGAGTCTGCCTCTGAATTGCATATTTTCTTAAACCACAGCAACACCATGTTTAAATCACAACTGTGCCTTTTGCTAGATGTTTGCTTTGATACCCTTGTAATATAGATCACATGACTATAATATTAATGGTGGTAGGCTTTTAAACTTAACAGCACCAGCTCTTTATCTGTGGGTAAAATTGTCATTGTATACTTTTTCAGTTAAGGTGGCCATAGACACACAGATCCGATCATACGAATCGAGAATTCGTACGATTTTCGGATCGTGTGTGGCATGTGCCGACATCTTTCGTCCGGCGGAGATCGGTCGTTTGGTCGATCGGTCAGGTTTGATTTTGACCCGACCGATCCCATACGGCCGAACAATCAGATTACCCCCGATATAGCCATGCCTGTTGATGGCATATCGGGAAAAGATCTTTGGCCACCTTTAGTCTGTTCCACTTTCAAAATGTGGGAAATATTTGTTTCAGTTTTACACAATAACTTAAAGGGATACTGTCATGAGAAAACATGTTTTTTTTTTCAAAACGTATCAATTAATTGTGCTATTCCAGCAGACTTCTGTACTGAAATCCAATTATCAAAAGAGCAAACAGATTTTTTTATATTCAATTTTAAAAACTGACATTGGGCTAGACATATTGTCAGTTTCCCAGCTGTCCCAGTCATGAGAGTTGTGCCTGCACTTTAGGATTGAACTACTTTCTGGCAGGCTATTATTTCTCCTACTTATTGTAACTGAATCAGTCTCAGTGGGACTTGGCTTTTACTATTGAGTGTAGTTTTTAAATCTACCAGGGAGCTGTTGTCTTGGGTTAGGGAGCTGCTATCTGGTTACCTTCCCATTGTTCATTTGTTAGGCTGCTGGGGGGAGGAAGGGAGGAGGTGATATCATTCCAACTTGCAGTAAAGAGTGACTGAAGTTTATCAGAGCACAAGTCACATGACTGGGGCAGCTGGGAAACTGACAATATGTCTAGCTCGTGTTAAACAAGGGAGTATACTGCACCGTTAATGATGGAAAGATAACCCATATAAACTGGGTGTTGGTCGCAGTAAGACTGCATGAGAACATTTCCATATCTGTGTGTTGCCTTCCTTCAAATGAGAAAGCAAGTCACAATCACTTATACCCAAAAAGAGCCACTCCCAAGTGATTATAATAACTTTGCCAATACCCCGGGCCGGAGCTCTGGTTAGCAGCAAACTGCCTTGGCCTAGTCTTCTTCTCAACAATCACTTAAAGCAATTATGGCGGTATCTGAGCTGCCCTATAAAATCATAGCTTGGAGCCAATTCTATCTCAGGGATTCTTAAGAGTAAATAAATGTAAGCCTTTCCTATCATTGCTATTTTTAATGTGCGCTGTCTATTCGTGTAATAAAATTCTGACTTTTAAAGAGTTGCTTGTGTTTTAGCCAAGCCAAATAAAACTGCAAGACGGCCTTCCTTAAAATGCTGTTCAACTGTGGCCCTGAATGACCAAGAAGACCATAAAAGTAACACTTTATTTAACTGAAAGTCTGTAGCTGTTATTGCCTGGCATTGCATGCTTTATTTCTCATTCTATATTCATGTAGAAAGCCACAAATTTGTTTATCTCTCTGTGTACAAACTAAAACTATTTTATTCTACACGGTTTATCTCTTACCAACCCTGTAAACATGCAACCTTGTGGACCTATTTGAAATTGAATGGCTGCCTCCACGGTTAATTACAAGTTATGATCAAACTTTTTTCACTGCCAGTAATCGTTCCAATTCATTTCAGTCCCTCTGTATGAAGCATGTAGCGCACCGTTAACAAGGCAATAAAATAGAATTTCTACTCTTAAAGAGCAGTTTGGACAAGGTCATTATGAACATAAATGAGTATTAATCCTATATATGCTGGAGTAGGGCTAATGGATGAGAATGTCTGCCAGTTCATAGGCATGGGACATCTGTATTAGAGTCTCAAACTCAATGAGTATGAGGGGTTTCTATAAGTAACACTGTTCCTCTTGTGTAAATAAATGTTTACACTTTTATATTAAAAGATATGAGAATTAGATCCTGACTGTATATTTTTTACTTTTATAATAGATTTTTAAAAACTGTAATTCTATATATATATATATATTTTTTTTTTTTCTTGAATAGGGAATGTATATACATTTTTCCCTTGTAAATGGAATTTTTGTCTTGAATATTTGGGCTTTTTTTTAAGTCTTTGAAAAGGTGTTTAAAAAAAAAAACTTTATTCTTGTACCACAAATATGGCTAAAACTAACGTCTGTTCTGCCATTGAAAATAAAGTATTTTGTTAGTGTATTTAAAGTCTGTGTTTTATTTGGTTCCTCCTGCATGAAATACCAGTATGGGATCCGTTATCTAGAAACCCAATTTTGCTGAATCCTGCTGCTAATGGCCGAATACCGAACAGAATCCTGGATACTTCTACTTATACTCCATAATGCTTCTGCAATACTACAGATATTTTTTTTTGTAGGCTACATACAGTAGGGTTGGGAAATTTCCCAGACTGCTTCCTATGTACTATTGATATACAGTCACTATATACATCTATACATACAGGTATGGGAGCTGTTATCCAAAATGCTCGGCACCTGGGGTTTTCTGCATAAAGGATCTTTACATCATTTAGATCTCTATACTTCAAGGCTATTAAAAAAATGTAAAGAATGTCACCCAAAAGGGTTGTTTTGCCTTGAATAAGAATTCATGATCTCTTAACACCATGTACAGTTTTGTTATTACAGAGAAAAATGAAATCTTTTCTAAAGATTTGAATTATTTGATGAAAATGGAGTCGATGAGCGATGGCCTTTCTTTAATTCAGCAGAAACAATCCCTAAGTTTGCTCATAGCCTGTACAGAGAGATTCCATAAAACTATGGCTGCTTAGGTGTTCCCCTGTACTACCAGAATACAGATGAGACAGCGCACACTCTTACAGAATCTTAGGCAGATAACGTCCGGTGCACAATGTCAGGAGTACGGCTTCTCCCCTCAATCAGTGAAAATAGAAACACATCGGCACACGAGGCGATTTAATGCAGGGTTCTCCCCTTGCAGTTTATTCGTGCAGGCATGCACGAATAAACTGCAAGGGGAGAACCCTGCATTAAATCGCCTCGTGTGCCGATGTGTTTCTATGTTCCCCTGTACTAAGCACAATTCAGCAGGAACAGTCCCTACGTTTCCTCATAGCTTGTACAGAGAGATATCGTAAAACTATGGCAACATACAGTATATCCCTCTTAAGGACTGGAGTTCAGAACTGCACTGCATACTCCAGATGAGGCCGCACCAGGGACCTATAAAGAGGCGTAATTATGTTTTCATTCCTTGAGTTAATGGTCTTTTTATGCAAGACAGAACTTTATTTGCTTTAGTAGCCACAGAATGACACTGCCTAGAATTAGACAACTTATCAAAAACTAGGGATGCACCAAATCCAGGATTCGGCCGAATCCTTGTGCCTGGTCGAACCGAATCTTAATATGCATATGCAAATTGTGGGGAGGGCGGGATTTCAAGTGACGTTTTGTTACCAAACAATGAAGTAAACCAATTTTTTCCACTTTTTCCTTTCCCGCCCCTAATTTGCCTATGCAAATTAGGATTCGGTTCGGTAGTCACCCGAATCTTCCAAGATGGATTCAGAGATGCGGCCGAATCCAAAAAAGTGGATTTGGTGCATCACTAACAAAAATCCTTAGATCGTTCTCATTTAAGGAAACTCCCAACACACTGTCATTTAGTGTATAACTTGCATTTATGTTATTTTTGCCAAAGTGTATAACCTTGCATTTATCAACATTGAACCTCATTTTCCAGTTTGCTGCCCAGTTTTCCCAACTTAGACAAATCACTCTGCAAAGTGGCAGCATCCTGCATGGAACCTATAGTTCTGCACAATTTAGTATCATCTGCAAAAATAGAAACCATGCTTTCAATGCCCACGTCCAGGTCAGTAATAAACAAGTTGAAAATCAAGGGACCTAGTACAGAGCCTTGCGGTACTCCTCTAACAACACTTAGGGGCAGATTTATCAAGGGTAGAAGTAAATTCGAGGGAATTTTAGAAATTCGAAGTAATTTTTTGGATACTTCAACCATCGAATAGCATACTATGACTTCAAATTCGATTCGAAGTTAAAATAGTTTGAATATTCGACCATTCGATAATCGAAGTACTGTCTCTTTAAAAAAACTTCTACTTCAATACTTCGCCAAATTAAACCTGCCGAAGTGCTATGTTAGCCTATGGGGACCTTCTATAGCAGTTTTCTAAGTCTTTACACATCGAAGTAAAATCGCTCGATCGTACGCTAAAATCGCTCGAAATGTTTGATTTGATGGCCAAATTTGGTGAAAAATACTTTGACTTCTATATTCGAGGTCCAAGTATTTCAATTAGAGGGTCGAATTTTGAAGTATTTATCACTTCGAAATTCGACCCTTGATAAATCTGGCCCTTAGAATTAGAAAATGTCCCATTTTAGACAGTTCTCCATCCAGGTACAAATACATGTTCCAGGCCAACATTCCTTAATTTAATCAGTAACTTTCTGTGTGGCACTGTATCAAAGTCTAAGTAAATCACATCCACTGCCATCCCAGAATCGAGAACCCTGCTATTTGCTATGAAGTCCAGTATCTTTTATTAACCCCTCGAAAAGCTTTCCTACCACTGACGTCAGACTAACTGGCCTATAGTTTTGAGGCTGAGAACGGGATCCCTTTTTGAATATCGGCACCACGTTATCAATTCGCCAATCTCTCGACACCATGCCAGACCTTAATGAATTCTGAAAAATTAGGTAAAGAGGTTTGGCAATCCGAACTAAGCTCGCTAACTACCCTGGGGTGAATACCATCTGGCCCCGGACCTTTGTTTATCATTGGTACCATGCATCATCAGTTGTATTGCTAGAATTGGGACTATTAAGAAGGAAACCTTCATTAACTGGTTCCTCATTTGTGTAGACAGATGAAAATTAGCAGTTTAAAATCTGAGCTTTTTTTTGTTCTCATTAACCACCTGACCCCCTCTGATATTAAAGGTTCCACCCCTTCCTGCTTCCATTTTTTTACTATTAACATATTTAAAAAATAATTTTGGATTATTTTTACTGCAGTATCCTTTTTCGATTTTAGCTTGTTCAATAGCTTTTTTGCATGATTGATTGGCTACCTTGTACCTTATAAATTATTTGGCTATCCCAGCTAACTTGAAAGCCTTAAAAGCATGTCTTTTGTTACCCACCTCAACACCAACATTTCTATTGAACCAAAACAGTTTTGCTTTGCAACAAAGTCCCTTGCTTACAAGGGGAATATACTGACATATATTTATACCTAAAAAAGCATTTCTGAATCAGCAGCATAACTACATTATACTGTATATCTTATGTTTCATAAACCAAATCCATATCAGAGATCAGATGAGGCCTGGCTCACAGTTAGAGCTCTAATTCAACAAAGGCCCAAGCCTAGGGAGGCTGTTGACGGCGAGGACTAGGATTACTGCAGGAAATGCATTTCCATTGGTGAATGCACATTGTAATATCAGGTTTCCCTGCCACTGACTACCTGTAAATACTCCTCACTCCTTATGAGCAGGTCTTCGGTGGACATTGCTTCCAGAGTCAGTTTGAAACCCAGCAATGAGCGTGACTACTGGATAAAATGTTTTTGGATACTACTGAGTTTATGTAATATATCAGTGTGGCACTGTTACAGATACAGAGACAATGGTTTTGTTTTTCTCTCCCAACATTTATTATACTGTAAATCTTTTTTTTTTTTTACATTGTTGAACAAACTTACCATATACCAACTAGATCTGCACAGAAGCTCATTACAATGCAACTGTTTAGGAACATTATAAATAATAATATTTTCTTTCTGTAAACAAAATTATACAATTACCAACAGAGCAACATACTACATTCTAAAAAAAATGTAAAAATTAAAACTAAAAAAGAATTACTCTGTTTAAGAAGCCGCCAGTGTTCTAAATTGATCATTCTTTTCTAAATCTAATAAATATTTCCATTTTTATAGATACTTTAGTTCAGACATTTTGTAATTAACATTCATTTCAAATATATATATATAACATTTATTATACATTATTTTAAGTTAGCAGCATATTTATTTCAACCTAACACTCATCATTATTCAAAAGACAACTAAAACATGTTATAGATGTGGGTTCATTTAATGCTTCTAAGAGTGCCTCTGTACGTGCGGTTTGGTATGGTCAGCAATTCCATATATAAGAGAGCACACCTGCTTCTCACAAAAGCACGTGCTGCAAGGCCCAAGGATGCAAAGCAAAGTGAGGCTAACATAGTGCTGGTTAGTTGTTTGGTGCTAGTAAAAGTTCAGCACTGAACAGGGAGTCAGATGTACAGAGGTTGCTGCACCTGTGCCAGGTAGATGAGCCTATATGTTCTCATCAGCCTGAACCATTACTTTATCTGCACTGAGAGTAGTGGTGTAACTACATGGTGCCAGGCCCCCAGCAAAGAAACTTTGGAGGGGCCCAGCAAATCTTTTCAGGAAGGAGAGCATGCCTGGGGGGGAGATTTGGACCCAACCAGTTACACCACTGACAAAGGCCCTTAGGGCTTCTTGCACCTCATCCTATCCAGGGTGACTGAGCAAGCTTTTTCCTCAAAGGAGCCCCTTTACTAACATCGTAAGACATGAAGATCCAGATTATGGAAAGACCCCTTATTCAGAAACCCCCAGGTCCCGAGCATTCTGGATAACAGATCCCATACCTGTACTAGTTTCCTGCTCGCCACAGGGACTGAGTCTGCCTGGGCACAGACATACAGAGCGATGGCAAAATTAAGTTAAAAATAGTATAAAATAATTTTTAATGAGCATAGTTGGATATTAAGGTGTATTCGTATGGTATTGGTTGGCTTTGCACAATCATTCCTAATGGTTAACAGTTTATCGAGAGTTCACAGGGAGAGCTTGGACCTTCTGTTCTATAGAAATGAGCATTGGCACTAGAGAATGGCGGATGTTTTTTTGAAGGTGTCAAATAATTGTCATGATGAAACCTTTGTGTACTTTATAAGGATGCTTTCAAGTGGGTTATATATATAGCCTCCTCTGTTATATACTGCCATTCTATACCAAGCTAGAATAGCTGTTAAAATATCACTTGTTCCTATCCAAGAGAGACTGTAGTGTAGAACAAGGAACTGGATCTACTGCCTGGAGCAGCAATTCCTTTTCTTTGGTGAGTCAAGTAACCTTACGGTCTTCTCCTTAACTTTATCTTCCTGCTCCTTCAGTATCCTGAGAGGCAAAAGAGATGATTCATATAATAATGTGGGTATAAAAGAAGGAAGGACACAATAAGTATTCACATGTTAATATTAGGGATGCACCGATTCCACTATTTGGGATTCAGCCGAATCCCCGAATCCTTTGTGAAAGATTCGGCTGAATAACGAATCCTGATTTGCAAAAAAGGAAAATGTGGAAAAAGAATGTTTTACTTCCTTGTTTTCAGACAACAAGTCATGTTATTTCCCTTCCCACACCTAATTTACAAATGCAAATTAGGATTCAGTTCGGCGACACACAAGATTCGGCCGAATCTGAATCCTGCTGAAAAAGGTTGAATCCCAAACCAAATCCTGGATTCAGTACATCCCTAGTTAATATGAAGAGCACAGGGTCTGTTCAGATGACAAGTGGCATCTTCAATTACAAACATAATCCAAATGGGATAAACAACAAGAACCCCAAGAGTTTACGTATGTATATAAATGTACTGTACATGAGGGAGTGCAATTGAAAGAGAAGAAGAAAATGGTCAAACATGGCAGATGATACAGTCACATGACAACCTTTTTTTTTCCTTACCTTGCTAAATGCAACACAGATTCTTTAACATTGTACCCAGAAGAGGCGCTGCATTCATAGAAAATTAAATTACAGTCCTTGAAGAAGAAAAAAGGAAATTAGTTTGGTAGAATCGTGACGGTCAGAAACAGATTTTCCTTCACTTTTACAAGAGATCTGCTTAAAGAGGTTAAAAAACTAAAATGTAAAAACACTGGCTATTCTACGTGGTTATATTTGCTGACTGTACCAGCTGATAAGAGTCAGTGTTGCACGATGCAGTTGCATTAGAAAAGAGGTTGTGGTTCACCTTTAAGGTAACTTTAGCATGTTATAGAATGGCCAATTCTAAGCAACTTTTCAATTGGTTTTCATTGTTTATTTTTTATAAGTTTTATAATTATTTGCTTTTTTTCTTCTGACTCTTTGTAGCTTTCAAATGGGCATCGCTGACCCCTTCTAAAAAGCAAACTGTATTGCTAATTTTTATTACTCATCTTTATATCCAGGCCCACTCCTATTCATATTCCAGTCTCTTATGCAAATCAATGCATGGTTGCTAGGGAAATTTGGACCCTAGCTACCAGATTGCTTAAAATGCAAATTGAAGAGCTGCTGAATAAAAAGCTAAATACCTCAAAAAACCGCAAATAATGAAAAAATGAAAACCAATTGCAAATTGTCTCAGAATATCACTCTCAAAGGTGAACAACCCCTTTAAAGGAGATGGAAAGACCTTTTTCTACTCCTTTAATAAGACACCGCCAATTATTGCATTTACTTACATGACACCCCGGGCCAGAGCTCCTATTAGAAGAAAACTGCACCAGTCCGGGCTTATTCCAGTGACCACCAAGGGGCCATAATCTTCCGGCTTCTCCTTTCTTCTCACGGCTGCTCATGCGCAGTAGAGAGAAAAGCCAAACTTTAACGTAAAAGTCAGCTATTTCGTTCTACTACACATGAATCTGACCCGGGAAATGTGAAGACAGAAGAAGCAGGAAGACAATCACTTTCTGACTAATAGGTTTCCAGAAAAACGTCATCTCCCTCCTCTCCAGATAGGGAGAGGGGGGGCGATGGCAGGCAGTTAAGGTGGGGTAGTTCTCCTTTAAAGGAGTAATAAAAAAAAACTCCCCCCCACCCTTTCCCCCCAGCCTATATAATAACCTCTTTATAAATCCTTTAGTGCAATTAGAATTGGTAAATTAACAAATAAAGAAATAGTGGCCCTATTCAAGTCTTTCGCTAAAGGTGTGTGACATACTCTACCTTGGCGAGATGTTCTCCTAAGCCAAAGGGCACTTCTCTTTCTTTTTCAATATCCGTTTTGTTGCCTAACATCATTATAGGGATGTTTTCCCCTGTGGCTTCCTGTGGGGCAAACAACACAGATAAATATATATATATATATATATATATATATATATATATATATATATATATATAATTATAAGTAACAAAATGCAATGTCATGCTAAAAGGATTGAAAAAAAAAACTTCTATAAAAGTCAGTTTGGTTTTGCCAACATATACAACTTTTTTTGTTTGTTGCTACACAAGTTGCCATGTTTTTTAGAAACCATTCTTTGCAAATTTTAACAGAATATTAACATATGGGGTGGGGTTTGTACTTTTCAACATAAATACGTTAATGGCTCCTCACCTCAACACTGGTCAGCCATTGTCGCACTGCCATAAATGTTTCTTTGCATGTGATATCATACATCACAATTACACCGTCTGCCTTTCTAAAGAACTGTTTGGTGATGCTCCGATACCTAGAAATGAGACAAGCAATGTAGAATATATATAAATTCAGATCTCCAGTGATGAGATGGAGCAGGCATGGTTTCATTTACAAGCTTGGTATCTAGTATGCCATGCAAATAGACCATAGTACACTGTGAATTCTGAATTTGAGCCCTTTGAATTATGCTGTGCATTTGTTTACGTGGCAGTGAGGCAGAGATCAAAGAGGAGCTGAGAGGGTTAATGGAACAATTCTGAATTAGGATTCAAAATAGGTCCCCAACACAGGTCACCTCACCTTAAGAGATCTACACACCCATGAGAAATGTCCACCTAGAAACATGGCTTCTGTATGAATACATGGGCCAAAGGGGTCAGTGCCTTGCCCTGATTGAGTCCACTGAGAATCCTGATGTATACCCTTTCACATTTTTGCAGCTAAAGGGCTCACTCTTTAGATGAGTAGTTAGTGCACCCAGTGGCACAATACAGCCCGAGAAACATCACTAGGTAAGCTTCAATACAGCAGCATTTCGAATTTTGCCTGGGATATATCCAAATCAGTGTATAATATGTGTAAGGCTGCAGGCACATAGAGCATTGGCTCTGCTGCTCTCAGACTTTGGTTTTTTTTGCAGTAGTGGAGCAGAAGTAAAGATTGGCCTGAAAACACATAAATGGGCATTTGTGAGCCAATCTATTGCACCCAAGTACTTGCATTTAGGGGGAAGCTGTACTTTTCAGTACAGATACAGGGTGATGTGGAAGGGAGTGAATCTGCTTCACTCAGCCTGCAAAAAAACACGAGAGCAGGAACCAATGTTCCTTACCGATATTTTTTTCCCTGATACCATCCCTGAGGCTGTGGCAGTTTATGGTTTAATAAAGTCAAAATTAACTCATGACAAATCAATCACCTTTCTTGCCCAGCCGTATCCCAAAGCTGAAGTGCCACTTGGCAATTATCCACTGTCACTGTCTTTACACTGTAATCAACTCCTGTGAGAGAATGAAAATGGAAAAGGTCATTTCACAGAAAAAAAAATGAAGAGAACAAGAAAAAAAAACTGAAATCTTTTATGGAGAGCAAAAAAATAAAGAAACTTTATATATATTTTTTTTAAACAAAACAGTGGGTTCAATACATTTCTAACCCTAAATATTTATATATATATATATATATATATATATATATATGTATATATAGAGATATATATATATATATATATAGATATATATATATATATAGATAGATATAGATATATATATATATATATATAGATAGATAGAGCGTTACAAGCGGTGTGCGGCTGGTGCCGGTGTCTGTGTGAGGCGCAAGAGTGAGCGCACACTGACAGCCGCACACTTTTTTCAAAGGCAGCAGCAGCACTCGGCCATTCTCATGCACGGATTGCATCGCGCCGCTGCTCGGAAGCCTCCTTAGTCCCGCTCTGGAGAGAGGCTGCTGGGATTGTACCGGTTCCAAGTCAGAGCAATAGAGGCTGTCAGTGTGCGCTCACTCTTGCGCCTCACACAGACACCGGCACCAGCCGCACACCGCTTGTAACGCTCCTGCGATGTAACGCTCCTGTACTCTTGCGCCTCACACAGACACCGGCCGGCACCAGCCGCACACCGCTTGTAATGCTCCTGCGATGTAACGCTCCTGTGCGGATAGATGTGTCCCAGATGTCTGTGTGCCCTGCCACCCGCCTGGGGCACTCGCTTAGAATCGCCTGCTGCTGCAGGGCTGGATTAGTAGGAGGCTGAGTCCGTGCAAGATCTCCCCAGAGGCACGCTGCTCTGCACAAGGATGTTCCGGGAGCACACCGGGCACTTCAGCTCTTCATCCAGCCGTCCGCTTTCCAGCACCGTCTTCCTGCTGTCAGAAGCCTATGGGAGCTAGCCAGGGAGGACAAATCCAGCACCGCACTATGGATGGTCGCCATATCGCCGTTTCAGAAGAGGACAGGAAGTGGAGTTTCAGTAAGTTATTTCTTAATAAAGGCTTTGCAATTTTGAAATTTTAATTTGTCTTGGTGTTTTTTTCATTGTTTTCTAACGAATTTTTTTAAAAAAAATTTTGATGTTACTGGTCCTTTAATAACCAAATCCTTGTTCCATGCCAGATGTTAAATAACTCTGAATTGGAAGAGCAGTTCCCCTCCAACCACAATATCCTGGTATCAAGCTGTTACTTTCATAAGCAATAAAGAAAAAAATTATACTAACCAGAAAAGGGCAACTTCAGGACAGGTCGGAAGTCTGGCAGAAATGGTTAGATAGGTCATATATATATATATATATATATACATATACAGTGTCGGAAAAAACCCGCCGGTCCCCCACCGGGCCAGAACCCTTCTCCGAGCAGCGCTGTTGCGCATGCATGCTGAGCGGCGCTGTTGCTGAGCCGACGCGACTTAGTAGGGGGAGGCGGAGGGGGGCCTGGACAGCAGTCCCGGTGGGCCCCAGGCCCCCCAGTCCGACCCTGTATATATATATATATATATATATATATATATATATATATATATATATATATATGTCTTTATTCGTGATGTTGGGGCAAATGCTTGAAGTGGCCACTTATTATTAAAAATTTCCGACCCTGTGTATATATATATATATATATATATATATATATATATATATCTTTATTCATGATGTTGGAGCAAATGCTTGAAGTGGCCACTTATTATTAAAAATTTCCTAGGAAGCAAAATTAAGACAAAAGAGATCCTCCCATGTCCTAGACATGAGCCCACCCTAAAACAAATGTGGCATGCCCCACAAAAAAATGTTGAAACAAAAAATGAACATTTTTAAAGTTTTAAAAACTTTAAAATATGAAAAAACACCAGTGTTTACTTTATCATTTTTATGACTTCAGCATACAGGATGTGATGTCACTGACATAAGATTGAGGAGGTCATCTTATCAGTTCACCAGGTCTAAGCTGGCAAAGGAAACTCTGGCGAAAGAGGTAACGTAATGAAAAATTTGGACTTTATGTGAATTTGAGTAATGATCGTTCGCCTTAGTGAAAACTCTCCTGGTGAAAGCGAGCGAACCTGCGTTAGTGATGTACTCTTTTGCTAGCAAATTGTACACCTGTGCGATTGGGCAGCCCTGATGCTTGCTTGGTGCATGCCAATCCTCTCTTTAAGATGCCTAATAGTCTTGTCACAGTAAAGCAGTCCACATGGACACCATATTATATAAATCACCATCTATACCCTTAATAAGACTACTACACATCATTCAACCCGCATATCTGTAAACTCCAGATTGTATAGAAAGGAAATGCTGCTTCTTCACATATTTATCTCTCGGATCTGAAGGGCTCAATTGCTCCTTCAGATTCCTAACCTGTAAACAGCCTAATCTAGGCTTCCTACAGATTTATGTTCTCAACTGCTCATATATATAAACAAAATTCCAATATTTGAAAATTATCTCCTTCACTTGTTCATTAATGGGATTATACTGGGTAACATAATAAACCTTATCTGTACTTTTCTCACAGCCTCTATTTTCTTTGCATCATGAGAAGAATTATATCCAGTGAGCAGTGATCCAGGACTTGGCACCATCTCCTACAAAAATCTGCATTTGTTCTCCCAATGGTAGGTATATTGTTTATTTGGAATGAGGACGTCATTGTTCGTAGTGCAGACAAAGGCGATGGGGTAGTTGTGGTGGACTCTAGTTACTATTGTAATTACTGTCACAAATGTCTGATACTTTTAATTATGGTCAACTGTGATGTTCAATGCCAGATAGATTTAAAGGTGAATTGTACATGTTGCTTAAAATAGCGAAAAGGCAAAGCTGGATTATAACCAATATGTTGGAATATCTGGCTCCTGTACATCCTATAGTGCCAGTAATAGATACATTACCAAAGGTCCACAAGGATATGTTAAAACTCCCAGGAAGACCAATAATTTCATGTAGAAGTTCTTTAAATGAAAGGATTCATTTTGTGGATTTTCTGTTACAACCATGCATGAAAGCAATTAGCATTATATTAGGGAGACTAATGATTTTTTAAAATTGGTACAGGAGCATTAATTTACCTTTGGGTGATTTAGTGCTGGTAATCAATTTTGAAAACCAGTTTTACATCCAGTGTACAGGTACTGTGATGGGGTCACTCATACACGAAGGTCTATATGTGGGAATTTGAGAGTCAAAATATTTTCAGTAATGTTTTGTTTAGGACAGGGGTCCCCAACCTTTTTTACCCATGAGCCACACTCAAGTATAAAATAATGTTGGAAAGCAATACAAGCATGCAAAAATTTCCCGGGGCTTCCAAATAAGGTCTGTGATTGGGTATTGGTAGCCCCTATTTGGACTTGCAGCCAACAGGAGGTTCTGGGAGTCATTTATAAATTTCGCGCATCGCAAATTTATTCGCAAATGTTTGTATTGCACATGCTTTTTCCTGAATGCCAAAATATTGCAGTGCTGTGCCCGTCTTTCCGGTTTTTAGAATTTGCAAATAAATAAAACCACTTTTATCCAGCTTTATAAATATAACCATGTGCAGGGCAAATATTTTCACTGTGTCAATCATTTTGCTCTGCTCGAAGTTTATAAATGAGCCCCACTATTTGGCAGTGCACCTGGTTTTTACGCAACTAAAACTTGCCTTGAAGCCAGGAATTCAAAAACAACTGCTTGGAGGCCACTGGGAGCAACATCCAAGGGGTCCAAGAGCAAAATGTTGCTCACGAGCTACTGGTTGGGGACCACTGGTTTAGGAGATATGGCACCTTTTATAGGTGCTTTATTGATGATATTTTCTTTGTGTGAAGGGGCCCTATAGATCAACTTATAGAGTTTGTAAATGGTTTGAATTTACTAGACAGCCATGGGAAGTTAAAGGTATATTTTGATAATATAGTGAAACATAAAGTAGATAATGTCATGGTACTGGAGAAATTATCCTATATGATCCGAGATAAACAAGCAGTGTTCCTGACTATCTGGTCGCCCTGGCTGAGCTATAGAGTTATCAGGATCAGTCTGTGATGTACCCTGCAACATTGTGAACTGTGAGGGTGTGGCAAGACCCAATACGGTAATTTGCTATATATCCAAGCATGTGTGTAAGTGCATTTCTGTGTGATGTGACGTTAATAACGATTGACATATGATGGTTCGTTTTGTACTTTTTTTTCAATGATTCTCTCTCTTCACCAGAGTTTGTAAGTTATCATAATTTTATATTCTTTTTGTTTTATTTTTTTTTCTCTGTAATGTGGATTTATATTTGGTGACTTGCATTTTCTGAAGAACTGTATGTGTATGAACATTTGTTGCAAGTCAAGTTGTACTTGTTTGAAATTTCAATAAAGATTATTGAAAAAAAAAAGGTTAGAGACTTTTTGGATGTTACTGTACACAAAGATGAATTGGGGTTACAGACCCCTAAAGACAGATGGCATTGCTATTTATATAATATAGCCTCCTAAATGTCAGGGCTGAGATACACCTACTTGTTTATAGTAAGCTTGAGTTGCTTCATAAATTGAACAAGAGGAAAAAATATGACAAAAAAAAAATCAACCACACAACCAAAGAGGACACACATATCTAAGAAACCCCAATCCCAATTTTGCCAGTAGAACATTACTACCAAATGTATCCATTTGTCTGACCAGCAATTATATTTCTGGACTCTAATAAAGTAATGAGTTTCTCTGGAGCACAAATATATACCATGGAGGTAGAGCATTCAATCCATAGGCCTCCAACTGGACAGCCCAAGTTAATAAGTTTCATGCAAGGTTCAATCAGTGTGTAAGGAGCGGCTGCATTGTAGTTATTCATAAAAATACATTAATAACTTCCCACAATCACAATGTGTCATCTTGTCATCTATGAAAAGCTCATAATATAGTGCCTAACAATTGCCATCTAGGACATGCCACAAATCCACTATGAAGTACCTGTCTGTGAGGAATGAGCATAATAATTCTCATGTCCTGCTAATGCCATCAGACATGGCAATAAAAGCCATGACAGAATAAATATTTAACACATTCTATTAATTGAACTAATGAAGAACATTTGGGTACTGTACATTGTCAATTTAAAGAAATCTTACGAGAGAATAGACATATAGTTACATAGTTACATAGTTAAATTGGGTTGAAAAAAGTCCATCAAGTTCAACCCCTCCAAATGAAAACCCAGCATCCATACACACACCCCTCTCTACTTTCACATAAATTCTATATACCCATATCTATACTAACTATAGAGTTTAGTATCACAATAGCCTTTGATATTATGTCTGTCCAAAAAATCATCCAAGCCATTCTTAAAGGCATTAACTGAATCAGCCATCACAACATCACCCGGCAGTGCATTCCACAACCTCACTGTCCTCACTGTAAAGAACCCCCTACGTTGCTTCAAATGAAAGTTCTTTTCTTCTAGTCTAAAGGGATGGCCTCTGGTACGGTGACATAACATAGATATATAGAGAATATTCAGCTAAATTAATATTTAACATCTTACCTACAGTGGCTGAAGTTCCAGGATGAAAACTACCTTCACAAAACCGTCTCAGAAACGAAGTCTTTCCAACACTGGAATTACCAACCAAGACTATTTTAAAGATGCGCTCTGGGGAGGTGTGCACCCGTTCTTCCTTCAAACAAATAAATTTATGGTTATTACACATTTCAAGTTTGCCAAAAGATATTTAAATAATTAACAAGACCAATGGATTTACATATGTATGGAATGTTCTAAACATGACTGGATTGGTGGGTTGATTTCACACAAATAGGGTATGGGGACTACAAAGGGGGACATAAAACAGTCAATGATTATGCTCACTGATTTTATTTCTTGTGACCCATTTGTACCAAACCCAGAAACTGATAATGAAAGTGCTGATACTATTTATGTGCATTTTCTACTTTACATTTTGAATACTTACAGTTGGTAGTGTCTCTTTCCCGACTGGTTGTCCTCTTGGGGAAGATGGTACCTCTCCCTTAGGCACCTGTTTTTCCATATTCTCAGATAACTCAGTGCTGGTCTCCTCACTCTCATCTACTTCTTTCCACTCATGTAAAGGTCTCTCCTGCTGGCTGTCCAGCAGTTGGGGTAAGTGGTCTTCCTCAATGGATATAACTCTTTGTAGCTTTTTCAATTTATTTGGTTTACACTCCACAACATTTTCAGGTTCCAGAGCCGACGTAAAATAACCATTAAGTCCAATAGAATTTCCTTTAGTGTGAAGTACATCTTCCTCTTCTGATGATTGGCTGTTGACACAAAAAGCAAATTGTATTGTATGGATAGGTTAAGATATCTAGCTCTAAAATTGTTAGAAAGGCTGCTGGAGGCAGTGGAGGGACCCAACTGTTATTGTCACAATCTTATTCTAATGTGACCATTTTTACCTTCCCCTACTTTATGTTCTATCCAACACCATTGCTATTTACTGCTGCTGCTACTGATATAGGGACTGCCTTCCTGCCTGTGGGAAATGGTCATTTATTATCTCTACAAAACTTGTGCCTTAAATAAGGCTCCAACCTCACAACTCAGCTGGTGTGTACCAGTGAATTTAGAATGGTTCTTTGGGCAGATAGTACCTTGCCATGCATGATGACATTAAAGACAGAGGAGCTGTTAATCAACCTAAGGTGTTCACCTTGTAGCTTATCCGTGTCCTACTCCTCCACATGGGGACATGGATTACATGCCAGAAAGAGGTGCTCTGGTCCAATCTGGTTTGCTGGACCCAGCCTTCCCCCTGACAGAGCCCAGCCTCCCCTGATGTGGCAAAGCCCAGCCTCCTTATAGCTTACCTGTACTAAACCCTTGTCTTACCTTGTTCCATCCACTCAATACATGGAGCACAAGGCCTCATTTTTGAAGCATAGAGCATCCAACCTAGTAACAGCCAGACTTGTGCCTGAAAGATGGCTCTCGTCTATACCGGGTACAGAATAGAGTCCTGCACGGGTCCATTTTTTGGAACCCGTATCTGACCCGTACCCGCAACCTGCAATCAGCAATCCGGACCTGCAACCCGCTTTATTACCTGCTTGGTACCTGCCCCGCTGCAGGACTCTAGTACAGAACTCTCACGTACAACTGGGTAGGTTATCCCCATAAAATGTCCAATACAAAAAGCATTTAGTGTACACTGTATTTTATATGCCTTTCATTTCTACATTATTATAAAATGCTAATTTTACTTCAGCTTTTATACAGGAGGAGCAGATTGAATTAATTATGAAGCTTACTAATAATTATAGAGAGTCTCTGAAAACGTACGTCTAAATAACAAGTAATTAACTGCGATGAGAGAACAAGAAAATCACTTTACACAACTGGAAATGCTGTTGAATATTTATGTGCTTGCAATGCCTTGGGTTACAAATGGGTATAACATCACCAATGTGAAATCCTGTTGTTCAAAAAAATGTCAAATAAAAAACATTTAACAATAATACAACCTCAGCTTTCTGTGGGGGGGGCGGGGTGATTGGGGTAGGGCTTGCCTAGGAAGCCCCTCTAATTTGGCCAGCAAAATTACACAAGGCTAACACTTTTCACTTTGTCAGTGAAAAGACATGCAGGAGCAAATGGGAACTTCTCAGCAGCTTCTCCCCACTTGCGGATAAACAGCTACATGTGTCATTTGCCTAATATAAAGGGCCTTGCCTAGCTCTTCTTCTTTAGGAAACAAATCTTTTTTTCTTTAGGGACAAATTTTTAGTGGAAAAAAACCTTGAGATTTAATATACCCTGAGGCTGCAAAAAGTCTGAATCCAAAAATACTCCATCTTCAACCTGTCGAGGTCCTGTTTAGCAAATTGAAGATATTCTGGTCTGCGCTGAGTTTCATACGATAATCCGAACATTTCGGTCTTTTCCTCTGATTTCACAGAAAATCCTAAATAGTTCCAGTTTTTGTCGATCTGATTTTTCCATGTTTTTTCAATAAGGGTAAATCGTAGATTCTAGATTGGTTGGACTTTTTTTTATTTAAAACATCAGAAAAATTTGAATTTTGATAAATAACCCCCTAAATATTTATCATCTGTGCCAAAGACAAATGACAACTACATTACAGTGTTCTATTTTAAGAGGAAACATATCTTACTGAAGTACAGATACATTTCATTTTTCTTTTACCTAGACACAAAGTACGAGGTTGTAGCATATTGCTTGCCCAAAGCATTACCCCTGTTCTTATTTTCATTTACTTATATCAGTGTGACAGGTCATATTGGTCACTAAGCTGCATCCTCTCCTTTTACCTCTAGTTAAAGGAGAAGGAAAGCTACTGAGGCAGTTTATTTCTATTAGATTAGCAACAATAGTGCAAGGTAGAACACTCAAAACTCTGGGTTTAGATTACTGCAGGGAAGGGAGGAGGGAGTGGGAGAGAGGAACAAACTGAGCATGCTCAAGCCCATGCCCTGAAGGTTTAAGCTGAAAGAAGGAAGTGTCATAAAGAAGCCCATGTGTACACAATAGAAGGAACAAAATGAGTTTCTTTTGACAGAGGACTCTGAGCAGCATTATTTTGAGGATTTACTGGTATATTTATATAGATGTTTCTGACAAAGCTTACTTAGTTTTAGCATTTCCTTATTCTTGAGATAAATATGTGTCCTATTTTTTTCCAGTTCTGATGCTTTCTTCCATTGCTCCCACATTCTGGCAAGCATTTTTTTATGTTTTCCCTTGGATTTTTATACTAAAAAGCTTTCATTAACCATTATATCCTCTGGGAGGGTGGCTCAATTGAGCACAATATACAAATGAAAATTATGAAAAGAATGAATTTTGCATTGTATTTAAAATAAATACCTAAACAGAAAATATGGCTCAATCGAAATATTGTTATACTGTGATGATTACTGTGCCAGAATTTTGGAAACATCATAACCTCCCATGTTTCATATAAAAATTCTTCCCTGTCGTGTCTGTCAGCTCAGAAGAAAAGGGTTTTTGTGTATATTTATAAACCTATGTGTACAGTCTCAAAAATGGCGTTTTAGCCCATATCAACCAATCAGCAATTAGTTTTGAGTGATTAACAACAGTACGACTAATTAAAACAAAAATCTTTGGTTGGTATGGTTTCCAAGTCCAGAGTACAATTCAGATTTGGGAATTATCCCCCACTATAAATGTAAATATGCAAAAAAAAAAAAAGGGTAGAAATACCTTTTCACTGACGGTTTCCTGTCAACATATTTGCCAATGATAGAGCCAGACCTTTGATTCTTTATTGATGCCCCTGAGTTTCCCTTTGGTTTCTAATGTAAAAAAAAAACAATGTTTATATTTATAAAAACAGTTAATATTTATCTAGCCACAAGCCTTATTTTGGAACAGCACAACAGATCATTGTAATAAAAAAGAAATGTGTTGCTATACTTTAAAGGGAGATGGTATATACATTTTCCAGTTACCGAGTTTCTGACTAATGAAGGTGGCCGTATAGGATGTAAACTTGATGTCCGTCATCCCTAATATCCATCGAGCATCTTTCATTCAAAGGTTTTTGACCAATACAGGGGGTACTTCCCCCTGTTACAAAATATGAGGATATTAGAAGTCACCATGGATGACCATAACCTGTATAAAAGCACTTGGCCTTCGGAACTCCAATGAAACTTCCTTATCCTTATATTATATAATAGGGGGTACATTATTCAATACCATTCAATACCCTTAGCCAGTATGTAGGAGAGGGTGACAGTATTTAAGCTCATGCTAAATGAGTTATTATTCTCCTGGTATTTCTATTTCTCCAATGTAGTGTAGCACTTGGGCCTGTAGGAAACCGGCATACACCAAATTTAATGTTAAGCCTAGTGAAGCAGGGAAAAATAATAATCCCTGTGAATGAAACTTCTTTACCTGTAAGCAGCTGTCCCGCTCATCTCTTAGGTGCTTATTCATTTCCCTAAAATAAAAGGAAAGGTTTCGTTGCAATATTTCTTTAACAATTTTCAAAAACATTACAAAGCACCTAAATGCTGTGTATTGGTTGAACATTTGACAAATTCAGGTCAGCAGGCTTTGTCTAGTCTTGTAAGTGACTAGAAGCCTAGGCTACTAGACTATTCACACTAAAATGAATCACACTTAGAGGGTTATTTACTAAAATTTGATTTTATCTCATTTTTAGAATAAAAAAAACAGGACCATACCTGATTGTACCTTATTTATTACTAAAAAAGCTTGATTTAATTGGTTCGGGTGAAAACTTGATAACATTTTCTGGGTATTTTTCCCGCAAATCACTAGACTATTTAAGGCTCTTTTCCAAAAAGCCCGAATTTTTAAGATCTTTGCCAGAAAAGGCAGAAATGGTCAGATATTCGGACTAAATCCAGCACAGACCATAGAATCTTCAAAATAGGATAGGGACCTCTCCCATTGACTTATGCACAACCTCTACAGGTCTGAGATGGCGGATTTTCTGATTCTGGCTTTTTGCTGCATTGGGCTTTAATAAATATTGAAAAATCCAAGTTTTTAAAAAATAAAAAATTGATCTTTGACCCAAAAAGCCAGACCAGAGTTTAGTTAAAGGAACAGTTCAGTGTGAAAATAAAAACTGGGTAAATGGATAGGCTGTGCAAAATAAAAAATGTTTCTAATATAGTTAGTTAGCCAAAAATGTAATGTATAAAGGCTGTAGTGAACAGATGTCTAATAAAACATACAGAATCCAACTTCCTGCTTTTCAGCTCTCTAACTCTGAGCTAGTCAGCGACTTGAAGGGGGGCTACATGGTACATTTCTGTTCAGTGAGTTTGTAATTGATCCTCAGCATTCAGCTCCGATTCAAAAGCAACAGATATGACCCATGTGCCCCCCCCCTCAAGTCTCTGATTGGTTACTGCCTGGTAGCCAGGGTAACCAGTCAGAGTAAACCAAGAGAGCTGAAAAGCAGGAGTGTAGTCTAACTGACATGTTATACATCAAATCACTCCAGCCTGTATACATCACATATTTGGCTAACTAAATATATTAGAAACATTTTTTATTTTGCACAGCCTATCTATTTACCCAGTTTTTATTTTTACACTGAACAATTCCTTTAATAACCCCCTTAAAGTTTTTCTCAGTTTCTCTCTCTAACAGTGTGGTAACCTCAACACTTACCTTAAAAGATCAAGCTGTTTCAATAGAGCTGTTCTTTCTCTTTGTAAACTCTCAGTTACTCTGTAAACTTCCCTAGAAAACAACATTTAATCCAATTAATTGTAGAGGAACCTCCAATAAGAAACTTGCCTTCTCTGTGTCCAGTCACTTCCCTGTTAATGCAGTAGAGCAACACATTTTTAAGCATAAAGCACCTAAACAGTACTATATCCAACCTACTGTTTGGTTACAGCAAGCCATAATTGCACAGTCATTTCCCCATGTTAGGTAACAGAAGGAATAATAATGGGAGCTGTATTGCACTAATAACAGAGATGAATTCTTCTTTACACTTGACTCTTTATCTCTCCCTTGGCTTCAAATGATTTTTGTCAAAGTGCCAAAATGAGCAGTGGCACAGAAGATATACATATCCATGGGCTTCAAATTTGCATGGGCAAACCAAGGTATAGCCATATCAAAATGCCCCAAGGAGCTGTCAGTATAATACAGTCCAAAGCATGTATCAGCTCACAGCTCCAATAGGAAAACACTTTAAGGTTTTTTTTTGGCGATAGGCTGCAGAATGTAAACGTATGTATTATGAATGCACTGAATTCAGTTCGGGATTCGGCCCTTTTTCAGCATGATTCGGCCGAACCCTTCTGCCAGGCCGAACCGAATCCTAATTTGCATATGCAAATGTGAAGGGAAATTGCTTGACTTTTTGTCACAAAACAAGGAAGGTAAAAAATGTTCCCCTTCCCACCCCTAATTTGCATATGCAGATTTGGTTCGGTATTCGGCTGAATCTTTCGTGAAGGATTCTGGGGGTTCGGACAAATCCAAAATAGTGGATTCGGTGCATCCCTCGTATGTATGCATTTTGTAATTTTATTGCTAGTGAAGTAGGGAAAAAATAGTCGCTTAAAGGGGTTGTTTACCTTTAAAGGGATGGCTCACCTTTAAGTCAACTTAAAGTATGTTATAGAATGGAAATTCTAAGCAACTTTTCAACAGGTCTTTATTTATTTTTTGTAGTTTTTAACAATTTGCCTTATACTGACTCTTTCCAGCTTTCAAGTGGAGGTCATTGCTACTTTTTATTACTCATATTTCTATTCAGGCCTCTCTTATTCATATTCCAGTCTCTAATTCCAATTTTTGAATGTATAGTTGCTAATTTGGGTCATATCAACCATATTGCTGCAACTGAAAACTGGATAAAATGCTAAATAACTCAAAATCCACAAATAATAAAAATAAAAAACAATTGCAAATTATGTCAGAACAGCCTTTCTAAATTAACTTTTAGTATCATGTAGACATTGATAATCTGAGACAAATTGCAATCGATCTCCATTTGTAAATGTATGCATTTTTTCAGTTATTTAACTTTCTGTTCAGCAGCTCTTCAGTTTGGTATTGCAGCAGCCATCTGGTTGCTAGGGTCTAATTTACCCTAGCAACCAGGCAGTAATTTCAATGAGAGACTGAAAGATGAATGGTATAGGGACAGAATAATACAGTTAGTAAGAAAAAGTAAAAAAGCAAACACATTGCAGCCTTACAGCGGGTTTTTTTTTTTGGTTTGTGGGATCAGTGACCCCTTTGTGAATGAGCTGTAAAGAGTTAAAAAGAGAAAATAATAATTCAAACACTATAAAAAATAGATAATGTATAACAAATACTAATCACCCCTTTCATGCTCATTCAAAGGGAACTACTTAACTAGCACACCTGAATGACCACATTTAAATCAGGCGCAGTCTATTATTTATCTTTGGCTACATTTAAAGGTTGATTTTAGAATAAAAAAAGAGTCCCCCCCTTATACTATATATAATATATTATAATATAGGTAGCAGGGACACGTGCAACATACATTTCTCTTTCTTCATTTAGTTGGGAGGCCGCCTCCTGTAGAATCTTTAGCTGTCTCTGAGCAGTTCCCAGCTCCTGAGTTGTCCTCTCGAGTTCTCGCCTCATCTCTTTATTGGAGGTCTTCAGTTTTTCATTTTCAGCTTTTGTTTCATACTTGTCATTGTTGAGATCCTTGCATTGATTTTCCAGCTATAAAATGATAAACTATGCAAATCAAGAGCTAGACCTGTGAAACAAATCTTGGGGCGCTAAATTAGTCTGCATGGTTACAGAGCAGTGTCGCCACCAGAAACCAGTTTATACATTACACCCCACTGACCCACTCTGCATTTCTATATCAGGCACGCTTTTGACAGATGGCATGGGAATGGAGCAGATAGAGGCCCCAATGGTGGGTTCAGGGGAAGGATTAAAGGGTCGTTTCACCTCTGCCACCTTTATGCTAACTTTTAGTATCTTATAGAATGGTCAATTTGAAGTCACTTATCAATTGGTCTTATTTTTTTTCTTTTTTATGCTTTTGAATTATTTGTCTGCTTCTTCTGACTCTTTCCAGCAACCCGATTGCTAAAATTTCAAACTGGAGAGCTGCTGAATAAAAAATAAAAAACTAGATAATTCAAAAAAACACAAATAATAAAAAATGAAAACCAATTGCAAATTTTCTCAGTATATCACTCTCTATATCATACTAAAAGTTAATTCAAAGGTGAACAAACCTTTTAATAATACTTTATCCATCCTCCCCTTCCAAGTAAACCCAGAATGATGCAAATGAGAGCGGCAGCGGAGAAGTACTCGATAACTAAGTGCACTTTTGCATTTACTGATCAGAGCTGTTTTAAAAGCATGATTGGTATTAATGCCATGGAAACATTGTGTACCAGCCTGTTGCTTGTGCATCTTGTTCATTTTGCATTCAGATCCAAGATCTCCACTTATCTGCCTGAAGAGTCTCACTTCAATGGCACTGCCCCAAACACGAGGGCCTCGCTGGTTAGGATTCCCATAAATACATATAAAATGCTGAGACTCATTATGTTCCCGCCATTTTGTGCCACATCAAAGGGTTTTGTCTCTGAGATATTAAATAACAATAACTTTACTGGCAGTGCGGAAAGGGGGAATAAATTAAAAGCAAATGAAAGTAAATAAATCGTGTCGGTTAATACTGACGTTACGTACCCTTTTCTGCTTGTGAACCAGATGGTCCAACTCGTGTTCTTTGGACTGAAGCCTTTGCTCCAGGTCTTTGCTGCGTGACTGATATCGTTCTGTGTCCTGAGTAGAAGAACATGAGAAGTAATACTATTTCTATTATTATATTACTATATGAGGTACATACCTGCAAAAACAGTTTTACCAGGGGTCCACCAAAGACCTTGACCTCAAGGGCCAACCACTCCACATACAGCACACTGACCCTGCCCCAGACAACTAGCAGAGGAGTATCAGTTTAGCTGAACTATGTAGACACCCAAGACCAGGGAATGGGGATCATCATAACCAAGGCCCACCAGGATTTTTTCCGCTATGCAAGTGCAAATTCAATGTTTCGTCATACAGTCCAACGAATTCACCAGGGCACATGGATATTTGCAAGATGTTAGTGACATAGTGTCCTGGTTAAACAGGGTGGTGACTTTTTTAGGAGGGTGGGTGCAATTATACTTATTTGCTATCCTTGAAATTCTTGGAACTACGTTTGTGTGGATGAATGAGCAGATATTTCATATATCTATAGACTTTTTTATGACCCAAAGGGGACCCTGACTACATTTTTCCACCTCAAAGAGAGTCTTTAAAGTCACTTGTGGTGTTTATACAAATGGCCTGTAGATGTCACTGTGCCCAAACTTATACTGTGCATACTTCCTGACAGCTTAAAAGTGAAAGTTACTGTTGTGTAATGCCTGCATGAGCCTGCTAATAAAGCACTGTTATACTCTCCTCATCCTCAGCTACCCAAAACATAACACCACTGTCCTTAGGAATAAATGTCTGATAGTGTAAGTAAAAAGAGTTATTCTGTTTAAGAATCCACACCAGAACCATGACCCAGAACTTTTATAGACAAGTTATTTATATCTGTGAATTTAATCATTTAAATTTCAGCATTATGAATTTGTGTCTTCATTGTTACCCAATGCTTCACAAAAAGACATTTTTGTCATTTACCTTTTTAGGTTTGTCATTTTATATGTGTTTGATGTTTATTTTTGTAAAAAGACTCAATAAAGACACTTCGCTAAAAGTGTTCCATTAATCTTTTTCACCCACACACAAATGCATTAGGCAGTCACTTTGTTTATGGCATAATCAGTAAAGGATTATTTCTAATGAAAATAATGGAAAATATCATTCTAAAAGTGTTTTCAGATGTAATGACACCCACAGAGGCCAAATTCAAGCATGTATTTGCAGTTAAACATCTATCTACAAGGTGTCTCTATCTTCTCTCCATGTCTGGGTGGGCTTTGCTCCAGGTACTCTGGTTTCTTTGCACACTTTCAACATACAGACAGTATCTCCTACTAAAACTCACCACAGTTAATGTGGTAGGGACTGTAAGATTCTCTGGGGTGGGACTGATGTGAAAGAAGAACAAGTGCTGTATAAAATATGTTGCACTGTATAGTAAGGGACATAGGGAACTAGCATTAATTACATAGCGGGCTGGAGCAGAGCCTTCAGATGGAAGCCTTTTGGTTAAACAAGGACCAGATAAGCTCAGGGAACCAGGCCTGGAATTTGAGGCTTGGCGCCCCTAAGCCTCTGGTTCCTAGTGCTAGTCCTAGAGTACATCGCTAGTTCTCCCCTAAAATCTTGCTGCCCTAGGCCTTTGTGGCCTCTCCACAAATCTGGACCTGCAGGGAACTATGGGTATTATGATGATGATGATAATTATTTTGCAGGATCTACTACTACTCAGAAGCAACTCTGGTAAATTCTTCTGTAGGATAAAAGCTCCAGTAAGATCGTCTGTAGGATACAATGTCTGGTAAGTTCTTTGGCAGGATAGAAGATTCTATAAGTTCTTCTGTAGACTTGAAGCATCATTTCAAATTTGGAAGGGAAGTGCAATTTTTTGGCAATGAATGGGAAGTGCAATATTTTGTCAAAGAAATTATGACCCAAGACTTTTAGCTCTCCTCTTGGCATAACTATTTTTTTTATTTGCCCATTCTTACATGTATTTAAAATTCCTTTAGTAGCATATAACTCTTTATTGTTATAAATGGGGACATTCCTTTTTTATCTTTCAAGGTTTTCAAGGGCCAACAGACCAATAAGTGCAAAAGTAAAGGTGCCCATACACTATAAGACCTGCTCGTTTGGCAAGGTCACCAAACTAGCGGATCTTAACCCAATTTGCCCACTAATGGCTGGGCAATATCGGATGGATCCGAATGATCAGATTACAATACTACGAATGGGCCACATCAACTAGCCAATGCAGTCCTGGATCGTACGAAAAATCAAACTTGACCGATCGATATCTGGCCAATTTTTGGCCAGATATCGATTGGGAGGACCTGTGAGAAGCCCCCACACATGGGCAGATAAGCTGCCGAATCGGTCGGCCCATGTATGGCCACCTTAAGAGTAAGGAAGAGTAAGAAAGAGTAAAACACACTCCTTCAGCTGCAGGTAAGACACATTTATTTAGGGGCTGTATCACTAGGGAACCACAATGGGGTCTGGGCCACCTGCTTTCCCAGTATTTTTTTTAGAAAGACTGCTTTCCCAGTCTTTTATTACTTCTTCTTCTCTTTTATGAGCAAGTGTGACCATGGATGAAAGAGTGGTTGACAGCCCAGCCTTTGTGTGCAACAACTTGAAATCAGGCGTTGGCTTTAACATTTTAATACAAATATAGGATCAGTTATCCATTATATAAATAATTCAAATGTTTCAAAATAGTTTTCCTCATTTCTCTGTAATAATAACAGTACATTGTACTTGGTCCAAATAATATAATTATAATTATATAATATATAATTAATCCTTATTTGAGGCCAAACCAGCCTATTGGGTTTAATTAATGTTTACATGATTTTCTAGTACACTTAACGGAACAGTTAAGGTGGCCATACACGGGCCGATAAAAGCTGCCGACAGACCGTGCCGGCAGCTTATTGGCCCGTGTATGGGGGCCCCCGACGGGCTTCCCCGATCGAGATCTGGCCGAAAGTCGGCCAGATCTCGATCGGATGAGGTTAAAAATCCCGTTGGATCGCGGCCACATCTGTTCGTTGATGCGGTCCCGCGGTCCGACCGCCCGTTTGTGAGAGCTAGGATCCGATCGTTGGGCCCTAGGGCCCACGATCGGATCTGCCCGATATTGCCCACCTTCAAGGTGGGCATATCGGAGGGAGATCCGCTCATTTGGCGACATCGCCAAACGAGCGGATCTATCCGTGTATGGCCACCTTTACATGAAAACATTTTAAGTGTTTTAAAGTAATACAAATATAATGCAGGGTAGTCCTTTACAGGTAAAACTGTTGTGTAGCAATGGGGGCAGCCATTCAAAGGAGAAAAGGCTCAGGTTACACAGCAGATAGCAGATCTGCTGTGAACATAAAGGTGTTTTCTGTTATCCACTATCCATATAGCATTTTTTCAATTTCCACTATTGCAAATAAGGGGTTCATTGTAAGATAAAAAAACCTTTAAATGAACCCCTTATTTGTTGTCTTGTGTATATATTGTATATATATATATATATATATATATATATATATATATATATATATATATATATATATATTTGCTAAGAAAACCAGGAAGGTTTTGTTAACTGCACACTTCCACAGCAAACTGTTGGAGCCTGGAACAGAGAAGTTATTAATTAATAATGGTTCAACTTGCAGTTTAGTTCTGCCCAGGGCCAGACCTATAGGTAGGCAGAAGAGTCCAGGTTAAAGGGTCTTCTGCCTACCCCTAGTCCATTTTTACTCCCCTCTTCCTCTATCCCCTCCCTCTCCTCCACTCTATCACTCTCCCTTCTGCTGCTCACCCCTCTGTTATGGTGCATCTCACGCACACGGGGGGGGGGGGTTTCCGGACATGATGGCCAGTGGGGTTTGCTAAGGTGCCCAGTCAGCATTCTTCTGTCTCTGAAATTCTGGTTATTGGATAAACTTTTCTAAGGCTAATGAGCATGAAAGGAAAACGTATCCCTTACCTGCAGGAGAAACTGTTCCTTCTCTGTCTTTATTTGCTGTTCCATCTCTTCATATAAATTCCGTATCTCATCATCATAGTTTGCTATTTTCCTGTTCAAGGAAAAAGGAATTTACAAATATTTCTATTCTTTTGCCTTACATAAAAAAAAATTCAGTTGACTTTTTCTGCAATTAATTTTTTTTCCTACAAAGAATGTAATACATTTATATCTACTGTATCTGCAAAATGACAAAAGAAAAATCAAACGATTGCAATCAAGGTTTTTTTTTATTATTTTTATTTTACAATATAGAATTAGTCATATAAGATTTTTCTCAAAAATATAAAACTGCAAGAAAAAATTATAGCATATTGAGATTTTTATTTTTTACAAATTTAAATTGAAATTGTGACAAATAAATAGTATGATGCAATGTTTGTGTATTTTTTTGTAAAAATGTAGCTTTACTTTCAGCGGCTTTCTAGTTTCACCACATATCTGGTTGCTAGGGTCCAATTAGGACTGGGAATAGGAGACTGCCTCAATACATGTCTGGCTATATTGGGGGCCCTAAAATTAAATTGCTGTGGGGTCCAATATCATCTAGTTACGTCCGTCATTTTTTGTATATCTCCATGTATATCTGACTATATCAATGGGAGACTGTCACTAATATTTGTCGGACATAACTTTTGTAATTAATTACATGTATTGCCTATCTGACAATATCAATGGGAGACTGTCACCACTAATAACTTTAGTGTGATTGCTGTCTTTAAATTAATATCCAGAACTTCACTTGCTTTGTTATTTTTAATACTTTATTTAATCTGAATATTTAATCAGGAGATTGCAACGAACAAGCGTCCATCGGACATAAGGACATATCTGCATGTCTATGGCCAGCTTTAGACTGCTGTGTCAGGATGTATCTTGTGTTCAATAAAAATCTAGTCTCCTTGTAAATCAGGGGTATCCAAACTTTTTGCAACGAGGGCCAGATCTTGTGAGGTGAACTTATTCTCCGCGCCTCATTTAAACAAGGAATCGCGTAGTCGTAGCAGTAATATTTGGGCACATTAATGAAATGGTCTTCCACTTGGTCCATACTGCTGCCTGTGTGCTGAAGGTGTTAGTAATAGACACGTACTGGCACGGAGTGACGCGCCTCTCTTGCTTACTTCTTTAGTTTACTGTACTGGCACGTCAGTACGTCTATTGCACCTTCAATCCTAAAGAAGTATGTGAGAGTGGCGCGTCACTCTGTGCCAAATATTACGGCTACGTGATTCCTGATTGCACTATGCTGGCGGGCCACATTATTATTAATTTCATGACGGAGGCTACGGGCCAGACTTTGGACATGCCTGTTGTAAATAAAGAAAGAGATGAATAATATGTAGTCTCTCACTTCTTAAGGGCACATTCCATTTCAGTCTTCTCTGCGTTCGCTTCTTGAAGCTGGGAGAAAATTCGGATCAGGAATTCTTCAAAACTCGTCAACAGATGAGGCTCCTCTTTTCTCAGCTCCATCCACAGCTTCTTTATATGGTTTTCACTGAAACAAAGTGAGCAGCATTGTAACACTATCCCTAAATCATTCTGTTAGGAACAAATCAGCTGAGGCCAGGGCCTGGGGTTTATTGCATATGGATCAACTCCAAAAGGTTAAAATCACACATCATCATCATCATAAAATCATCAAATATAAACAAACATATTATATGTTATGATATATCATATTATACCTGAGTACAAAGTGTAGTTCTTCAAATAAAGAGACCTTAAAACACAGCAGTTCACCTCCCACTATGCTCCTACAGATTATCAAGAGATAAAAGGGATGCCCCCAAAACTCTTTTTTGCATAATTAAATACAATATAATTCTATGCAATTTTCCATTATATATATAGCTTTTAAAAAAATCTGTTTTTAATGTTATGTAAACATTTTATTTCTCTGAAAAGCAATATATAATTAACAATGAACTAAAATAAATATAGATATAGTGGAACATTATCCCTTATAATAAATGAGTGATCCACAAAGTTCCCTGTATAACTAAGTCTTGTGCCTCATTATGGTACGAATACCCCTCAGTGACTTTTAATATGCTTATTATTTACAGAACACCTCAGTAACTTCTAATATCCTTATAATTTAAAGTGGAGGTATATTTTCACTTATAATACATGATTGATGCTGTATAACTCAGCCTGAAACCTTGTGCCTTTATATGGTCACAGAACCCCTCAGTCACTTCTTATATCCTTATTTACAGCAGGGGATAAATTATTTTATACTAGTTCCTTAGTAAGGGCTAGGGGCACACAGTATCATCTCTTTATTCGTGAATATTAAGCTGCCATAGACGCAAAGATCTGATCGTATGAATCCTCGATGCGTACGATTTTCGGACCGTCTGTGGAGAGTCCTGACATTTTTTGTCCCACGAAGAACGGTCGTTTGTTCGATCGGCCAAGTTAAAAGATCGGCTGCCGCTAATTTCTCTGCATGTATTGCCGATCATACGATTTTCAGTGGGAGACTGTCACCAGCTCTGTCAGACATAACTTTCATACGATTGCTGTCAGGGGCAGAACATCAGCTGATCTGTTCTTTTACTACTTTAATTGATCTGAATGGTTAGTGGCAGGTCGGGAGATGGGGAAGTCCGAACGTTCAAGGATTCGAAAGATTGCATCTTTGCATCTATGGCCAGCTTTAGACTATACTCTTCATATGGTAAGAAGAAAAAACAGCGGAGCACCGTGAGAGTCCAGTAAAAGTATTAAAAATAGAAAATTTTATTCAGTAAGCATGTAAAAACAAGTTACAGCAGCAGATTCACCCTGGCTGCCCGCTTTACGCGTTTCGTGGCATCCTGCCACTTCATCAGAAGAAGAAAAAACAGCGGAGCACCGTGAGAGTCCAGTAAAAGTATTAAAAATAGAAAATTTTATTCAGTAAGCATGTAAAAACAAGTTACAGCAGCAGATTCACCCTGGCTGCCAGCTTTACGCGTTTCGTGGCATCCTGCCACTTCATCAGAAGCCACTTCTTATCCTTGGGATCCCTTGGCCGCATGGGATGGCGGCTGGCTGTGCAGCACGTTTGAGTCTGGTGTCCGGTAAGTGCTCCCACTAAACAACAATTTTTTCTGGACCTCTTCATATGGTAGAAATGTATTACTGAATACAGAAATTTCCATAAATCAGCCTGAAACAACTCTTTAAAGCAATTTTTTTTCTGTATGTAAGAGAGTTTAATGCACTGGCACATTCTTGTTTTTCCAAGAAATGTAGCAGACAGCACCATCCCGGAATACAATTGAAAAACCTTTATTAGTTACTTTTTGGCTTCATAGTATCTGTCCAGACTATGAAGTCAAAAAGTAACTAATAAAGGCTTTTTAATTGTATTCCTATATGGCGGTGTCTGCTACATTTCTTGGATATTTAAAGTCGGTTGGACACCGATTGACGTGCACCTGACTAATTCACATAAGATTGAAAAACTTGTTGAGTGCTGGCTAATTGCTTTTCTACACTCCTGTTTTTAACACAACACGCCTCCTTTAAGCTTCAGTTTTGGAATCGTGAAAAATGGTGAAAAATAAATAATGGAAAACTATTGAAAAAAGTATTTATTACGGGTAAACAATCTGAAATCAATTAAACTGAAAAAGCGTTTGGGAGGTGAGCAACCTATTTAAGAAACCAGCTGATGGAAAGCTTTGGTAAAAGAGACCCACAGTAAGTTGCACTGAAGACTTTATAATTACATATCTATATCAGGGCAAATTCCCCTGCAGGTACATTCAATTTAGAACAGCTGAGGCTTACTTTGCCTTTAAACAAGACATTGTGTGCCTGGATGCAATTATTCCCTCTAGAACATCCAAACTATGGTACATTATAAAAAATAGAAAAGTGCTCTAATGGATTGGGGTTTAATTACTGTCACTGGACTCTGCACTTATTTTCTTGAAGTTTCATTTGACCAAAATTTTCTATATCTCATTTCAGTAGCTGCAATCTTTTGAGAGCATTTCTGAAAATGTCAACTATACATATTGTGACTTCTTTTAATGGATAATAATGAGTGCATTTTCTTTGAAAAAGCACAGCTGTCCTCCAAGGAACTCATTTTCAGAGTGTTTGCAACCACATGGTGCTTATGCTGTTTGTTCTGCCTGCTTGTCCTTATGTGGGTGATACCTAGACACTGACTTTTGGGGTTATTTACTAAGCATAGGGCAGGGTGCAAAGTGCAAAATACAGGCTGCCTGCCTAAGATGGCAAGATTTTAGGGCCAACATGCCGTCCTTCCTAATTTTCTTGGAGGCACTGGGAATGCAAAGGAGAATTCACAGCTCTTTCTCCTGCGTGCCTAATCCCTAGTACTCCAGAGGACACCTGCTGCATGCACTCGCTCGTAAAGGGGGGGGTGGACAATTAGCGAGGAGCAGTCGCTGGACCCTCTGGCCTAGGGGAGCCCATATCATAAATCGTCACCTGCATAAACCTGAGTTCAAGTAAAAAATATAAATGAAAAATGGTACCTTGAAACAAAGGACTTGAAAAAAAATCTAAAATCTAAAGAACAAATATTTCATTTAAATTTCAGCATTATGAATTTGTGTCTTCATTGTTACCCAATGCTTCACAAAAAGACATTTTTGTCATTTACCTTTTTAGGTTTGTCATTTTATATGTGTTTGATGTTTATTTTTGTAAAAAGACTCAATAAAGACACTTCGCTAAAAGTGTTCCATTAATCTTTTTCACCCACACACAAATGCATTAGGCAGTCACTTTGTTTATGGCATAATCAGTAAAGGATTATTTCTAATGAAAATAATATCATTCTAAAAGTGTTTTCAGATGTAAAGAAACCCACAGAGGCCAAATTCAAGCATGGATTTGCAGTTAAACATCTATCTACAAGGTGTCTCTATCTTCTCTCCATGTCTGGGTGGGCTTTGCTCCAGGTACTCTGGTTTCTTTGCACACTTTCAACATACAGACAGTATCTCCTACTAAAACTCACCACAGTTAATGTGGTAGGGACTGTAAGATTCTCTGGGGTGGGACTGATGTGAAAGAAGAACAAGTGCTGTACACAGAACATTTATTTTCATCCTCTACCCATCCCCTCAATTACATTTCATTCAGATGTAAAAATCAGGGAGTGGTGACAAAAATATGCTGCCACATGGCTCTCTACTTATCATCTGCCCTATGGCCAGCGTGTCAGATAAAAAAGGTGAAAAGCACAGCCCACCTGAAGAAGTGCGCTCTGCATGAACACTTAAAGGCACGCTATTGTACCCCTGCCAGGGACCATTGTAAATGAACCCTTATACCTAGAATCCCTGTTACATTATAGTGTTAATACCATTTACATCTATCTCCTGTCTCTGCATCCAATGTTTCAACCCCGATTATGACCCATATCAAGGAGGTGCCAATAGGAGTTGACTTTGAATACCGATCTTTGTTATAAGACTATAAATACATACTGACCATGCACCCACCTTCAATAAATATTAAGTATAATTATAATCAATTTTATAAATTTAATTAAAAAATTATACACTTAAACATTTCGGTCTGACACAGAAACCTCCATCTGGAGTAAACAGTTTGTTTTTTCTGTGTAAGACTGAATTGTCAATAAACATTTCTTGGCATTCATATTTTTGTTTGACAATTCAATAAATCCTAAGAGTGCTGTTCTTGTTCCTGTGGATTTCTTTTCGTAGTAGCACCCAGGTTTTGTTGCTGCAAATAGTATGCACCCTTTGGAGTACCATACCATACCTGTATGTATGTACTGTATATTTGTGTATACTGTATTTACTGTATATGTGGGAGTCCACTGAATGAATGTTTTGGTTCACATTTCGGTCGACATACTTTCAGTTGACATATTAATGAGTCAATGCATAGTACAGCGAATCACAGTATATTCACATATGGTTTACCAAATATTACATGTTGTTTCTGCATACAAATAATTTTTTTGGATAATAATGCCCTTGGACGAATAACTAATACTTAAAATGATAACAATAATATCCCATTAAGAATAGCAGTGTGCTTAAGGCAATGGCAGTTGGTGTCATGTAATGAGTAGTTTATTGATTTACTTACTCCTCTAAGAACTTGTTGGCTCCTAACGTGTCAATTAGGTTGTAAAATTGAGTATTTTCATCGTCAAGCTTCTGAGTACCTTCCTCCCATTTCATTTCATATTCTTTTTCCATCTCCAGTGTCTCAAGAGGTTCCTCTGCAGCTGATGTATTTGTAGGAATTCTTTCTCCAAAGAGAAACTGACCTGACATATCATAAAAACACATGTAAATGTTTCTTTATTCTAAAATACAACAGGCGATCATGTTTTTAATCATGTTTTCATGTTAAATCTGTTACGCCAACCACTGTCTCTTTCCACGACGTTCAATACACTATGAAATCAGGCATGTTCTGTTCCAAATGAGTGATGAAAATGTTCTCCTGTAACGGTGCCAACATTTTAGATACTTAATTCTGGGATTATAGGAAGCATACATGAATGCTGGTGTAAACAAGACATATTTGTAGTTATCGAAATAAATACGTTTTGTTCAACTTTAAATTAATTTTCAGTATAATGTAGAGAGTGATAATCTGAGTCAATTTGTAACAGTTTTTTTTTTCATTTTATCTTATTTGTGGTTTTGAGTTATTTAGCTTGTTATGCAGCAGCACTCCAGAAATTTCAGCAATCTGGATGCTAGGGCCCAATTTATCTCTAGCAAGGTAACTGATTTGATTTGAATAAGTGACTGGAATATGAATAGAAGAGGCCTGAATAGAAAGATGAGTAATAAAAGGTAGCAATAACAAATGTACAGAGATGAAGAAGGCAAATTTGTCAAAAAGTATAAAAAGAAAAATATGATAGCCAATGAAAAAGCTGCTTAGAATTAGCCATTCTATAACATATTAAAAGTTCACTTCAAGGTGAGCCACCCCTTTAAATCATCATTTTATTCAGGTATAACTTAAAATAAGGGGAAAAAACACAAATATTGATAGGATAGGTGATTTCATGCCTTCAAGCAAAGTAGTATGCTAGTGGTGCCTACTGTATGGCTCCTATTATCCCATAAAGATCAGCACTGAATCAAGCACAGTATATGGAATATAGGTATCCAGACACACCTTCTAAAATGCCATGTCCTCAGGTGGAACACTCACCACTGAGTTCCAAATTGTCTGTAGGACAAATTGTGTGTTGTCAACACAAGTACTATTCATAGGGAATGTGGGGGATTTATATGGGGTCAGTGGCAAAGAAACCTAACATCACAATGTCCAATGCCAAGTGACAGCTGGAGTAGGGTGAAGGACACTGCTATTGGACTTGGAAATGCACCCCCTGCACTGATAAAAGCCAATTTACATCTGGCGGTCTGATAGAAAGTCTGGGTTTGGCAGATGACAGGAGAACTCTACCAGTGCATAATGCCAGCAGTAAAGTTTTAGTGTAGGAGGATAAATTGACTAGGGGTATTTTCTATGGTTTGGGCTAGGGCTTTGGTTTCCAATGAAAGGAAATGTCAAAGGAGCAGGAATGGTACAGGACCTACCTGAGACCCAGAGCTGGTGCACCTGTTTGCTAAAAACTGCACCAGTCTCGGGTACTACTGTAGAAGCACCACACAATCATCTGCTTCTTTGCTTGGTGGTCCTGGGCCAGGTGCACATGCACAGTAGGGTGAAAAGGTGGCCTTTTTTTTTTTTTTAAAAAAAAAGGTTACTTTTTAAGTTTAAGTTTAGAACTGCCCAAAGTAGTATTGCACCGTGAGGGTGGATCAGCATCATATCAATCCCCTTGATTTGGAAATAAAGTGCAAACAGCTGTCTAAATTCTTTGGTCATATAGCGTAGCTCTAACAGTTGCCTCAGTGGAAAATCTTGAGTAAAACCAAATGCATTAGGCTATAAATCTTTGTGGGTCAATTCTTTTATTTTAATGGATAATGGATTAAATTAAATCTTTACTTTTTGTTAATATTTAGAATTTTTTGAGAACAGGTCAATTAATATCTATATCGGGTTTTCCAGGCAGTTATTCTGTATTTATATGATGTGACTTCCTCTGAATTGTTTGGATAGTTGCACATGTTTGTAGGTCACTTACTAAATCCTGTAATGAATTCTTCCAAGGTGAGGTAGCCATTGGCATCTGCGTCCAAAGTATCAAACACCTTCTCCAGTTCATCTAGGCTCAGTGGAAGCTCACCATGAAGCCTCTGAAAGAGGAATAAGTAATGGATAGAAACTGATTCAGATTCAATTAAAAGCTGCCGCTTAGGGCAATATTCAGGCTGAGGCACCTGCATCATCTGGCATCAGTCTTAGCTACTTATCCAAACAACTTCAAAGCAGTATGGGGGTATTTAATATGTGTTTACATCTAAGGAGCACCATTTCTGCCCTTATGATGTTTAAGTACAGTGTGATATCAACAAACCAAATCAGGTGACAGCAAGAATGCCGATATCATTGGTAGAGAGGATTAGAAATAATTGGAGTCTTCAGTTTTACTAAACAGAGAAACCCTAAACTGAGGCAAGCTATATTTCATCTCCTACTAATTTGATTCTATGAAAATCAACAGACCAGCACCTTCCACCAAGCAAATGCAAGGTAGGGCCATGGCTGCTGGGCTTGCTGGAGTTGGTGAGGGTGGACTCTGCTTCCTCTCCTGGCTGTCTTGGTTCCATCAAGCTGCTTTTGTTTCGACTCATTTCGATTATAGTCAGAAGGGGATAAGGGAGCTTATCTGTTACTAGCATGTATTTTTGCATGTACTAAGGCGGATGAGTTGGCCTAGAAGTTAAGCTATGTGGTATCTTTTACTAGAGACCGGCACACAAGGCTTATTTGCAGGGAAACCCTTGTTTTAATTCAAAGTGCACATCCGCACTTTGAATTAAAGCAAGGGTTTCCCTGCAAATAAGCCTTGTGTGCCGGTATCTTTGTTCTTTGGCTCAATTGGAGGTTGCCGTATCCTATACTACTGAGCACCAGGCTGCCATCTCCAGGAGGTTGCCGTGGGTGTGCGTTTGCTCTACCTTATTCCAGTCTCCAATCTCTTACTAGAGACCCACTCCTTTGCGGCAACGCCTGGCAACCCTAGACAAGTCATTACATTTCCTGGTACCCTGGTTTATTTAGCTCCATGGGATAAAAGCACTATATAAATAACCAGTGGCCTAACTACCGGGGGAGCAGGGAGTGCAAACGCACCAGGGCCAACTCCCTCTTAGGGCCCACCGGAGGCTATTCTACAGCAAATGCAGTAAGGAAACAGCACGTCTGGAGGGGGGGGCAGTGCACATCCTGCACCCGGGCCCAGAAGAAGGTAGTTACATTACTGTGAGTAACTGCCCATTACTGTTAGGAGTAGGGGTGCAACCATTCCATCATTTTTGGATGTGGCTGAATACTGATTTCTTCCCCTAATCCTCAAGCCAAAGACTAAACAAGACAATCCACTAATGTGGCTATTATACTCACACTACAATGCCATTTTAATGCCATGCATTTTCACACTTGTAGTTATAATCTCTCTCTGTATTTAAGGGGATCCTGGTAATCCATACTAAACAGCACAGGATCCCATTTTTAGCTAAAAATTCCAGCTGTAGAACAACATACTCATGCAATGCCAAAGAGTAACCCTTGAACATTGCAGGGCTTTTATCCCTATTGTGTTAGTGCAGTATTAATGAGTAATCTATAAATGAGAAGAAAAGCAATAAAAGATATATTTATCTGCCAACCTTTTGATTGCTACTTCTGCTTATTATTATTCTATAGCACAAGCACGTCTCCTGTTTTGGATTACAAGTTATTTATAGACCGTAAAATTGTCACACACAGCATTACATTAATTATCTATAATGCACAAATATAAAATATATTATCATTAACATGCACCCTGGCACCAACATGACTGTACATGATAATATGAATGAAATATATATTTCAAAAGAATGTACGCATGTATTATATGTGTGTGTTTCAATAATTAGCATGATCACTTATTTTAACTGAATATAATAATCCAAAATATTTTCTGAGTTTTGTCTTTGGAAATGGTGCTTACTAATGGCTGAAACTGTCAACTACTGCTAATTGACAAGGTCAACAAGTCCAATTAGTCTAAAGAGAAGTTGATGAGCACATACCTGCATGTCTCTTCGTGTAATGAAACCTTTGTCCTCGATGTCACAGATCTGGAAAAACTCATGTGCTTTTCCTAACATGCCATCTTGTCCCGTGTCCTGTTCTTCTGCCATCTTGCCCTGGGGATTACGGTCTGCAGTTGCGTTCCCATCATCTTGTGAATCCGCTCGAAGAGGTGTAGTGTTCGTCAAAGATGCCATGGTACAGTGTTCCTTGTCTCTGTATGTTTCAAACTCTGGTGGTAAACCTGTATGTTGAAGGTAATAGAGAAAAAAAAAAAGAAAGAGCATCAAAGACTCTGAGTGATGCTACTTGCCATCACTTAGCAACCGCCTTCTTAATTAGCTACCAAAGCCTGGGAAGAGAAAGGGGCTTTTTAAAAAATAGCCCTGCCTAATTTTGTTTTGTTAACAATCTGGACAAGCACGCATAAACACAACTAGCTCACAGAGGGACGCAACATCTGGGAAGGAGCAGTATCATACTGGATGAATTTCATATACTGTATCAGCTTTATCTCTTACATTGTATTATTCTCATCTTGTTTCATGTACAGGTGTAATTGTATTTCACTTTTTATATATTATAAATAAATATCATTATATTTTTATAGTTTTTGAAACTGTAAATAATATAAATTAATTTGTTCTGTCCAAAGTAAATTCACCAGTACTAAGTAGCTTATTTATTAAAGTGGACCTCTCACCCAGACACAAAAATCTGTATAATAAACGTCCTTTTCAAATTAAACATGAAATCCAATTTCTATTTTTTATTAAAGCATTCATAGCTGTTGTAAGCTCATTTAAAATTTCATCTGTCAATCAAATATTGTCTTTGCCTAGGCATAGAGGCAGGGCAGACAATTACTTTCCATTCAGCACTTCCTAGATGTCACTGCCCTCCCCGCATTCCCCCTTCTCTGCACTGTTTAATTGTGTAGCCAGCGCATGGGGATGGACATCAGGTCCCCATTCTGGCGCACAAACAAGATTCTGATATGATGCAAGGCTTGTCTTAATAACAGTGTCCACAAAATTTCTCCTGTCTGCTTGCCATAATTATGAGTTCCCAAACTGAAGGAAACAAGATTCAAATAATTTATATAGTGTTATTAAAGTTAATTTTGCTTGACTAATGAGATAAAATAGGATTTTGAATAATTGTTTTGGGTGACGGGTCCCCTTTAAAATGCAAGATTTTGTTTTTGAAAACATTTTTTGGAAGCTTAAACATAGCAAGCTTCTGTATACGTAAGTAAGCATGAGGCGTATATTCAACAAGCATGCTAAGCAGTCGCCAAGGCCTCTAGCCCTAGCACATTGACTCAATTCAAGACCAGGGTTTCAAGCCTGATTGTAGGTCTTATTTTAAGTTCCTGGGTGTGTTTTAAAATGTCTATTATTGTCCATTATTGATTCTACCGGTTTTTAACTTCTTGCCTATTCTTGGCCATCCAGTGTGTTGCAAGATTGGTATTTGAGCGTCTGATCTACTACAATACGGTGTTATCAAAACCTCTTCTTCAACCTGGTGAGTTTAACATTTGAGACCTGAGAATTGTATTACATAGTGTGATGCCTGCCCTGACCAATGGCTGAATGTTAACTAGGAGCTTACTTTACCCCTTAGATACTGGGATATTGTACCTTGACTTGTTCCTCAACGTCAGCTTACTTCTAATTTCCAAATTCAGGTCCAGAAAGTCACATTAAATCTACTGTCAAAACCTGTAACTATTTCTTATATATACAGTATGGTAAAGTTCCATTTCTTTTTCAATCAGACAACTCAGGAGAAACTCATTCATGCCCTCAAACTATCCCACCTAGACGAATGCAAACTAATACTAACCAGCCACCCAAACTACCCTAAAAACTGCTTTTAGAATCTTCCTTTTCATTCCAAAAAGAGAACCCTAGAATCATTATGGCTCTACAAAATCTTTCTGGTAACCTTTTGTTCATATTTAAAGAAGTTTTACTTGGATAGGTTGATGTCAACTTTAAGCTTCCCCTAATATGGCTTTTACCTTGCTATACCTTCATTTCAGGCAAGGGGAGCCTAGTCTGAAAACCACTGCCTTAAGTGTTATTACTTTGCTGGTAGTTAGAAAAGATCACATTGAGTCATGCTTATATCCTGTAAATCTCTGGTATTTATAGGGAGGCATCCACAGGTATGAAGACAGAGCTAAGGGGGGTGTAAACACGATTGCTCAGTCATGATTTACCCAGATGTTGCTGGCATACAACTCCCATCAGGCCCGGATTTGCGGCAAGGCCGCATAAGCCCGGGCCTAGGACGGCAAAGAAATAGGGACGGCATGCCGCCCAGCCGCCGTTCAACTGTTTTTTCGCCGGCGCGCTGGGAAGGCGGGCGCTAGGACCGCGCGGCCGCCTGGTCGGACCGCGCGGCCTAGGGGCGCCCAGAAGTTAAATCCGGCGCTGACTCCCATTGTACCTCAACTCATGTGGGAACTGAACAACATCAATAATGATCACCTTTGTATTAACTTTTAGTATGATGTAGAGAGTGATATTCTGAGACAATTTGCCGTTGGTTCTCATTATTTATCATTTTATTTTTTTAGTTATTTAGCTTTTTATTCTGTAGATCTGCAGTCTGCAATTTCAGCAATCTGATCGCTAGGGTACAATTACCCTAGCAACCATGCATTGATTTGAATAAGGGACTGGAATATGAATAGGAGAGGGCCTGAATAGAACGGTGAGTAAGATAAAGTATCAATATCAATATGTGTAGCCTTACAGAGCATTTGTTTTTAGATGGTGTCAGTGACCCCCATTTGAAAGCTGGCAAGAGGAAGAAGGCAAATAGTTAAAAAAAAAAACTATAAAAAATAAATAATGAAGGCCAATCGAAAAATTGCTTAGAATTACTGTATCTATTCTATAACATAGTAAATGTTAACTTAAAGGTGAACCAACTCTTTAAATTAACACTGTTCAATAAAACATTCCCTTGGCTCACTGAATGCAAGAGGATGTTCCAGTGAGAATCCTGTCTGCACTGTGTACACCAAACACCCTGTTTTTAATTATATAATAAGAACTTGAGATTTAGCAGCACCTGGAACAAAACAGCACTATAATCCCCATATTGCTTAATTACAGTACAAGTATTGGATCCTTTTTCTGAAAACCTGTTATCCAAATGGGAAGGCCATCTCCCATAAATTCAATTTTAATCAAATGATGTAAATTTTTAAAACATATTTTCTTTTTCTCTATTATAATAAACCAGTACATTGTTCTTGATCTCATCAAATATATAATTAGACAATCCTATTGGGTTTATTTAATGTTTAAATTATTTTTGAAAGTATATTTATTGTTACTAAAGTATGGAGATCCAAATTACATACAGACTCTTTTTCCAGGATTCATTCTGAATAACAGGTTCCTGTATAATAACAGAAATGCACAGAAATGTCCCTTTGGGAGATAAACACAGATATACAGCAGGACGGTGTGGGGTGTTCTTGTTTTAATATGTATTTCTATCAGAATATACATGTAGTTATTTATTGAAGACCCATAGCAAACCACAAATCAAATACCAAGAGCAGTTATTGTTTGGTGTTTCTTCTTCATCTTAATTCAGAAAATGTTCCCAATAAATTTTCCAAGCAGATAACAAACAATTAAAAATGTGTGTCAATTACCCTCGACATCCCCAAAAATGTCAACATGCTCTCAAGACCATTGCATAGTGACCTAACTCAGTGTACTTTCAGAACAATGCAAGTAATAATAATATGATGAAAAAATAAATTGTGGACCTTGAATAAACAAAAAAAATATATATTGAGTCAATTTGTGTCCATTGTTGAAGGGCAGTACTATATTACATCAATAAGATATATATATATATATATATATATATATATATATATAGATATATATATATATATATATATATATCGTATCAGGGAATACTATATTTTTCTGGCTTTTTCCTCATTTTGTGGGTAAGCCTATGTAGAGCCTCCAAACTAATGAAGTATAAAAGTGATGTTTGTATAACTCTACCTTGAAACCTTGTATTTTAAAGCGACTCTGAGGAAAAAAATTTTTTCACACATCAGTAAAAGGAACAGTAACACCAAAAAAATGGTTAGAAGTAATTAAATATAATGTACTGTTGCTATGCATTGGTAATTGGTAAGTTATGTGTTTGCTTTAGAAAGATTTTATGTTTATGTAAATAAGCTACAGTGCAGCTATGGGGGCAGCCATTCATGCTAAAAAATTAAAAAAGCACAAACTACTTAGCAGATAACAGATAAGCTCTGCAATAGAATACAATGGGATTCTACAGAGTGACTCTGATATCTGTTATGTAACCTGGACTTTGAATGGATGCTCCCCTGGCTACTGACTGGTACACACCAGTTGTACCAGTACACAGAAACAGTACATTATATTTTAATAACTTTAAAACACTTTACTTTTTTGTTGTTACTGTTCCTTTAATAGAGCTGCCCCAGCAGACTTCTGCACTGAAATTCATTTTTCAAAAGAGCAAACAGAATTTTTTTATTTAATTTTGAAAACTGACATGGGGCAAGATATGTTTCCCAGTGCCCTCAGTCATGTGACTTAAACTTCAGTCACTCTCCCTCCCCCCCCAGTAGCCCATCAGCAGAACAATGGGAATTTAACAATATAACAGCTCCCTGGTACATATGAGAACAGCACTCTGGTAAAGATCCAAGTCTCACTGTAACTCCTTCAGTTACATTGAGTTGGAGAAACAATAGCTTATCTGAAAGTAGTTGGCTCTTTCTGAAAGCACAGGATCAGGCAAAATGACCTGAGATGGCTGCCTACACACTAATATCGCAACTTAAAAAAATACACTTGTTGATTCAGGAATACAATTTTATGTGGTAGAGTGAATTGCTTGCAGTCTAAACAATGTCATTTAAAAATAAAAACAACACCATTAAAATCATGACAGAATCCCTTTAAGATTTCAGATAAAATGTCATGGATGGGGCAGTCTCCCACTGTGTGTCTGTTCATAGCTATTTATAGTTATATATTTACTGTGCCCATCCGTTGATCACACGGCTATGTATGTTAAATACACATCCTACTCTGTTTTATAGTCTCTCCATGCTACAGCTGTAAATGTAAATAATTGTAGCCACATATAGTGCCAGTTTAAGTGAAGGGTGAAAAACTGACCTCAGATCTTGAAGTGGCACTATATCTGTGATGAATTCTGCAATATTTAAATTGCTTAAATTTTGGATAAATCTGTTAAATCACTTAAACATACTGTTTATTAATGCAAGACCATAGGCCGGCCCGTGTGCTTTGGAAACTGAGCACAAAGGTCACTGAAATTGCTAAAAGGGAGTATATAATTTCTTACACTTTTACAAGTGACATCAATTTGAAATCCTAAAAATTCATGGGGCCCCTCCCATACTTTGATTCCGTGGCCAGCTGGCGCGCCAGTCGCACTTGCACAAACATGGCGTGCCAAGTGCGCATGCGCGCATCCTGAGTGCACATGCGACAATAGGGGCCCTACTCGCGCATGCACCAACACGGGGCACCCCGAGAGAGCAGGTCTGGGCCAGCGGGGGCCCATAAGGGCTGGGGCCCACCAGTCCGACACTGCAGCAACCACACAGGTCCAGACAAAGAATTTTTCCTTTCCTTAAAACATATATTTTTATACCTTGATCAAAACATCACTAGCATTTTTATTTATGTTTCACACTCTGAATCATTTTTAATAGGTTAATCACACAAGTATTTGATGGTTATCATTTATTGGTTTTTGATACACAGCGTCTTCTGTTCAAGAGCAGATGTCCAGACACTTGTTGTCCAGTTAAGCAACAGTTTACAGGGTCGGTGACCCCCCTCTCCCAGAGCTGCTTCAGAAGGTGAAAAATGACACTTTACACGTCAATATTAGAAAAACTGTCACACATAGTGATGGGCGAATTTGCGCCGTTTCGCTTCGCCGAAAAGTTCGCAAAAAATTTGTGAAACGGCGCCTGCGTCTCGTTTTTGACGCCAGCGCCAGTTTTTGATGCCGGCGCCTGTTTCTTCGACGCCGCTGCCCGTTTTTGACGCCGGCGCCCGTTTTTGACGCAAATTTTTTCAGCAAATTTTCGCGGGCGTTTCGCGAATTTATTCACATAAATTCGCCCATTACTAGTCACACATAGAAAATATAAAGTCTTTGGAGAAAGTTGTTATTTCTGGTGATCTAGCTCAGGGCTGTCCAACTGGCTGACCCCCCCTCATGTGGCCCTTCACATCAAAGTCTGCCTGCTGTGTTGTTTTACCATATGTAAGCTTTAAAAGGTATCACTACAGACATTAACTGGCCCCTGCATTGTCTAAACCTCAAATTCAGACTAATCCCCTGTATTGTTCACACCTGTGATCCCCCTTATTCAAAATGCTAATGGGGCACCAGCACTGTGTCACTGTTTGTAGTACATATTAGACTGGTCCTGATTCCTGTCTCCTGCTCTGTTCTGCCTTCCATATGCTCCCTGTGTGTGTCATACTTTGGTATTTGTTCTGGGGGTTTGTTAGCATTTGAAAATTATTGTTAGTGGCCCCTAAATTGTTTAATCATGTGCTGGGGTACTGTATTATATACAGGGGAGAAGGAGGCATATGGATTTATGGCTATGTCTTAATATGACTTAGCTTTTTTCACATATGAGTGGCATCCTTGCCAGGGCAGGCACAAGGTAGTTTGGCACCCTAGGCAAGAGCTTCAATCAGTGCCCCCCTGTCCTGCATTACCATTTCCCTCCTTACCATGATGGTTTTTAAATAAAGAGAGCAAGAAAGTGTACAACACTTTCATTTATATTACTGCCCCCTGTACCTGCACCAGCAAGCTCAGCAGCCATCCATCATACAGCCCTCCTGCAGCCATCAAAATACCCCCAATCTTTACCTGTGTCAGCAGCAGCCAAAAATAAATCTGATCACATCATATTGCCCCCAAGTATTTATTTACCTGTGCCAGCGCCCAGCCCAGCAGCAACAGCAAACATATGGCCCCCAAATCTGAACCTGGCTGTGCCAGCAGGAAACGTTACACTTTACAGTAATAGAAAGAAAGTCTTCAGTGAAACTGTGCAGGGCTGAGAGCAGCGAGAGCCACACCAAGCAGGCCGCCAGCTCTCTGCTCATCGTGGTGCACCGCACAGAAGGAGCTATTACTTGCCGGCAAAAGGGAGAAGGTGAAGGAGATGGATTCCATGATTACTGAAACAAATTGTTAAATAAACGCTTGAAAAAGTGCACCCCTCAATGATGGCGCCCTAGACAGCCGCCTACTCTGCCTACCCCTAGTTCCGGCCCTGATCCCTGCAGTGAGCACCAGCCATTTGGTTTTTCAGTGTGCTATTAATGTGGACAAGGTCTTGCGGTAACATGGATGTGGTTTAAAGTGGGTGTGGTCTAAAAACAGGGAGTGGCTAACACTGGCTTCCGTTATCGGCCCTCCTCCATGTAGATTGGAAAAATTCCGGCCCTCGGTACCATAGAAGTTGGACAGCACTGATCTAGCTGAAAACAACTTGTTGTTTGAAGGCGAACCACCCCTTTGAGTTTCCCAGCTGTCTACTTTTTAGGTTTCTAGTCATTCCATAAAGCTCAGCTTTTCTTTATTTTATTGTAGTGCTAGAGATATTTGGGGTTACCTTTCCAGCTGCTCTCAAGGGTAGAGCATTGCTACATGCAACTCCCCACCTCTGCTGGGCCTTCACAGAAGTATTTAAGGAAGAGTCTGCAGCCTGAGCTACGGTAAAGCTCTAAACACATTTATCTTCAAACACAAACTTGGGGACCAGTGGTACTTAACCAGGAACTGTAGGTTTATTACAGTAATAACAAAAGAGAATATACTTCCTATGTACACCAACTATTTGTGACATAATATGACATTTGCAATTACACAATGAGTATTACTCACACCACAGTGTAATAGAATCCTACCAGTGTTACAGAATCCTAAATGGGTGCTCCAAGGCATTACAGTAAGATTTCCCTATGCAATTGAGTTCCTACAACTTGGTGGGGAACTACCCTACACTAGGCACAAAGCTGCTCTTACATGAAAACACTGTCTATCTAACATTTGGGGAGGCCTATTTACCTAAATATGAATGTTACCTTATTTAATAAAAAAAAAAAAATCCAACTTGCTTTTTTTTAAAACCATTATTCAAATTCATGATAATTTTAGCTCAAAATTTGAATCATGGAATGAAAAAACAAATGAATGTTGATAAATAACCCTCCTAAGAGTGTACTATAATTTACAGGGTCATTTAAACCCCGACTTAACTAAGGCTTAATCATCTCACTGAGGCCTATTTCTCCGAGCGCTCCAGCAACATCCTCCCCATCATGAAGTGGAGTCCTTCCATACACGGGCGGATAAAAGCTGCAGACAGACCAAGTTGGCAGCTTATTGGCCCGTGCGGGGCCATCCAACGGGAGTCAAGATTGATATCTGGCCTAAAGTCAAGCAGATGTTGATCAACAGGGTAAAAAATCTTGTCGGATCGCGGCCGCACCTGTACGTTGATGCAGTCCGACTGTCCATATTGCCTACATTCTGATCCAATCTTTGGACCCTAGGGCCCACGATCAGCCTGATATCGCCCACCTCCATGGGGAGTGTATGGCCACCTTTAGAGACAAAACCATTTAATCCCTCCCCTTATATAGACTAGGGAACAGAAACTATAACTAATGCCCCTAGGCCTATTTGAAACATCTACCATTAATTCTTTCCAATCTATACAAAGTCATCACTGTTGTGTCAAGTACAATAGAAGTCCTAACAAACAAATTTACACTAGTGAAAGACTCACCTTAAAGCTATGTAGTTTCACAATGTGACCTTTTAAAAAAGCTAAGCATATTCTTGGTTCTGCAGATTGTTCTTATAAAAAGACTCTAAACATCTCTAAACAAAACTCAAACGTTAATAGACCAAACTTACAGCAAAACATTATTATATTCAATCTTTTCCTAAATATGTATCTTGGTGAAACAAATGAAAACCTCCTATAGATAATTCTAGACAATCTCAGGTTTTTCATTCTGTGTTTTAGAAATATATTTAAATACAAAAAAGTGCTTTTCCTTGTATGGTCTCTGGATGGACAAGAACAGCATATTTTTGCTGCAAAGCATTTTCTCTCATAACTATACTGTAGATACAATTTAAATGGCTGGAAGTGTGTCCTCTGACTGAAAAATTCAGAGGATAAACCACATTAAATTGTTTAACAGAACACAGGGAGGCCCTTTATTAAAGGTCAAATTTTAGTGGTATTTGAGTTTTTCGAAACCAAGATTAAACTCTTGGCCATGAAAGTTATTAAAAGATCCAAATAAAAAAGTACGAAAAGAGCTGTTGAAAAAAATCGTAAACCCAGAGTTTTTTGCATAAGATCGATAAAATGTTTGTGAAAATGAACGTTTCGATTTCCGAAAGCCACAAACAAAAGGCTGATCTTTGCAAGAAGAAAAAGGAAACTTCCATTGATTTCTACATGACCTTGACAGCTTTTACATGCCATACTAGTAGATTTAATGTTTTTTACACTTGATAAATTATGAAAAAATTGTGGATTTAGTAACTATATGAAAAATGTGTTTGTTTGCCCTTAAAAGTGCGATTCTGAGAAAACACTCTATGAACTTCTACGTTACTCTGTGCCATCTCTAGGCCTGTCAACATGCTCTTCTTTCCCTATGCCTTTTGTTCAATGTGACCCTTGTCTTGAAGACAATACCAGCATCTCCTAGCAGCATTTATTTTGCTATGGATTATCACTTTTATGTATGATTTCCATGGACACCAAGCTTCATTCACTTTGAAGTGGTAAAAATGATTCACTTGATTGATTTGATTCATTTAAAACAATGCTTTGTACTAATATGCAATTGTAATTAAATTCCTGTTATTAATTCATTATCCAACATAACCATCTATCGCCAAATAAATCTGTAAATAAGTCCAATTATTATTTATCTTCACTATCTATAATGTTTACTAGCTTTCACAATTAATTTTGAAACATGCGACACCATACAACCGGACAACAAACTCAATTCATCTCCATGAGTGTTGTCAATTATTGCAGTACTCCTCTGTTAGTTTTGTGCTCGGGATCACTCTTTCCAAGTTGCCTTATGGTGCTGCCTTTGGACAATCTATCTGTCTATATAAGATCTTGAGATATTACACAAAACAATTTCTAGGCAAATAAGTGCAATGCTGACTTGGTCATCAACGACTCCAGCTGCCCTCAGTAACTGGAGGAGTCCTAGGAAGCAGACTCCGCAGTCATGGGGGGGGGCACAGGGAACAATGGGCTTCCACTGTAGCAAGGGTCCCCAGCTTTTTTTTACTTTCAAAAGAGTTGGGAAGCAACACAAGCATGAAAGAAAGTTGCAGTGGATGCCAAATAAGGTCCTCCTACTATATGTAGAATGGCAAACTACAAGCGGCTCTGTTTGGCAGTACAACCAAAATTTGCCCCAAAGCATGGAACTCAAAAATAAGCTCCTGCTTTGAGGATACTGGGAGCAACATCCAAGGGGTCGTAAGAGCATCATATTGCTCACAAGCCACTGATTGGGGATCACTGTTCTATAGCATTCCCCACCACTCTTCTACTTTAAGTTGCTGCACAATCACCCGCAAGAGCATGTGGCAGGGAAGGGGGGTTGCTCCGAGGGAGGGTGGAGTAGCTCCAGCTGCACTGGGCCCCTCTGAAGATTCTTTTGGTGGTGGGGGGGGCGGTGCACTCAAGGTATGTCCCAGCAATCTAACACTGTTAGTCTGTTAGTCTTTCAAAGAGCTCACATTTATTATTCTTAGCAAACAATATGAACACACTACCGGCATTTCTGTTATTCTTCAAATTTTTACCAAAGAATAGTATAAGATAAGATAAGATAAGCAGAACCACGATTTTATAAACGTCATCCCTATAATCCCTATCATTTGTGTTGAATTATGATTACACAGGCATGCACAAGGAACCTGCAGTACTGTAGTATGATCACTATAAAGCTTATAATTGATGTTGTGTGGTCTGTCAACAGTTTGCTTTAGTTCATTAGTAAGTATGGTCATAAAAATGAGCGATAAGATAAGCAAACAAGACCTGAGTTAATGAAAAGAGCATTACCTTTCCCAGGAGGGATCATGCAACGATATCCCACCTTATTTGCACATTAAATATGTTTATAAGCTAGCGGTACAACTCCAACTTAAATAAATGGTAACATTTGATCTGTAAGAACTGACATGGAAACATATTTGTTAGCATAAGATGGTTATTTTTAAAGCTTGCAGCTAGACTAAAATTATTTGGTATGTCCATTTTTTTTTTGCTACAATTTTTTTTTTTCATAATATAAGGTGGTCTGGATAACACATCCCCAATCATTATAAATATTGCACTTGGTGTTATTTAAGCACTGAGTGGCCAGTTACCAGGGGTGGCAAAAAACTGCTTTCTGTAACCTTAAAGGGGTGGTTCACCTTCAAACAACTAGTTGTTTTCAGATAGATCACCAGAAATAATGACTTTTTCCAATGACTTTCTATTTTCTATGTGTCACAGTTTTTCTAATATTGAAGTGTAAAGTGTAATTTTTCGCCTTCTGAAGTAGCCCTGTGAAGAGGGGGTCGCCGACCCTATAAATTGTTCTAAATGGATACATTTAGTTGATACATTTCTTATCTTTGTCCCTGCTGAGCAGAATCTCTGGGTTTCATTACAGGCAGCTGTTAGAATTGTTACAATAGTTGCTAATAGAGAAATGTATCAACTAAATGTTGTAAAATTGCACCTGAATTACTGAGCTGCCAGACTGAAACGCCAGAGACACGAACATTCAAATTTAAACTTAGATTTTCGAATAACAGTAAAAATAAATAATGGAAAGTAAGTGAAAAAAGTCTTTATTTCTGGGAAACAATCTGAAAACAACTCAAATGAAAAAAGTGTTTGGAAGGTGAACAAGCCCTTTAAGAGCCACGGTCAGGCCTGTTACAGGACTCAGAATTATGTTTACCATCCACCGCAACTCCTGTATTTCAACAATTGTTTCCTGAGATTGCATCCTGATGAAGGGAGGGCGTACCCCCGAAACTTTGATACAGGTGGTGTTATAAAATAAAGAAAGGGGCATTTCCCAAACTGCAGAATAATAGAGTGTGTGCGGATCCTTGAACAAAAATTGCTGTAACAGGACTCAGTCATAGCCTACTGCTTGCCATTACCAATGGGCTGTGTGTTTACTTATTTTAGTTTTGTCCCTTTTGCTTTGTGTTGTCCTTTCTTCCTGTATATTAAACCTTACATACACCTTATCATGGCTTCCAGTCTTGAGCTATGCATTATTGTTTATATACTCCAGGTTATCCAGCACATAGGCTCCTTTTTGCCATGGGATGAGTAACACGCATTACTTAAATTTACAACCACTAAAATAAAAACACAAAGAATACATAGGTGGAGAAAGGCCGCAGCTGATAAATTTTATTTCATATTAGTTTAACAATAACAATCCTTAAAACGAATACATATGTTAGCAACCCCAGCCAGCCTCAGCTCAAACACCAGCAGGCCGCCTCAACTTGCTTATACCTTAAGCCCTGCTAAATTAGCCTAGGGCACCTCTCCATGTCAAGACCAACTAATACCTTAGTTTGGTCTTGGCCAACCCCACACTTTGATTGCCTTTTCTAAAGCATCTTGAATACCCATATTGAATATGTCATATCCAATATCTGAAAGATGCACTCTGTCATGCCAATACAGGCCTTCTCCACCTAACTCCAACTCAAAATGACGATGAACTAAAATGTTCACACTCTTGGCAAATTTAGAAACACAAAAATTAACTTTTTTCCTGCAACGTTCCAATGGACGAACATCTTGCAGCCAAATCAATCTAGGAATTACCTCGGACCAGACAATACAACTGTCAGGGAAAAGAAAACGTAATTGGGCTAAATCCCTTTTCATATTCCTGATGAGGTCAATAGACCTGAATGACCCAATATCATAAGTGGACAGTAATTACGGCAGGAATACCCCATCTTGTAGACATTTGCAGAGCAATTGGTAACATATCATTCCATTTGAGGCCTCTTACTCCCATCCAAACTATATTTACATTCTCAAGGCCTAAATTGACACCATAAGGACGTTCTTCGGCCCGTTTCTTCGCATGAAAGACAAAGGAATGACCAATAATCCATACCATGAGCGGTTGTCCTGTGAAAACAAATACCTTAAATTAAACATCTAAACATCAACTAAACTTGGCCGAACATATGAGCGGTAGCGCGTAGAGGACCACCTACCCAACTTCATAAGGGATTGTTCACTAAAACCTAAAAGAGCTGCCTGTGTGGCAGCCCCAATGCGAAATGAGTGAGTATTATAATCCTCAGATGCCAGACCCACTAATCTAAGTGTCTTTTTAAGCACTTGTCTAAACTGAAAGGTGGACAAAAAAGAACCATCTGCATGGACAAAAAGAGGACCAGGTATGTCCGGGCGTAAATCCTTAAATTTCAAAAAATTTGCCATAGGACACAGATCCACCACACCAAAGGAGCCCAACCAAATAAGAATTCCCCTCCCTGCTAGATCAGTCTTAGATCTCTTAATCGTAATCCTCAACTTATCCTGAATAACCACCACATCAGAAACATCAAGGCCACCTGGATTTTTCCTGCTACTAGAGACTGACTCACTAACCCGCAATGCCGCAAAGAATGATAAAACAAACAATAAGGTAAATAACCTTAATTCATATTGTGAAAAACACACCTCCGCTAACTTATGGACTAATCTTTCTAATAACAACAAGGTTATAGGTTTCCTGTTATCAAAAACACGGCCAACTCTAGCTAAACCCTTTAAAATTTGTTTCACCAAAAAAGGCTTTGTAAAATCTTGCAAACCTTGTAATTTCAAAAAGTATGAAATACCCGCCAAATCCCTACAAATTTTAGCTTGAGAATACTGAGCCTGAGAAAGCTCCAGTATATACCACAGAATTAAATCAGTATCCTGCCAAATTTCTTGTTTGTTGTTATCCTTGAAAAGAGACCAATTCCACCAGCTCGTTGCATATTCATTCCAAGTTTTCACACTTAGTGCATTCTTTAAAATTTCGCATGCTCTGGCAGAATGAGCCCCCAAAGGTAATCTGGACACGGAACACCGCATGGATCTGGGTTGTCTGCAATCCTCCAAAATAGCTCGAACTGAAACCGAGATAAAGCATCGGCTATATTATTCTTAAAACCAGGAATATGCTTTGCTTTTATCCAAATATTATATTTCAAGGCCCTAAAAACTACTTGCCTTAACAGCCGTAAAACCGGTGGCGAATTAGAAGACAAATTATTCAGTACGTACACCACACCCATATTGTCAGTATGCCAAAGAATCCTTTTATTCGCCAACTGCTCTCCCCAAATCTCAAGAACAACCAGAATGGGAAAAAATTCCAAAAGCACTAAGTTTCTTGTTAAATTTTGTTCATGCCAACTAATAGGCCAAGAATCAGCACACCAATGACTATTAAATACAGCACCGAAACCAGTCGAAGCTGCTGCATCTGAAAAGATATGCAACACTGTACTTCCTAAAAACTCATCCTGCCAATAAGCTTTACCGTTAAAATCATGTAAGAATTGCTGCCAAATACACAGGTCATCTTTTACCTCCTGCGGAATCCTAATATGCCAATTAGGATTCGATATTCCTTCAGTCAAAGAAATTAAACGCCTATTAAATACTCTGCCAATTGGAATAATTTTTGTAGTAAAATTCAAATGCCCAATAAGAGATTGAATATGCTTCAACTTTAGCTTCTTGGCAGCTAGAGCAGACTCTACCAGACTTTTTAAATGTATCAATTTATCATGTGGCAACCTAAATTCTTGACAATTAGTATCAATTTCTATGCCTAGAAATTGCAACACAGTAGTGGGATACACTGTTTTCTCTTTTGACAAAGGAATACCAAACTTGCCAGCAATCCACATGAAAACCTGTAACAGATACAAACAATGATCTGACTGAGGAGGTCCAACAAATAGAAAATCATCCAGATAATGCAATACAAACTTAGAACTCGTTTCATACTGCACTGTCCATTGTAAAAATGAAGCAAAGGCTTCAAAATAATAACAAGACAACGAACACCCCATTGGAAGACAACAATCAAAATAAAAAGAACCCTCAAAATGAAAACCAAGTAAATTCCAACAATCTGGATGGATTGGCAATAATCTGAAAGCCGATTCAATATCGCTTTTCGAAAGAAGAGCACCCTTACCGCACTGCTTAATTAACCCAATGGCTTGGTCAAAAGATGCATACCGTATATACCCGCATATAAGCCGAGTTTTTCAGCATCCAAAATGTGCTGAAAAAGTCTACCTCGGCTTATAAGCGGGTCAGCGGTACCCGACCCGAGTAGCTGAGATTGCATTCACTTTTAATCATTCCTATACCAACAGTTCACTTGGGGAGAGACTGCAATATCCCACAATGCTCTCTGTTGGTTATATGAAAGAATAACAGTGCGCCCTCTGTTGGTTATATGAAAGATTAACAGTGACTGCAATATCACACAGCGCCATCTGTTGGTTGTATGAAAGAATAACAGGGACTGCAATATCACACAGTGCCATCTGTTGGTTGTATGAAAGAATAACAGAGACTGCAATATCACACAGCACCATCTGTTGGTTGTATGAAAGAATAACAGGGACTGCAATATCACACAGCACCATCTGTTGGTTGTATAAAAGAATAACAGGGACTGCAATATCACACAGCGCCCTCTGTTGGTTATATGAAAGATTAACAGTGACTGCAATATCACACAGCGCCCTCTGTTAGTTATACAAAAGATTAACAGTGATGGCAATATCAAACAGCACCCTCTGCACATGGTAGTGGGACAGTGGGACAATGCACACAGTAATCCGTTTGGCAATTCTCTGTCACCATCAGCTTTGCAAAGAAGTCCGGTTGATTGCTGGGGGGTTGCTTTGGCAGAATGTGCGCTGCTGGGAGACAGGGCTGTAGTTGTGTGTAGGCTTATACGCGAGTCAATAAGTTTTCCCAGTTTTTGTAGGTAAAATTAGGTACCTCGGCTTATACACGGGTCGGCTTATACACGAGTATATACGGTAACTTACAGTACACAATTCAGGGTCAATCCCATCATTCACTGAATCCCCTGCTGGAAATGATAAGTGATGTATCATCCTATACGATCCTGGCTCCGTTTTAGGAACAAGTCCTAAAGGAGATACCCTAAAATCTGAATATGGTGGTTCTCGAAAAGGTCCCATTATTCTATGGGCTGCTAATTCCTTAGCAATTTTTAATCTGACAACTCCAATATTAACATTAATAGATTATCCGGAATAACAACTGAACTACTTCTTTTAGAAGGGATCCAAAATCCAAATTTAAAACCCTCCTCAATTAACGTTGACATCCTGCGGTTTGGATACTGACTTAGATAAGGAAGCATATTTACTATCTTCACCGGAGTTGTCAAGTTTTCCTGCTTCTTTGGACAATAATTTGTTGGGCATAGTGATGAATTTCTTAACACATCGAAAGGCAGGATGATTGCCCCCACAATGCGATCATTCATGCTTAAACTTGCAGTTACTCTGCCATTTACAAGCTGAATCATTATATGCCCAACAAGTATTGTATTTCTGCCCAGGCTTCTGTACTCCAGGTGGGCTAACAACAGGGCATGGAACCATCATGCCCATCCAAAGATCAATATCCTTAGAGCCCCAAGGAATCGACCTCTGAACAGCCATTTTTTGCCTAAATTTATCCTCATAGACAAACCAGGCAATGCCACCATAAAACGACTGTAGCCAATTGGTAAAGGTCCTAGCCACTGGCCTACGCCTATCCTCTTCCGAATCATTTTTCTTATCTTTTAAAAATACCTTAACTGAAGGTAATAAAGATAGTAAATCAACATAATCCCCTCTATTAATTTTCTCCTTTATAGACTGAGATAAATGCAGACCAAGGGGGGTTGTGTCACATAAAATAGAATCCCTAAAAGCTGCTTCAGGGGCCCCTGCGCTTGCTTGCGTGGACGCCGTGCCAGGTGCTAACAAACGAAGTAAAGAAGACACAAACTGAGCATTAGCAGAGTTACCTATATCCTGTGAAGTAAAGTTCTTCTGGATAGCCACGGAAGCAAGATCATTCTGAGGAGGCTGAAACTGTAAAGCCAGGACAGGCTGGGGAGCAGTAACAGGAGCAGTTGAAGTTGCGACGGCTCTAAAAGAACCCCTATTCTCAGGGTCAGGAACCGTGCTGCTAATAGAGCTGCTGGAAAGGGCAGAGGATGAGGCAGCTCCGCCAATAGCAACAGCAGAAGGGCCCAGGAGAGGTGGCGGGGTCATCGAAGGCCATGCTGGAGTGGTGCTGGACGAAGCTGCAGGGGGGGGCGAAGTAGCTGTCAGCGGAGGCGGAGGAGGCGGAGCTACCGAGCCGGAAGAGGAAGGCAGGGCTGTAAGAAGGCAAGCTGGTTGGGAAGCGGAGCAGACGCCGGCCGGCGTGGAGGGAGGTTGGAGAGGGGTGCCGCCACTCGTTGCCGCCTTCTTGCGAGGCGGAGGAGCCGGAGGGCGAAGAGAAGTGGGCGGAGGCATCAAACTAGACGCAATGCTGGGCGGAGAAAGTAGGCAGGCTGAGGCATCTAGGGCGGGCAGCGGAGGAGCAGAGCAGGTCCGTGGAGGCTTCTTCCTGGTTAGGCGTCCAGGAGGCGCTGTATGGGACCTCTTGGGGGCCGGCTTCGCTGAGCGGGTACTGGACCGCTTTAAGGAGGCGTGACCAGCCGGAGCTCTCGGGTGAAAGCTGGGAGGAGCCGGTGACGTTGCTTCCTCTGAAGGCGGAGACTCAGACCCAGTCAGGGTCACTGCAGCGGAGCGCAGGCAAGCCCTGTTCAACAAAAGGAGGTCCTCTTCGCCTGCTTCAAACTGTGCCCAACGAAGGATCTCATTCAAACGCGACGATCTGTCACTCACATCCATGGACGAACCCGGAGCCGAATGAGCGCTGACTTTCTGGATACCTGACATCAACATCGCTGCATACAGGTCAGATGAAAACTGCTAAGGGAACTCGATGCTGCCCCTTTTTATAGACCCCACACCAACGGTCCCCCCATTATTATTGGTTCGCTAAACACAACCAATCAGATGCCCAACAAATTGACCAATCAAAATATGCAACTTCCAATCCAAACTCCCCAAGTAACATAAATGTAGCCTAACATAAGAGGTAACTAAGACAAATACCCTGTCTTACAGCGTGTACTACCCCATGACCCTGAGGGCTAATTGGGCCCCCAGACTGCAGTCTCACTGCAGTGACTAAGCTTCACACCTCACTGGCTAAGCCAGACAACTAAAGAAGTATAGAACTGTACTTTCTTCAAATAAAGGATATTCATGGCAGAATCATCACATCAGTATTACTCACACTGTTGCTGTCTGTGTCCTACCAACTAGAGTCCCCACAATGTGGTGAATGTTACTTAGGGAAATACAATACCCAAACACTACAATCTCCTCAGTGGAGCACAACGCTGCATTTACCAGCTCGCATTGTCTATTTCTCCACTCAAATTGTGCTATGACAGGAGTTCATGAGCCCATGATTAAGTACTTTGCAGGTACAAAATGTGTAGGGTCTATGGACAGCCTTGTAGGGGAATTCCCGAGACTTGCCTCCTTTTCTTATATATCTTTTTTTATAGATAACTTGTATGTTAAACTATATTCCAGTTGAGACTACAAAACACTAGGATATGTTGCAGATGAAGCTCTAAATCCGATGAGAATATATAGGGAAATTTTTTTTTGTGATATAAGTAACCTGTATATAACATAATATGAATGGTGACATGCATAGAGCATAGACAAGTGTGAAACACTGATGTCACTTCCTGTGAATCTCTTTAAAAACCTATGACCTTGTATTTTTATATGTCACAACATTTTTGGCTTGATAAAGGGCACGTTGCATGCCCGAAACGTAGCCTGTTTTTATGTGAATTTTTCACAGAATATACACTTTTTGCATAAACTTGAGTGCTGCCTCATTTGTGATGTTCTATATATAGAACAGTGACTAAAGTACCCCCTCTTGTAGAATGTAAGGATATTATAAGTTATCATCATCATCATTTATTTATATAGCGCTGTCAAGATACGCAGTGCTTTAGTTACTGAGGAGTTCCATGACCATATAAAAGCATGAGGTTGAAGGCCAAGTGTTTTATACAAGTCATGGAACTCTGACTTCTAATTTTCTTCTAATTTTCTCATATTTTGCAGCAGGGGGTACTTCATTTATTATAATACACAAGTTTCAGTGAGTCATGTGACGGAAATGACGTCACTAAGTTTCGATTATAACCGATGATATCACTAAGCACTGTTTATAAGGATATCATTTACAGGATATTCATGGCTCTTTTGTATTCTAGAGAAATCATTTCTCTTTCCTGCAAAATCTTTACGTATAATGTTTTTCTCACCCATGCACAATAATGCAGCTAAAGATGAGCAGGGGGTTCAAGTAGACTGAGCCCACTGCTGCTGGATGGTCATTGACCTGCAAGTGTTACGGTGGTAAGTAGACCCAGTACAAAGGTGGGGCACCTGTATTTCTTTTACACCACAGCCTAACCACAACACTTATACATACATCACTGCCTACCCATTGCCTCAAAAGTATACATTTTTATAAAGCAGCAAGATATTCTACAACCGTGTACGATAGAATCCTCATACCCTCCCTCTTGATGACTGCATGTCACGGTCGGCACCCTAAATCCAGAACCAATGCTAAGCACCCTGTTCTCGGCCGCCTTTCACCTCGGGAGGAGCCCTGGGCTAATCGGATGCCGCCAGGTCTTATTAAGAGAGGTGCCAAGCGAAGGGTTCTGGACGAGCAAAGGGGCACAACGGTAAAGCAAAAGTCTTTTGGGCAGAAGTTCACAGTACAAGGCGTAGGCAAAAAGCGTAGTCAAATCAGGCCAGATCAGGGCAGGTCAGGCAGAGTACAAGCAGAGTCAGACAGGTAAGGGTCAAACCAGGAGATCAATCAGGAGGGATGCGGGTAGAATAGTTGAATACCAGGCAGGGTCAGGATTACAGAAGTCAGGATAGTCAAAAACTGGCTGGGGTCACAACAAGTATCAGATAACACAGATCAGGCAGAAATAGCACCCAGGAACTCACTAAAATAGAACCTATCATGGGCAAGGAATTATCCCTTTTAAACGTTTGAATTTCGCGCCATTGCGCATGTGCCTTTAAATAGAGAAGAGGTGCGCCCTAGGGGATGCTCATTGAGGAGTTACCACAGCGTGGCGGGCGTCCCTGCTGACCTCCTCCCACTAGACCACCAGGGTAAGTTATTACATTACCCCCCCCTCAAGGTGGAGCCACCTTTTTTTGCGTAACCGTAGCTGCAGAAAGAGACTTATGCACCCCAGACCAGATCTTAACATATTGTTTAACAGAAGAATTAACAGATGGATAATGAACCAGAAAAAGAAAATGCTTTGGGATGTAAACCATTAACAATAAAAAATGGAGATTGCCCAGTAGAAGCATGGGTTGCATTATTGTAAGCAAATTCTGCCCAGGATAATAGTTCAGTCAGACACATAACACCGTAAGAATTGTTCAAGGGTTTGATTAACCCTTTCAGTTTGACCATTAGTTTGAAGGTGATATGCGGTAGAAAATGACAAATCAATCCCAACCAAAGAGCGCTCGCCAAAATTTAGAAACGAACTGTACCCCTCTATCGGAAACAATATTGACCGGAAAACCATGTAATTTGAAAATATTAGAAATAAATAACTCAGCCAAAGTTTTAGCAGATGGAAGGTGTGGGAGGGAAATGAAATGACTCGTTTTGCTGAACCTATCCACCACCACCCAAATCACTGTTTTCACCTGAGATGGAGGGAGATCAACCACAAAATCCATAGACAGATGGGACCAGGGTCTGTCAGGAATAGGCAATGGCCTTAGAAATCCTTGTGACAGGTTTCTAGAAGACTTTGACCTTTGACAGACAGGATAAGAATTAACAAAGTCGTTGACATCATATTTAAATGAAGGCCACCACACATTACGAGACAACAAAGACAAGGTTTTAGAGATACCAGGATGTCCCGCCATTTTAGAATTATGAGCCTCACCCAGAACCTGTTCCCTTAAATCCTCAGGTACAAATAAACTCCCAGGAGGAGTATCTACAGGAGCAGAGGATTGGACTGAAGACAATAGTGTGGCAAGACACTCAATAGGTTCAGACAGATTAGATTCAAAACTCCTAGTGCACCTGCCTTAGTGTTTTTGGAACCAGGCCTGTATATGAGAGAAAAATTAAACCGGGTAAAAAATAAAGCCCATCTAGCCTGCCTAGGATTCAACCGTTTAGCAGACTCAATGTATAACAGGTTTTTGTGGTCAGTAAAGACCGTTATAGTATGTTTAGCCACCTCCAACAGGGGTCGCCATTCTTCAAAGGCACATTTGATAGGCAACAATTCTCTATTACCAATGTCATAATTGGCTTCTGCAGGAGAAAATGTCCTACAGAAGAATGCACATGGATGTACCTTTTTGGTTATGGATGCCTTTGAGAAAGGACTGCCCCTGCCCCAACCTCTGAGGCATCAACCTCTGCAATAAAAGGAAGAGTGGTATCAGGGTGATGGAGAATGAGAGCAGATACAAATTCTTTCTTAAGAAATTCAAAAACTTGAATAGCCTCGGGAGGCCACATGCTTGGATCTACACCCTTTTTGGTTAGATCCGTAATTGGAGATTGGCAGAAGAAACCTCAAAGGTGCATTTCTCAAGCTTCGCAATTAAATTATTCTTCCTTAACCTGAGCAAAACCTCCCGGACATGTTTCTGATGGTCACCCAAGTTAGAGGAAAAAATTAGTGACCGAAAGGCATAACTAAATATTCGTAGTGGCCATCCCTGGTGTTAAAGGCCGTTTTCCACTCATCCCCTTCCCTGATACAAATGAGGTGATAAGCACCCCTAAGGTCAAGTTTGGAATAGATTTATTCCATTTATTCCATTCTTGACTTGATCAAATAATTCAGAAATCAGCGGAAGGGGATAACGGTTTTTGATGATAATTTTATTAAGGCCGCTATAATAAATACATGGGAAAAGACCTCCATCCTTCTTGCCCAAAAAAAAAGAACCCAGCACCAGCAAGATCACTTATGTAATCTTTCATTGCTTGGGCTTCGGGCAATGAAAGAGGATAAGTTCTCCCTCTAGGGGGAGTAGACCCAGGAATGAGATCAATTGGGCAGTCATAATGCCTATGTGGGGGTAATGTTTCTGCGGCTTCTTTAGAGAACACATCAGAGAAATCAGCATAAGTTGAGGCTAAACCTTCTAGGGATGTGACTGCCACCAATTGAGGAACACTTATGCAAGAGCCCTTACATTTTTGACCCCATTGGAGAATATCCCCAGTTACCCAATCAACATGTGGGTTTTGTACCTGTAACCAAGGTAAACCTAAGATTAGAGGAGAAGAAGAAGAACCCTTGATAACATAGAAGGATAACTCCTCAGAGTGCAAGTTGTTAGTGTACATGGACAAAGCAACAGTCTTTTTAGTTACCAAGCCTGTCCCCAAAGGGCTTTTATCAACGGCTAAGATTAGAGGAATATTAAACCTTGCTGCGAAGGCAGCATTCAAAAAACTCCCGCCGCCCCTGAATCCACAAAAGCAGAAACCTTAACGGAGCCCGTAGGCCAGGTTAAATTAACAGGTACCATGATCCTAGAGGAAAATTGGGTAGAGGAAACTTCTCGACCCAAATGTAGCTCCCCTTCTCCATTTAGGCTTTGAAGTTTCCTGGCCTCTTGGGACACTGGTTAAGAAAATGACCCTTTTCCCCACAGTAAATACAAAGACCCTGAGACCGTCTGCGGGCCTTTACCTCAGGGGTTAGAGGAGTGATAACCAATTGCATGGGTTCCTCCTGAGGTAGAGGCACAGAGGGGTTAGATGGCTTAAACATTAGTAAACCCAATAGGAAAGGAAGTACCCTTCTCACCCCTTCTCTCCCTCTGTCTTCTATCTACTTGGATGGCTAGTAACAAATTAGTAGATATAGGGTAGTTTACTAGGCTGTCTTTTACAACATCTGAGAGCCCTAACTGGAATTGGCTACGAACAGCCATGTCGTTCCAACCAGTTTCTACAGCCCACCGGCAGATACAATACACCTCTGCATCCCATTTTCCATATACGAATAGCGGTATTGGCTAAAGAAGCACGATCCGGGTCATCGTAAAGTATCGTCATACTGTTGAAGAAGGTTTCTACGGAAAAGTGGGCAGGGTCAGAGGAGGATAATCTTAGAGCCCAAATTTGTGGGTCGCCCTGTAACAGGGTTATTACAAACCTCACCTTTTCCTCTCCAGTACTGAAGGATTGAGGGAAAAAGCTAAGGTATAATTTGCATGCCTCCTGAAAGACAAAGAATTTTGTTCTATCCCCACTAAAATTTTTGGGGAAAGAAATTTTGGGTTCATGGGATTTATGAATATTACCCATCAAGACAGGAGAACCCACTTGGACGGCAACAGGAGGTGAAACTACTGGAGTTGGCGTCTGCTGCTTAGTGTCCAGTCTGTGAGTCAGGTTATAAAAGCCTTGCATCAAATAATCTTGCTTCTGCTCTTGATCCTCCAAGCACTGCAGCAGAGTAGTGAGGAGCACTTCAGATGTAGAAGGAGCAGTGGCAGCGTGACCTTCGTCTTCCATCGGGGCTGTGATAATGTAACAGTCGGCACCCTAAATCCAGAACCAATGCTAAGCACCATGTTCTCGGCTCTTGCTTCTGCCTTTAACAGCCGCCTTTCACCTCGGGAGGAGCCCTTGGCTAATCGGATGCCGCCAGGTCTTATTAAGAGAGGTGCCAAGCGAAGGGTACTGGACAAGCAAAGGGGCACGACAGTAAAGAAAAAGTCTTTTGGGCAGAAGGTCACAGTACAAGGCATAGGCAGAAAGCGTCAAATCAGGCCGGATCGGGGCAGGCAGAGTACAAGCAGAGTCAGACAGGCAAGGGTCAAACCAGATCAATCAGGAGGGATGCAGATAGAATAGTCGAATACCAGGCAGGGTCAGGATTACAGAAGTCAGGATAGTCTGAAACAGGCTGGGGTCACAACAAGTATCAGATAACACAGATCAGACAGGAATAGCACCCAGGAACTCACTAAAATAGAACCTATCACGGGCAAGGAATTACACTTTGAAATCCCTTTTAAATGTTTGAATTTTCGCGCCATTGCGCACTGACATCATGACGCCAGCACGCATGAGCCCATTAAATAGAGAAGACGTGCGGCGACCGTGCTCTAGGCGACGCTCAGCGTGGCAGGCGTCCCCACCAAGGAGGCCGCAGGCATCCCTGCTGACCTCCTCCCACTTGACCTTCGGGGTAAGTTATTACACTGCAGCTTATGTCTAGGGCACTGATCCAGTTGTTGATAGAGGAGGTGAAGAGGGCCCTGCTCAATAGAATTTAACATTTGTAAGTGATGGGTGACTACAGAGATCAAATAGATACTTCAGTATGATGAATTGAAGTTGAGTAAATGGTGGGTACATGAGTGTATGACAGAGGATTTTATAGGACAGATGTAAAGCTATTGCTTTTTGAAACACCTGAAATATATACCCAGTGTACCATGTTCTCCTAATTTATGCAAACCTTTATTCCCATCAGTCCCTGCTCCCTTGGAGTTTAAAATTTAAGGTCACAAACACACACTAGGGTGACTTTTATGAGGAGCCAAGTAACCTGTTGGGTTTTCAGAGGATGAGAAAGAAACACAGAATGAAAACCCACACGTGTGTGTGGAAAACATGCAAACTCCTACTACATGTGTAGGTAATATATTTATATACGTGTTAAGAAAAAGCTCAGTCACTGCCACGGAAAGCAACTTTTTCACGGTCATCTGATCTGTGCAAAATTTCCCCTTTTGTCCTTTTTCTAATAATATCACTTTGTACTATACAGAACAGGGAGTGACACAACAAAGTGTGATGTGTTTGAATGTTACTGTCGTCAGTCACGATATTTCCCAGGGAACATGAGATCCGTGCAGCTGCCATATACTATCAGTGTTACTCATGTACTCTCCCACCTTCCATATTTAATACAGCAGCCTCGGTACTAAATGTGTAAGTAGTAGTCATACAGCCTATTCATATCAATGTGACCCAACTCACACTATATCCTTTTTTGTACAATAACATAAATTTTAATTCTAATTAAATTTACAATATACTGTACATTCATCAAAAACGTTCAATACATTTACATTTGCAAACATTAGTTGCTTCTTCCTTTCAGCACTGCCAGTTCTGACTTTTAAATCAATTGGCAGAAACCAGCCCTCCTCCAGCCAGTATTCAATTTTTGGAAGCCCGCAAGCTTCTTTATTGGTTAGCTGGTTTCTGATGCAATGTTTCATGAGAACTGACTGAAATATGACAGATACTGCCAGATAATGATTGACATTAAACCCCAAAACACACAATAAAGTCAGAACAAACGTAATTACATAACAATATGTAGGCAACAAATAATAGCTGCCTAAAGTCCTGTACCAAATACATGTAACAGCTTGTGACCTCCCAATGAAATGGTGTACATGAAATTACCAACCTTGCTGATTGTTAGATGCATTTATTTATGGGAACCCATAACTTGAAAAACATAATGAAAGCCAAGAAATGAATTCACACGCTTTAATTGTAACCTTTCTCAGGTTACAGGTTCCTACCAGGCCTCCACACAACTGGCTTTGCTGGGATTGATAAAGAGATTATTGAATATACTGGCTACGTCACTGGAGGCTTCAGTTTGTAGGATTTAGAAAGATGATTTTGTCGCATGGAATTCGAGAACAGATTGATTTTTCCCATCATTATTTAGAAATATCTTTTTGAATGCATTTCTGAAAGGAGCACTATATCTCACATTACTTTTCATATTTTTACCTATTATTTGCTATTTAACACTTCTTTTATGCATTAACATATTTTTGCTCCAAGCTATAAATTGTGGGTTTGCATCAAATCTGTAGAAAATTAATTTATTGGAAACACTCAGCAAGCCCCTCACAACTTACATAACTAGGAAATATAGGTAGACTGTGTAAATAAAAAAAATGTGCTGCACTATGCATTCCACAATAATTTGGCCAAAAAGGTCCCGTCCTTTTGCTCCCGTCCTGTTTTTGTGGCAGTCCAGGTTCAATACCTATATAAGGTGATATTCTGGGACAATTTGCAATTGGTTTTCATTTTTTATTATTTGTGGTTTTTGAGTTATTTAGCTTTTTATTCAGCAGCTCTCCAGTTTGCAATTTCAGTAATCTGGTTGCTAGGGTACAAATGACCTTAAAAATCCAATTTTCAAAAGAGCAACAGATTTTTTTTTATATTCAATTTTGAAATCTGACATGGGGCTAGACATATTGTAAGTTTCCCAGCTGCCCCCAGTCATGTGACTGATAAACTTCAGTCACTCTTTACTGCTGTATATAAACCCCCCAGCAGTCTAACAACAGAACAATGGTAAGGTAACCAGATAGCAGCTCCCTAACACAAGATAACAGCTCCCTGATAGATCTAAAAACAACACTCAATAGTAAAAGCCAAGTCCCACTGAGACTGATTCAGTTACATTAAGAAGGAGAAATAAAAGCCTGCCAGAAAGTAGTTCCATCCTAAAGTGACACATGACTGGGGCAGCTGGGAAACTGACAATATGTCTAGCCCTGTGTCATATTTCAAAATTGAATATAAAAAATCTCTTTGCTCTTTTGAGATTTGTATTCAGTGCAGAAGTCTGCTGGAGTAGCATTATTAACTGAAAAAAACTGGTTTTCTCATGACAGTATCCCTTTAAATATGTATATATGTCCTATTCCATATGCTACTTCTGTGCGTGTTCCTGGTTCCAAGTCATGAAATCTTCAGTAACAGAGTAGGAATGTACAGGTATGGAACCTGTTATACAGAATGCTGTTATACAGAATCTGGGTTATCCAGATAAGAGATCTATAATTTGGATCTAAATAAAAAAGCGTGGCCAAATGCACTGCCGATTAATCTAAAGCCTGGATAACTCAAATCTGGGTGGTGCTAAATGAATTAGTAGAAATTTAACATTTGGTCACCAGCGACCAAACACAAAGACCATAAATACAGCACTCTCCAGGGTTCCTTTAAAAGCTCATTTTTATTCAAAGGTGCATTTGAAGTATAAACTCACCCCACGTACCACATTAAAAACATATAATACCTTTACCATCAATTGAATCTACATAGTAACATAACATAGCAAGTTAGGTTGAAAAAAGACACACGTCCATCAAGTCCTTTTAACTCTATTTTAACCTGCCTAACTGCCAGTTGATCCAGAGGAAGGCAAAAAAAACCCCATCTGAAGCCTCTCCAATTTGCCTCAGAAGGGAAAAATCCTCCCTGACTCCAAAATGGCAATTGGACCAGTCCCTGGATCAACTTGTACTATAACCCTGTATTCCCTTACTTGCTAAAAAGCCATTCAACCCCTTCTTAAAGCTATCTAATGTATCAGCCTGTACGACTGATTCAGGGAGAGATTCCACATCTTCACAGCTCTCATTGTAAAAAAAAAAAAAACCCTTCTGAATATGTAGGCAGAACCTTCTTTCTTCAAATCATGCTTTCATGTCAGCTGGAAGGAGCTACTGGTAAATAAATCATTAGAGATTAGAGATTATTATATGATCCCCTTATATATTTATACATAGTTATATCACCCCTTAAAGGATAACTAAACCCTATAAATGAATATGGCAAAAAAATTACATATTTTATATACTGAACTTATTGCACTTATTGCACCAGCCTAAAGTTTCAGCTTCTCAATAGAAGCAATGATTCAGGACTTCAAACTTGACACCGAGGGTCACTATCCTGGAAATTGTCTGCATGCACATGTTTAAAAACCGGAAATTTGAGCCCCCCTTCTCCAGTGTGAACATCCCCAACTTGGCCAGTCTTTCCTCATAGCTAAGATTTTCCATACCTTTTACCAGCTTAGTTGCCCTTCTCTGTACCCTTTCTAGTTCAATAATGTCCTGTTTGAGCACTGGAGACCAAAACTGTACGGCATATTCTAGATGGGGCCTTACTATAAAGTGGAAGAATGACCCCCTCCTCCCATGAATCAATGACCCTTTTAATACAGCTCAAGACCTTATTTGCCCTTGATGCTGCTAGCTGGCATTGCTTGCTACAGCCAAGTATATTATCTACAAAGACTCCAAGGTCCTTTTCCATAATGGATTTGCCTAGTGCAGTCCCAGGGTATAAGTGGTTTGGATATTTTTACATTCCAGGTGCATGACTTTACATTTATCAACATTGAATCACATTTGCCACTTAGCTGCCCAGATTGCCAAGATCCTGTTGCAAGGATGCCACATCCTGGATGGAATTAATTGGGCTGGACAGTGTTGTGTCATCTGCAAACTGATACATTACTTACAATACCCTCCCCTAAGTCATTAATGAACAAGTTAAACAAATGTGGACCCAATACCGAGCCCTGAAGTGCCCCATTAAGAACCTTACTCCAAGCAGAGAATGCACCATTAACAACCACACTTTGTACCCGATCCTGTAGCCAGTTTCCTATCCATGTGCAAACGACTTAATTAAGCCCATCAGACCTTAGTTTAGAAAGCAGTAAGAATCTGGACAGTGTGAAAGCAGTAGATGCGATGATCTATTCAGATTTTTGTAAAGCGTTTAATACCGTGCCCCACAAACGCTTTGGAAAAATCCTAATAGATCACATCTACTGCTCTCACACTGTCCAGAACCTTACTTACCTCATCATAAAAAGCAATCAAACTTGTCTGATATGACCTATCCTTCATAAAGCCAGGCTGATTGGCGCTCATCTATATACAAATTGTCCCACCAGCACCCAAACATTTTTTTTTTTAGAAAACAGGTAAGCTTATATTAACTTATCTTATCACAATATATAAATGAGTTAATATTCATAAGATAACGCGCATTAGCTAGTAATTGTTCACGTTATGTCTCAGTATGTGGGAGTTGTAGTTGCAACCAATTAAGTCAAACAATTGCTTTCCATGCATTTCCAACAAATAATATATAAGTAAATTAAGCCTCTACTATAGTATCTGGTTCAAAGTTCAATACCAAAGGACAATCAGTCAGTTTTAGGCAGCAGCATATCATCATCATCATCATCGTCATACTCACGGAGCAACTTTTTCACCGCACTTAGATAGGAGAGGGTCTGAATAGAAAGATGAGTAATAAAATGTAGCAATAACAATACATCTATAGTGTTACGGCGCATGTGTCTTTTAGATGGGATCAGTGACTACCATTTGAAACCTGGAAAGAGTCAGAAGAAGAAGGCAAGTCATTCAAAAACTATAATAAAGAAAAAATTAGGAATGCACCCAATCCATTATTTTTGATTCGGCCGAAACCCCCAAATCCTTTGCAAAATCTGAATCCTAATTTGAATATGCAAAGTCGGGGTGGGAAGGGGATACCATTTTTTACTTCCTTGTTTTGTGACAAAAGTCACGCAATTTCCCTCCCCGCCCCTAATTTGCAATATTCAAATTAGGATTTGGTTCAGCCTGACAGAAGGATTTGACCGAATCCGAATCCTGCTGAAAAAGGCCAAACCCTGGCAGAATCCTGAACTGAATCCTGCATCAGATGGGGGTGGAGTTTACGGATTGAAGGCTTCGTGAAGCATGTCTGGGCCGGCAGGCCCACAAGGGCTGGGGTCCACTGGGTTTTTACCTGGTGTCCCGCAGGCCCAGTCCGTGCACACCAGGAGGGAGCTTCCAGTGCAGGCAGCCATGTTGGAGCACATGCATTCGCTTAAAGAGCATGTGCCACTCATTTTGCACATGTGTGTTGTCAGATTACACAACATGGATCTCCCTCCCGGTGTCGTTGGCCTAGCGCTGGCAAAGGCAATTTTAAAAAATTTATATTTATTGTTTTCCCCCAACTGGAGTATTAGTCTGCACTTCTGGTGGGGGAAACTTTTTTAGGGTGACAGGTGCCCCTTAAAATGTCTGCATGTGATCTTTTTCGGCACAAGTCTACTGAACCTATTGATGCCGCATGCAGTAGGCACCCTGGAATTACTGCCTTCTTAAAGTAACATCAATAATCCTAAAAATTGTATGATTTAAAGTTCATAACAGTTCTCCTTTAAGGATTCTCTGTGTCAATAGGTGCACTTCCATGGGATTTATCAGACAGACTGGATAGGTGTAATAGAACAAATATGTACAAGTTAATGCCTTTAAGAATGGCTTGGCTTGGATGATTTTTTGGACAGACATAATATCAAAGGCTATTGAGATACCAAACTCTATAGTTAGTATAGGTATGGGTATATAGAATTTATGTGAAAGTATGGAGGGGTGTATGTATGGATGCTGGGTTTTCATTTGGAGGGGTTGAACTTTTGATGGACTTTGTCTTTTTTCTACCCAATTTAACTATATATGTAACTATGTAAGTGTAAGGAGAATGTATATGTGCAAACAGGTCTGGACTGGCAATGTGTGGGTTCTGGCAAATGCCAGAGGGGCTGCTATAAAGTGCCATAGAAAGTCAGTATTTAGTGGGCTGATGGGGGCTGTTTGGGCCTCTATGTACCTGAAACGCCAGGGCCTATTTTAGTTCTCAGTCCAGACCTGCGTGTAAATATCTGTAATGTACGACATCCATTTTTGCACAATAGCAGCTGCTGTAATAAATAAGCCATTATGCGTTCCACTGCAGGACAAATGTGTTCATGATCATACAATCTGTGGGTTGTATCCATGCAAGGGCAGTTAAAGGTCCTACATTCCATTATTGTCTATGTGTGTTTCTTGGGTGGAGACTGAGAAAAGTTGGGTTCCAATTTCAGTTGCCTATAATACTCATGTTATTTTTCCGTGCCCCAAGAGGAATTATGAGCAAGTTTACTGAAAGAGGGAACTGGTTCAGCTGGTTTGGGATTTTATCTGTTGATCCAGACAATTTAACCCATCACCAAGGTTCAAAATATACAAACAGCAAAGCCAACAACTACTGGGTAGCCTGTCTCTGCCATGTGTCCTCTCTGATGTGCAGTTTTAATAAATATGTGTAAACAAATCATCTTTCTTCTAGTTTAAAGGAGAACTAAAGCCTAAAAATGAATATGGGTAGAAATGCTGTATTTTATATACTGAAATTACTGTACTATGCCAGAGGTTCAGCAGCTCTATAACAGTACATAGTAACATAGTAAGTTAGGTTGAAAACAGACACACGTCCATCAAGTTCAACCTTTTAACTTTTTTAACCTGCCTAACTGCTAGTAATAATGTAGGCCTTCAAAGTTGTCTTTTATTTTATATAAATATATCTATCTCAAGGTTTGTTTGAAACTACATCACAACTAAGCAAATCATCTGGACTGAATCATATTATGACAAACCTTGGGAGCAGAAATAATTAAATACTCTGCAACCCACAATTAAGGCGTTTACATTTGTAACACAGTTATTAAATGCCACAAAAGCTTCTAGGGTGTGACAGTGTCGGCTACTGGTTACAACCAAACCATGTCAAATTAAAGTGAAGTTCCAGGCATGGGGAAAATAGTATGTATTGTCTGTTGCAATAGCCTATATAGACAGCTATCTATCAGACAGGGTTGGATAAGGACCATTTTGGCTCACTGATGCTTGTGGGACTTTGTATATAAACCTATGATTTAAAGGAAAACTATACCCCCCAAACAATGTAGGTCTCTATTAAAAGATACTGAGTAAAACAGCTCATGTGTAAAACCCTGCTTCATGTAAATGAACCATTATCATAATAATATACTTTTTTTAGTAGTATGTGCCATTGGGTAATCATAAATAGAAAATTGCCATTTTAAAAAATAAGGGCCGCCCCCTGAGATCGTAAGATTCACTGTGCTTACATACAAACCACATGTAAGGTCACATGAGCCAATTAACAGACAGAGTTGTGTCTTTTGCTTCCTCACTTCTTCCTGTTACAGTTAGTGTTGTAGTATTTCTGGTCAGGTGATCTCTGAGGCAGCACAGATACAGTCACGAAATGGTGGTTCAAGGCAAGAGATGTAAAAGGGCAATATTTATGTAAATATATATTCCAGTTTGGTAAGATTCTTTAATATGTCATTCAATTTGATATAAACTATCTGTTGCTTAAGTATTCATTTTGGGGGTATAGTTTTCCTTTAAGTGTCAGATAGACATGAAACATGTAAGGGCAGAGGCACATGGGCCTGAGAAAACGCCTGCGCCAAAGCACTTGCGGCGCTCGCTAGTGCCATTGCGCTGGCGTTTTCTCATTATAGCAGGTGGAAGGCAGAGGGAAGGCATTTCGGGGAGATTGTCGCCCCGCAGAAGAGGCGATTAGTCACCAGGCGACTTAATCTCCCAGAATCTGCCTGTGTGCCCCTACCCTAAGGCTTTTTGAGATGACTAAATAATAAAGATTGTTTTCAACTTTTTATTAACCTTTCTTGTTGGCATGTCTCTGGATCTCCAGAATGTCCAACACCTCTTTTTTGTTTCTATATTGAGGGCTTTGTATATGCCTTCATTATGATTCGACTGTTTGGCCAACAGGGATTCTACTGAATTAGGCTCATCACTAGCAAGCTAAAAGTTAATTCATTCATTCATTCATTTTTTATATATATATATATATATATAGGGTTCTGGAAGCCAGCACAGCTCGTCACATGGTCAATTTTGCCTGAGTACAAAAAGCCCAATAAGTAGAGATATAACAACGGATGAAGCTTGCACTCACAGGTCTTAAAAGAAATTTTCAAGTGTTTATTGGATCAAAAAACAACTAACGTTTCGGCTAGCACTCTAGCCTTTCTCAAAGGCTTTGAGAAAGGCTAGAGTGCTAACCGAAACGTTAGTGTTTGTTTGCCTGGGTGCACAATCAATATAATATCTCCATCCATCCAAAGAAGATCAGCACTCTCAGGGCTTAAAAATATGAAAAAGGTTTTATTGAAAATAACACGGCATAGGACTAACGGCAGGGCCTCTTTCATATTTTTAAGCCCTGAGAGTTCTGATCTTCTTTGGATGGATGTGTGTATATATATATATATATATATATATATATATATATATATATATATATATATATATATATATATATATATATATATATATAATGAAATGTCTTACATGCACTATATTATAGCAAAACATTATAAAGGAACAGTTAATTGGAAAAAGGACATTTAATGAAGTCAGAATGGAAAGGCTTCAACAGTACTTTTCTCTCACTAATAGAAGAAAATTGGAAAAGGGACACTATGTTTTTTTTTAAGTCATTTCACAGAATGCCAGGAAATGGGTCTCACAATTCAGCAAACACTTTACGTTATTATTGGGGACTAGAATAAAAGCTGCTTTCCAGGTGAGTAACTTAATGTCAATGTTTATCTGTTTATCTCTCTTTATAACTGTAAAGAAAACACGATCCCACCTTTTATCTTAATAAGATTTTTTTATTCACTTAAGGTCAGTGGCACATGGGGAGATTAGTAGCCCAGTCTCCCTGAAATGTCTCCCAGAAATGCCTTCCTGCCGGCAAGAATACTAATTGCTGGCGGGGTGGCATGCGAATCGCTTCAGATTTCCCAAGTTGCTCCAAGTTTCCTCGTGAGGCATTTGGGGAGATTAGTCACCCGCATTAGAACAGATTTGTCGCTGGGCAACTAATCTCCCTGTCTGCCACCAGCCTTAAGGACTAGTTTGTGATGAACATTTTCCTGTGAATTATTCTTTATACAGGGCAATAGTTAATGCTAGTGTAGATGTAAGGTACCTGCCTGTACAGGCTAAAAGAAAACCTAGGGGGCTGTTCCTGCTGAATTGTGCTTAGTACAGAGGAATAGCTATGCTGTCCTAGTTTTATGGGATCTCTCTGTACAGGCCATGAGCAAATGCTCCAGCTGAATTGTGCTTAGTATTTGAAATTATCTATGCTGGCATATATTTATGCTATCTGTATCCTGGTCAAAATTAAATAGCTGTTTCTGCTGAATTGTGCTGAGTATATGGAATGTGTATGCTGGTATACAAACTATTGTTTCTCTGTACAGGTTTTTGGCAACTGTTGGCATGGTTGTCACCTAGCCACCATTTTACCGACCTGGCCATCAAAAATTATGCTTGATGACAATATTTATAATAGAAAAAAAGATATAAATATAGGAAAGCTGGTATTTGTTTCCAGAAAAGGAGCCAATTCTAACAACTGTGGAGGCTGTTCCTGCTGGATTGTGCTTGTTGCAGGGAAACTGACTCTGACATCAGTATTTCTCTGTACAGGCTATGAGCAAACCTAAGTTGTACTTGTTGAATTATGTTTAGTACAGTTGAATACCTATGCTGCCAGGGCCACCATACTACTAAGTTAGCAAGGGCCCCAGGGAGCACCATTTGTTCCCCCATGGGTCCCAAGTAGGATGAGACCACAATGACCATGCCCCTGATCCGTCCTAACTACATGCCATTATAGCAAACATCACTCAATCCTTGTAGGTCCTATCCACTTTAAAACCTATTAATCCCATCTCTTGGGACCCTCTATGCCATGGGGCCCCTGTATTCTACTATATTTCATTATCTCTGTGTACAAGCTATGAGAGATTTTGGGGGGCTATTCCTGCTGAATTGTGCTTAGTGCAGGGTAATACTTAAGGTCCCCATAAACACAAAGATCTTTTGTTTGTGAAAAATCGATTTCATTGCAATCCGACCAATCCGTCAAATTATTGTAAGGTTAGGGGGAATCAAATGATCGCACATCTTACGATTTTTCGTCCGACATCTGTCAGAAAATTGATCGGCCAGGTTAAAACATTTATTTTGGTCCCAATGCAATATATCTATGTTTGCAGGGCCACACAGGCAGCTACCCTATGTTTTCCTGACATTATCGATGGCATGGTCTTTTTAGTTGATGGACAAATTGTATATTTAAACAATCGTTTCGAGATAATCGTGGTCTCATGATAACGAAAAGATCTTTTAAAAATCTTTACATTTATGGCCAGCTTTATGCTGTCATAGTTTTACAGTATCTCTCAATAATTGTAGTGAGCAAATGAAGGGGGTTATACTGTATATATCATAATTGCATAGTTTTATGATATATCCCTGTGTAGGCAATGTCCGTATTTAGGGGTTGTTCCTGCAGAATTGTGCTTAGTAAAGAACAACCATGTAAAGCTATGGCATACCTCCCAACTGTTCCAATTTTTAGCCCGATGTCCCGGATCGTTATTGAGTTGCTCTTTAATTTCTACACAAGCTGCATCGAACACCCAGAAAAATTTACATTAGTTCTGTGGATTTAATGAGATAAGGAAGCTTTTGGCAGAGCCCAGAATACTCCACGCCTGCACTTGCAATAAACATTGTAACTAATAAGATAAGCAGGGGGGACTGTGACTTGCAGCTTAGACTGGAATTTCACCTTTATTAGCAAAACTGTACTAACACATAGAGCAAAATTAAAGTGTGTAAAATGGGCATGGTATTTGGTGGTGGTGGGGGGGGTCCACAAAATGGGCCTGGTCAAACATTTTCAGCACATATTTTTGTCCCTTTTTTAAAATTTTAAAAATTTGGAGGTATGCTACAAGAAAACACAAATGGGTTATGTAATAAAATGTGCTAAGTTTGCCCATTTGCAGTAACTCATAGCAACAAATCAGCAGGCAGCATTTACTGGTCATCTGTTTAAATGCAAACATCTTATTGGTTGCTATAGGTACTGTTCTTGGGCAAACTTAGAGTGCTTTGTATTACATATAGGGGAAAGAGTTATCCCTGGTATAGAGAATCCCATTTACAGCAGGTTTGACACCAAAACCCAGTGGTGTAGCTAATTGGGCCCTACAGCAAATCATTTTTCAGGCCCCCAAAATGTCTAGAGATTGACCTGTTGTTTTACCAATATTTACTGAAATTGTATATGAATTATGGCTTCATGGGCCTCCTATACCTCCTGGCCCCCTAGTAGCCACAGGGTCTGCTTCCTCTGTAGTTCTGCCCCTGCCAAAACCCATTTCTTAAAGGTTGTATAATGCTGCCAACACTTCAGGTTATTACTAGGGGTTATAAATAAAGCTTCTTCTATACAGACAGAATAACCGTCATATTTATCCATCCAAATGGATAGTAAATCTAGCCCAAATTTGTGCGCTACTTGGATGACTTTCTTAAAATGTTTAAACGTCCTCAAATGTCCTTTGAAAATTCTTTAAATTTAACTGCAGGGTTCACTTATGGCTGAATGACAGTACAGGTATGGAACCTGTCATCTAGAAAGCTCCGAATTAACTGAAAGGCCATCTCCCATAGACTCCATTTTATCTAAATAATCCAAATTTTAAGAAATTAATTCCCTTTTCTCTGTAATATTAAAACACTAATTTGTACTTGATGCCAGCTAAAATATAATTAATCCTTATTAGAAGCAAAGCCAGCCTATTGGGTTTATTTGCTGTTTCCATGATTTTCTAGTAGACTTAAGGTATGAAGATCCAAATTATGGAAAGATTAGTTATCCGGAAAACCCCAAGTCCCGAGCATTCTGGATAACAGGTCCCATACCTGTAATTGGTAACACAACCATTTGTCAGCAGTGATGGCACAGGTGCACGCATACCCTCGGGTCACCTCACCCATTCCCAGCACCCATATATTGTTTTTACTCTGCAAAGAGAAACAGGTCACTTGAAAGAAGCATCAAGTAAAATATAGCGGGAAAAGGAGCGGGAAAGAAATCTCTGCTTTATCCCCCCAGGGCATGCAGTGAATTCAGTTAGTACCAGGCTACTATTACATATATAAACAGGGAAGTTATGGGTTCCTCCCACTCATGTGTCTCTAATTACAGGAATCACTATTATCTGCTTGCTTGGCCTATTTTTGTTTATCTTTTGCTAGCGGAAAAGCAGGTTTTTAAAGACATGCAACTGCATGCGTAGAGAGAAAGCAGAGCTGAAATGCAGCCATTAAATCAATTCAAAGTCAATACAAACTGAATACAGTAACAAGCAGCAAAGCACCAAAGATTTTACAAGGTGCACAGGGCCGGATTTACATAGCGGGCGCCCCTAGGCCCACTGCCGTTTGTCCCCCCTGTCCCCTACCCTTTATTCATGCAAATTTTCATGGAGATTGTATCTCCAGTGCATCCCCAGTGTTTTTGAACCAATGTGGATGTGGTTGGGCAGCATGCCGCCCCCCTAAAATCCTGCCACCCTAGGCCCGGGCCTAGGTGGCCTTCCCACAAATCCGGGCCTGAAGGTGCACTGTACCTTCTTCCACTGCGAAGGCAGTTTGGGGAGATTATCCCCCAGACGAAGAGGCGATTAGTTGTCAGGCGACTAAATCTCCCCAAATATGCCCGTGTGTCACAAGCTAAGCTACAAATACGAAACACCAATTGCAAATTCTCTACATGCATGGGTCATACAATGCTTGATCAGCTAATGGACTTAAAGGGATTGTTCACCTTTGAACTAACTTGTGAAAATCCTGACACAATTTGCAATTGGTTTTCATTTTTTATTTTTTGTGGTTTTTGAGTTATTTGACTTTTTATTCAGCAGCTTTTCAGTTTGAATTTGGCAGTCTGGTTGCTAAGGTCCAAATGACCCAAGCAACTATGCATTCATTTGAATAAGAGACTGGAATATGAATAAGTGAGGCCTGAATAGAAAAAGGAGTAATGAAAAGTAATAATAACAATACATCTATAGTGATACGGAGCATGTATTTTTTAGATGGGGCCAGTGACCCCCATTTGAAACCTGGAAAGAGTCAAATGAAGAAGGCAAATAATTCAAAAACTATGGAAAAATGAAAGCCAATTGAAAAGTTGCTTAGACTCAGGCATTCTATAACATACTTAAAGGTGAACCACCCCTTTAACACATGCGCCATTCATTGCCATTTTTCCATGGACCCATTCAGAAAAGCGCATGACAGATCAACAACAGAAAGTATTCTATTGTTATCCTATATAGAGACAGAAGCTGACTGTATGAATGAGATAATAATACAAACAGGAGATTATGACCCCACTGGCCAAAGAAAAGCAGGTGTAATGTGTGCTGTTATCCTATATACAGACAGAATCTGACTGGGTGAATGAGATAATTATACTAAAAGGAGATTATGATCCCACTGGCCCCAGAAAAGCAGGTGTAATCTGTGCTGCTCCTGCCTTCTTTTGTGCTTTTAACCAGCAGGTAGTTTACATAATCCTTTTACTAGTAGATTGCCGTACACATAGGTCTACCTCTGGCGCACAGAGGGTTAAGAGGAAGCAACATCAGTTGTTGGGTTTTAAAAATGAACAGGTACAGTAAATATGAAGACATACTACTCCAGATCCAATAACCCATAACAACCATTCCGACCATGTGCTTTTAAATAGCAGACCAAAAAAATCTACTGACTGCCTGCAGTGAGTTTAGGTGGCCGTACACATGCAGATTAAAGCTGCCGATATTGGTCCTTTAGACCGTATTGGCATCTTATCTGCCTGCATGTGGGCTTCCTAGTGGTCCCCAGGCCTGGACTGGCAATCTGTGGGTTCTGGCAAATGCTATAAGGTGCCATAAAAAGTCAGTATTTAGTGGGCTGGTGTGGGCTGTTTGGGCCTCTGTATGGGCTGATTGGGCCTCTGTGTACCTGAAATGCCAAGGCCTATTTTAACTTTCAGTCCGGACCAAAAATCGGCCTGATATCGATCGGGCAGGTTTGATTTTTCCTTTGACCAAGGACCTTCATCTGATTGTTTGGCCCTAGGTCTGAAAGTTAGAATTAACCCGATATAGACCTGCCATTCAATGAAAGATCCACTCATTTCGCTCTCACGCATGCACACACGTCGATTCGTGCTTACATACATGCACACACGTCAACACCGAAGTACCAGTTTGCCCATGCGCGCACTCTGCCGAGCCAAGCTGGCCAGGTTGCCTAGGGCGCTTACAAGGAGTATAGCAAATATGCACCAGTTATTCAATTTATGAAAGAAATTAAAGCATGATGACTTTTTCGGTCTGAGATCATCCCTTTCCATTCTCAAATGGTCGAAGTTAGCCTTGAAGTTATAGCAAAGTCCTGTGCCCAACATTAGCAACAGAAAAGCAAGCTTAACATTGCTGGTGTAATTTATCAAGTTAAACAGTCAGATACACACTAGAAAGTTCAACCTACTAGATAAACGGGTGAAACAACAAAAACCATGGCGGGATCCTATTGAATGCGCACCACCATCCACCATCATCTGCCAGCATCCTATTGAATGTGTTCTACCAAACGCAGTGATGTCATGTGTCAGCATACAATTGAATGAGAACTACCAAACACAGTGATGTCATCCTTCAGCTTCCTATTAATTGAGCTTCATCATACACAGTCACATCCGCTTCCTGCATCCTATTGAATGTAACATAGTATGTTAGGTTGAAAGAAAGACACGTATGCATCAAGTTCCACCATATATATATATATATATATATATATATATATATATATATATAACCAAAGGAATGGTGCACTCCGTAGACAAAATTAATACCTGGGTGCCAGCATGGGAAATAAGCAGTGAAAAAGGTTTGCAGCACTCACAGGGTTTTAGTGAAAAAACAAAAAATGTTTTATTATTAAGCCTCAACGTTTCGATCCCCCACAGGGATCTTCGTCAGGAGCAAAAACAAACAAAAATTGTTTGTTTTTTCTCCTGACGAAGATCCCTGTGGGGGATCGAAACGTTGAGGCTTAATAGTAAAAATTTTTTTGTTTTTTCACTAAAACTCTGTGAGTGCCGCAATCCTTTTTCACTATATATATATATATATATATATATATAACCTGCCACTGCTAGTGGGGTTCTCAACCGAACATTGTGATGCCATTTGTTATTATCAAATTGAATGTGCTCCAACATAAATAATGACATCATATATCAGGATCCTATTTATTGTGCTCTTCTAATTTTCCTGTTCACCGACATATTGATGCCACCATTACGCCCAAACCAAATGAACCACAAGTCGGATCTCTACAAACTAGTGCACACATCTAGCCAGCTCTAGGAGAAAGGTATACAGTATTACTGAAACTCCTTATCAACACACATGCCCACACCAGAAATATACCATAACAATTTGTAAATGTGATACTTTATCTGGCATATGCTGCACCCACTAAGTCTTCCCTACATCACCCCTTTTATCTCCGTCTCTTCCCCATCAGTATTGTATGTATGGGGTTAAATGTTGATCTTTGTAGCAACATGTATCATTAACAAATGGTCACTGGTCATTTTGTATTTCTTTGAGAAATGCAAACTTTAAAACCTTCAAAACCAGTCAAAAAGTTCTGCCATCGGTCTATGGCATGTGCTGTCAGCAAAACATGTGCAACCATGTTTTAACAGTATTGAAGTTGAATTTCCTAATGGCTCAACTTAACGTAAATAATAACCAGACCTCTACCTTTCTTATTTATATACAGTATGTGTATTATTACATATACCATTTTACATTCTCCATAGGCAGCAGTAACAACATCACACCTAATGAAGGTAGTGTATACTTTTGTTATCAGTGGAGAAGACCTTGGTGAAGGCACGCAGAATGGCAGCCCCCATTTACAAGTATATATGCAAACACAGAGAGAATACATGTGTGGCGCCTAACCCAAAGGGACGAGTTTCTTCCAATATTTAAAAGCCAAGAGAAAACAGGGAAAACCGCTTTGACAACTACTGTTGTCCTACAGCTCCCTTGCAAGGCTGCAGGATGGACACCTTGGGGGAATAGACTAAAATATATCTTAGATATTAGAATAGAAAGCATACATGTATCCCAAGTGAATTTTTTCCTAAATTTCTCCAAAGGAGTCCCTTGAATGAGAGAACTTTCCTGAAGACTCCCCGTGGCTGCAGCACAAAAAGAGACAGTGTTAGTGGATATGCCCAGCTCTGCGCATCAGCAAAAGAGTGACATCACTGTCAACCTGCAACTGTGATGTCATGGGGTCTCACTTTCCATTACCCGCTCCCCATCCTACTCCAAGCAGCTGAACATTGCCCTGATCACAACACCTTATTAACTGTGGTTAGGTCCATTAGTAAGGAAACTAACCAAAATAGTATACATATATATATATATATATACACATACTATATGTGTACAGAAGACAACTGCATAATGGTAATAATGTTAAGGAAGACCAAATTATCCTTTAAAATACACCCAGTTAAGACACATGACACTCAGGGCTATGCATATCTCTGCAATAAGTGCACAACTTTTTGCTTCTTACTTAGATGAAGTGTCAGCTCCTAGGAATTATCTCCTCCACGTCCTCATGCCTCCATAAAAGTGTGGCTTTTCTTCAGTCCACATATTTTAGTGCTGGAGTGTCCAGCTCGTACCCATAGCTTGCACCAATCCACCTCACAGAGGGACCAGACTCCTTAACGTGAAGGTACAACCCAGTGTGAGCTGCTTGTGTTGTGCACTGGCAGTTACTGTACAGCAAGGAGGGGTAGTTGAGTCCTGCCCAGGGGAGGGGCCCACAGGGTAGGGGAAACTATTTGGAAAGATTGTCTCTTCTGCATACTGACAGTTTCCCTTTTGTCCTAGCACTGCTTTACTTACAGCACATACTGTACAGCTGTGACAAAACCTTTTTTGTTAGGATAAGTGATAAAAATGTGACATGGGAAAGGTGTGTGTTCATTTGGCTTGACCATTACAAACAGAACTTCCTTAAAAGCTACAGCTTCTTTCTTTTTATCTGTCACATCACCATTAGTGTAAATAGGGTTTATTAGATCCGATTAAAATAGGTGGAGGGTAATTTTAGTGTTTGGGGAATCTAACTAAAGCAATCCATGCATAAATAATTGGCTTCTTAAGGTATAAGAACAAATGGCATGATAAATACAGTGGCAGTTCCATGTAAAATACCCCCAGAACACATAGCAGTGTAACTATAGTGACAGTTGCATGTATGATACCCCAGAAAACATGGCAGGATAGATACAGCGCCATATATGATTCCCCAGAACATAAAGTAGGATAAATAAAGTGCTAGTTCCATGAATAATACCCCCAGAACACATGGAAGGATAAATACAATGCCAGTTTTAATTATAATACCCCCAAAACACACAGCAGAATAATTACAGTGCTAGTTTTATGTATAATATCCCAGAACACATTACAGGATAAATACAGTGCTGGTGGTTCCATGTATAATACCCCAGAATACATGTCAGGAAAAATACAGTGCCGGTTCCATGTATAATACCCCAGAACACATGTCGGGAAAAATACAGTGCCGGTTCCATGTATAATACCCCAGAACACATGACAGGATAAGTGCAGTGCCAGTTCCATGTATAATATCCCAGAACACAAGGCAGGATAAATACAGTGCTGGTTCCATGTATAATACCCAGCCCAGAACTAATGGCAGGATAAATGCAGTGCCAGTTACACGAATAATACCGCAGAACACATGGCAGGATAAATGCAGTGTCAGTTCTATGTATAATACCCACAGAAGACATGGTAATATAAATGTAACTAACTTTTTCTGGTACTGAAGCTCTTAAATAATTGTTTTTAATGGGGGAGAGTTCATACAATAGGATGAAGAAATTACAAACAATTTTGTGAAGAACATTAAGCCCATCTATAGCAAATGTCTCACTGTTGGCTTGGGAAGGTTTAGCCACCATGAGCCTTCATTAAAGTCCACCTATGCCATTCAACCTTTTTTAGGGACCTTCCACCATCTGATGTTGTTTATGATGTTCAATATCCTATCTATACTCCTGGGTTCCGTAATAGTCACTGGGATTGCTGTGTCTTCTGTTCCACCTGTGGAATACATCACCATTTGCCATTTCAGACACAAATTAGCATCCAAAGCCTCATGTACGATCACAAGCACGTGAGCAAGTGCAAATCGATAAAATGGACACAAAGATGACCACACATTGAAACCTCTCACAAAGGTGCCCATTCAAGCTTCTAATAATGTGCCTGCCCAGCCTGTTCTGATTAGTGACATGTGATTGCTTGAAGTAAATTGAGGGTGCTACTGACTTGTGTCATACAAATTGGACGCTAATAATATTCTTGATGCTGCACACCAGAAGTAACACCATTCTGACCCAAGTTGTTACTTGCAACTTGTGTGCCAGGTATTTGTGCACTTGTCATGCAATAGGTATACAAGGCCAAATGGTTCTGTGAGCCGGAAGGTACCTAGGCCCACTAGGAGATTTCCTGGTAGGTTAAAAGGTTTTCCATTAAATTAGCAAATGTCTTCTCCAGTGGAGGCACTGGTCTTCATAGTAAGGATGAGTGGAACTTGCCCAGGTGAAAAATGCACTTATCACTTTGTTTATTTTAGTTTTATAAAACATGAGGTACAATAATGCTTCTGGTCTAGTAACCCTTGACAACAAACCAAAGGGCGGCTTTTTATTGGCCTTTTTTGTTTGAAGGCAAACTTCTGACCTGTCCCTGTAACATCTGTTATTACATACTTCTCAACTGCCAACCAAAAAATGGATGGGTTTACCAGGAATTGGGCAAGATGGGGGCTTAATAAACATAACTGGATGAGACTAAGCAGATTGGTGGGTCTATTCAATTGTCCCATTTTTGGGGTCACAAATGCTAGGAGGTATGCAATGTTAACCATACCATACAAAAATGAAACACAAAGGTAAGCTATTCACAAACATTGGCTACTGATTTAGCCACTTCAGACCATGATGGCTGTCTTGACTGATATCAGGCTGTGGACTGGCCAGATATCAGTTGGGCAGGTTTATAAATCCCAGGTGAGTATCAGGCTGTCAATGCGGTCCACTCTAAACTAATACAAATTTGAGTCCACACATTAAAACTTACATTTTTATTTATTCTATTAAAACCATATAAACTAATAATATGTACACAAAGGACATTTAAAAATAAACATCAACTTCCTTCTAATGCAGAAGCATCGTATAGCACTAAAGTTCAAAGAAGGCAATGGTTGTTTCCCGACACCTTCCAGTCTTCTTGGGCCCCCAGGAGCCAACAAGCTGCACCTCCTCAGGGGCAACAGCCAAGATTTAAAGCTATCTATCATTCGGGGTGCCCTTCGGCATACGTTTCAAAATGCGTTTTCTCAAGATTGGATGATATTGGATCTTTTTTGTTTGTGACTGTAGTGCAAGTCTTACGACCTGTCTCCTTTACTTACCAGGAAAAGGTAAACCACACAGCTAGACTTGTGTGAGCTAAAAATGGCAATGCCTACCTACACAGTTGTGTCACTGCTACAGATCACTACTTGGGAGCTAAATGACTTTTAGACTCCAGTTTCCAGAATGCTTGTTAATAGGTTGGAGGATTGGGACTTGTAGTCCTGCCACATTTGTTTGAGCTCTTGATACACAATGGCGTTCAAATTACGATTTGAAAGTGAGAAATAGTAGTTAAGTGGAATAATGAATAAGTGAAATAATAAATAGCTGATTGTGGACACAAGCTTTCTTATTTTCATCTTATCCCACAGGAGGTGATAGTGAGCATGGCCTAAAGGAATATGGTCTTAGGTCATTGGGGACTTGACCAAACAAAACTTATCACTAATGGTTTTCCATAGGTAGTAGTCAGATCTCTCACTAATGGTTACCATATGCCCACTAGTAAAAGGCACAAACTGTATTCATCTGTGTAGGAGTGACTGAAGAGACGTCACAATGACTAACAATGTACTGACTGCTTCTCACTGCAATTTATAATTGCCCTCTGTACTCCAGGCCCCACAACAGCACCTACGGCTGCTGTCACCACCACCTGGGAGACAGTTTTGAATACTGTGTACAGCTCAGATACTCATTGCAAGTGTTCCTGCACCCTACCGCCATCCTCTTATAGGAAATATAGACCTTCCAGATATTGATAATATGGATTGAGGGCCAATGTTGGAATGGGACACCAGGGGCCCACCCAAAAACCTTAGACTAGGGACCCACCCAAAAACCTTAGACCAGGAGCCCAAACAAAAACCTTAGACCAGGGGCCCACCCAAAAACCTTAGACCAGGGACCCACCCAAAAACCCTAGACCAGGGTCCTAACCAAAAACCTTAGACCAGGGGCCCACCCAAAAACCTTAGACCAGCGGCCCACTCTCAGTACTATTATTCTTCCTCTTCTCATTCAACCTCTGTTCTTCTAGTCTCTTTTCTTTACATACTATAATCGAATATTTAATCTATTTAGCCTCTTTGTTTCATAGAAATATGGAATTAACATGAAATAGGCCAATTGTTTACTAGCATGAGGGCCCACTGACACCTAGGCCCACCCACTCATGGTATTCCGGTGGGCTGGATTACCCCAATCAGCTTGGGTTTGACCAGCTTTAGTAAGACATGGCTGCCTCAATTATTGTTGAGTTTCCTATCGCCTAAATCTCTCATGCCTCAACCAAGGGGGTGCTTCCATATAATGATCACAAGTTCTTATCAACACTTAACCATCACTAAAGTATGCTTTAATATCATTTTGAAACACAATAAAACTAGGATAAGGGAGGCAAAACAGTAGGGAATCATTTTTATTATAAACCAATATGATTTGTTAATATTTAAATGAAGTCTAGGAAGGTGTGGTGGTATTTGGAACAGGAATATTGTATCAAAAAAATATCACACGGCAATTATGTGAACAGAAATAAACATTAATGGGCATCAGAAAGTGGTCTAGGGCAGGAGCAGTCTTTATTGAGGATCTTCAGCCTGACATTCTGCAGCTTGTGTTATATTAAAATCAGATTTTCACATATTTTTCGGACTTTTTCATCCAATTTTCACGATTTTTCTGCAATACTTTTTTTTCCCGAAAACTCGTGTATTGCCCGAAACCCAACACACATCAAAAAATCATTGGGACTTCTACCATTGACTTATATGCAACCTCGACAGGTCTGAGATGCCGAATTTTCAGATAAAGACTTTTCCATCGTCTGCGTTTAATAAATTCCAAAAAATTTGTGATCTTTTAAAAGTCTGATTTTTAAATAAATAAAGTAAAAAACCCCCATAGGGTAAAGTATAACAATGTCAAATTGTATCCAGAGTGCCCAGAACAGAACAACAAACAGGACGTATCTTGTGACATGTATCGGATTGGTTATAGGAATGCAGTGCTAGAAAAGATTAAAGATGCTTCTTGCTGTTCGGAAACTTGGTTTCACTGTTCTGCCCAGGCCAAACAGCAGAGGGTGCTTAGGATACATTTCATGGTACTAGTAGTGTAAAAACTGCTAATATCATAAAACAAAACATTATCCTATGTTTGCCCTTATCTTTCTTTGACAACTCGTAACAAATAATGTTCACGCCAGTGCCAATGAGATATGAGGGGGTGCTGTTATGTACCCGCTTAAAGGAAAACTATACCCCCAAAATGAATACTTAATCATCAGATATGTAAAATATCAAATTGAATGACATATTAAAGAATCTTACCAAATTGGAATATATGTTTACATAAATATTGCCCTTTTACATCTCTTGCCTTGAACCACCATTTCATGACTCTATCTGTGCTGCCTCAGAGATCACCTGAACAGAAATACTACAACACTCTAACTGTAACAGGAAGAAGTGAGGAAGCAAAAGGCAGAACTCTGTCTGTTAATTGGCTCATGTGACCTTACATGTGGTTTGTATGTGTGCACAGTGAATTGTACGATCTCAGGGGGCGGCCCTTGTTTTTTAAAATGGCAATTTTCTATTTATGATACCCAATTGCACATGCTACTAAAAAAGTATATTATTATGATAATGGTTCATTTACATGAAGCAGGGTTTTACACATGAGCTGTTTTACTCAGTATCTTTTAATAGAGACCTACATTGTTTGGAGGGTATAGTTTTCCTTTAAAGGGGTTGTTCACCTTTGATTTAACTTTTAGTATGATGTAGAGAGTGATATTCTGAGACAATTTGTAAGTGGTTTTTATTTTTTATTTTTTGTGGCGTTTGAGTTCTTTAGCTTTTTCTTTGGCAGCTCTCCAGTTTGCAGTTTCAGCAATATAGTTGCTATGGTCCGAACTACCCTAGCAACCATGCATTGATTTGAATAAAAGTAGCATCGGACTGGGGGGCCCCCCAGCCGCAGTCTTTTCCCCCCTAGCCCTTCCCTCCCCCGTGTGCACCCGCGTGTGCATGTATAATTGGTTAGGGACGCGACTGGTATCAGGGAGGGAGGTGAACATATGGAATCGGGGAGTGGGTCTGGGCCGGCGGGGCCTCAAAAGAGCCGGGGCCCACCGGGTTTTTTCCCGGTGTACAGTCTGCCCAGACTGGAACATGAATATAACAATACATTTGTAGCCTCACAGAGCTTTTATTTTTTAGATGAGATCAGTGACCCCAATTTGTTTCTTAGATGGGGTCAGTGACCCCCATTTTGAAGGCAAATAAATTAAAAAACTATTAAAAAAAGAACAATTATAAGCCAACTTCTACCACATGCTCTGGGAATGCCCGACCACAGCCTCCTACTGGACACAAATAATCCAAACTCTGGTCACGGAGCTGGAATTCCCACAAATTGTGTTTCCCTCGTTCTGCTTACAAGGAATCCTGGACAATGTCCTCACCGGCAACCAGGCCTGCTTGAGGACCAGAGTGCTATTATACTACGCAAAAAAAATGTGATACTACACTGGATGAGCCCTAATCCACCTACCAGAGTCTCCTGGATCTGCCTAGTTAACTCCACTATCCCCAGGCCCGGATTTGCGGAGAGGCCACAAAGGCTTGGGCCTAGGGTGGCAAAGATTTGGGGGTGACATGCCGTCCAGCCGCATTAGGAACTCAGCATTCCTGCACTCGCGGAAGGGGGGGAGACCTCACGGTCCAAGAGCCTGCCGTCCGAGGACTCGCGGTCCGCTTGGGAGACTCAATAACCTTCACTCTGAAGTCAGGACTGCCAATGCCCTTTGAGACCTACATGGCAATTATTAGACCTCCATACCTAATCTAACTCACAATTTACCTCCTAGATTCATTTCAATGACCAAGACCTTATGTACTATATAACACACTGTATCTACTGCATACTTGAACTCTATATATGATGCTTTATTTTCTTTCTGATTCCCTGTATAATTTTAAATACAAACAAAAAGTTTCCTTTTTCCAATTGAAAAGTTGCTTCAAATTGGCCATTCTATAACTTACTAAAATTTAAAGGAGAACTAAAAGCAAAAATGAATATGGCTAAAAATGCCATATTTAATATAATGCACTTATTGCGCCAGCTTAAAGTTTCACTTTCTCAATAGCAGCAATGATCCAGGACTTCAAAATTGTCACAGAGGGTCACCATCTTGGAAATTGCCACAAATTATCAAGCACAAAATGAGGTTGGTCTGTAATATAAGCTGATGCTACATGGCTGATTATTAAATTCTGATGCTAGTTGCACTGGTTACTGTGCTGCCATGTAGTAATTATCTGTATTAATTACTAATCAGCCTTATATTGTGACATTTCTATTCTATGTGTAATGTATATTGTGAGTGGGTCCCTAAGCTCAGTAAGTGATGGCAGCAGAGAGCATGTGTAGTGAATCAGCAGAAAAGAAGATGGGGAGCTACTGGGACATCTTTGGGGACACAGATCTTTACTGCTAAAGGGCTGTGGTTACCTTGGGCTGGTACAGAAGCCCAAAACCTAATGTACAACATTTCTAGCTACTTCTTTAGTTAGGCTTAGTTCTCCTTTAAACTCTCACCAAGCGCTGCATTTCCTTTTGTAGTGTAACAGAAGTGATAGCTAGGACTGAGCCATTTTTGGGATCTGGTTCAGGATTCCTCTAAATCCCGGTGCCTTTTGTCCCAGTGCCATTCGTGTTTTGCCAGACCTTTTTTAACACATGCTCAGTGCGTTCTGCACTTCTCCCTGTTCATTTTACTTTCTTTATAATGGCAGCTTTGGCGTGTTTCAAACAGATATACAGGTCAACCTCTAGACATATCGAGGGCATGAAAAATGATTTGCTGTGGGGCCCAGTAATATCTAGTTATGCCATTGGTGCTGAACCATAGTCAAATGTTAGGGTCAGGGCACCCCATGTTCCTTGTGCCCACAGGTGCCAGTTGAAGTGTGATTTTTAGGGACAGCCACCTTGCTTACATGCAACTGATTTTTGTTTTTGTTTTCTCAATTGTAGCCTATTTAAAGCTAAATGCGGATTGGTTAATATTAACAATTTAACACCTATGTTCATAAATCAGTGTTTTATTAGCACCTTCCACTCCCATTTATAATTGTAGATAAACTCAAACAGATTCTGTTCCACCCATAACATATGCACAGCCCTGGGCATCAAACAGCAATCTTGCACTTATGCAGAAATGGAAACAAAGTTATGTCACAAGGAGGAAGGAGTTAATTTTTTCTTTATTTGTTTATTTAATGTAACTTTTGATCTTATAACAACAGCACTCCTCCCATAAGGCAAAGATTTCCTTGTTCCTGAATTAAATCTGGATGAACTTTGGAACAGGCACATAGTTCATTTTCCCAGTTGCCTTTATCAGGTTTAGACAATGCCGACTTTACTGGGCCGAATGAGGGGACTTTCACCAACTTTTCAGCGATTTCCATATCAGCTCTTATTTTATTTACAGCCATTGTTATAATGGCAAGTCCATGCACTATTTCCACCTAGTTTAGCTACTATTCATGATCATAATTAGACATTCCTCTAATCCAAACTTCTTATACGACTTTGCTCTCACAGGCTTAAACGGGTGGTTCACCTTTAAGCTAACTTTTCATATGTTAAAGAGTGGCTAATTCTCAGCAACTTTGCAATTGGCCGAAATTTTTCCTAATTCATAGTTTTGGAATTAGTTGCCTTTTTATTCTGCCCCTTTCCAGCTTTTAAATGAGGTCACTAACTCCATCTAAAAAACATATGCTGTGTAAGTCATTTACTGTTATTTCTTGTTATTGCTCGTCTTTCTATTCAGGCCTCTTCTATTCATATTCCAGTCTCTTATTCAAATCAATGCATGGTTGCTAGGGTAATTTGGACCCTAGAAGCCAGATTGCTGAAATTGCAAACTGGAGAGCTGCTGAATAAAAAGCTAAATAACTCAAAAACCTCAGATAATAAAAAATGAAAATCAACTGCAAATGTTTCAGAATATCCCTCTCTACATCATACTAAAAGTTAATTTAAAGGTAACATAGTAAGTTAGGTTGAAAAAAGACACACGTCCATCAAGTTCAACCTTTTTACTTTTTTTTAACCTGCCTAACTGCAAGTTGATCCAGAGGAAAGCAAAAAAAAAACCATCTGAAGTATCTCCAATTTGCCCCAGAGGGTGAAAAAATCCTCCCTGACTCCAAGATGGCAATCAGACTAGTCTCTGGATTAACTTGTACTATGAGCTATCTTCCATAACCCTGTATTCCCTCACTTGCTAAAAAGCCATACAAACCCTTTTTAAAGCTATCTAATATATCAGCCTGTACAACTGATTCAGGGAGAGAATTTCACAGCTTTCACTGTAAAACAAAACCCCTTCCAAATATTTAGGCGGAACCTCTTTTCTTTAATCGTAATGGGTGACCTCGTGTCAGCTGGTAAATAAAGAATTAGAGAGATGATAATATGATACCCTTATATATTTATACATAGTTATCATATCCCCCCTTAAGCGCCTCTTCTCCATTGTGAACATCACATCTACTGCCCCCCTTACTGTCCAGCATTTTACTTACCTCATCATAAAAAGCAATCAAATTTGTCTGACATGACCTATCCTTCATAAAGCCATGCCGATTGCTGCTCATAATGCCATTCACTAGGAAAATTTTTTGAATGTGATCCCTTAACAAGCCTTCAAATAATTTGCCCTCCGCTGGTGTCAAACTTACTGGCCTATAATTGCCAGGCTGAGATCATAATCCCTTTTTAAATATTGAAATTACATCATCTTTTCTCCAATTCATAGGTACCATACCAGATGAAAGCAAATCAGAAATAGGAGCTGGTCTAAAATTTAACTCAGCTCTCTTAGAACCCAGGGATGTATGCCATCAGGCCCTGGAGCCTTGTTTACATTAATTTTTATTAAAGCCATCAGTGCAGCTATGAAGTGAGCCTAGGAACTCAGACTATTGTATACACTGAAGAAAAGAACTGATTTAGCACATTTGCCTTTTCTGTATCTGTTACAACTATACTGGTACCATTATTTAATGGAGCAACACTCTCAACCCACATCTTTTTACTATTAAAACTTTTTGGGGTTAGTCTTAGTCTCAGCCACAATGCACTCCTCCTTTATATAAGCTTTTAAATCCTGCCTAACAAACAGACATAGCCCTCCTCCTTTTCTATTGCCTCTGTCCCTCCGAAACAAAGTATAGCCGCTGATATTAACTGCCCAGTCATGCGACTCATTCAGCCATGTTTCGGCCACACCAATCACATCATATTTTCCCTCTAGCACCAGCACCTCCAGCTCTCCCATTTTTCAGACTCCTTGCAAACATACATTTAATACTACCATATTGAACAAATGACATGTGGTCCTCCCTATCCTTAACAGTAACCCCAACCAAATCTGCTCCCCCATTTTCCCTTCCTTTCCCCACTATCTCATCTAACCTGTCTTCCACTGAATCTTTTACTGAACCCCTATCCCCCACACCTTGTTTAAAATATCCTCCAACCTTCTAGACATCTTCTCCCCCAAAACAGCTGCATTGACCTCTTTAATGTATTAACTTTATCTTTAATGTATTAACAGACACTGACTAATACGTCTTCAGTAATGGAAAGGATGCTTCTTTCCAGCTTTCAAGTGGGGGTTACTGACCATGGCAACTAAAATGCTACAATCTTATTGTTATTTTCTATTACTTATCTTTTTATTCAGGCCTATCTTCCAGTCTCTCTGGCTGTTTCTTACCTTAATAATGTTGGACTGAATATATGAGGACTAAGAAGCATGATGCCAATATTTTGCCAGTTAATATTCAGCTCAGTCACTTATCTTAAGGTTACCTACACTGACTTGAAAAACAGGTTAAACCAGTCCGATTGCATATAATTTTCTAGCAGCACATTTGCTACTACTAAGGAGGAAACTCAGAATGTATCTGGACATAATCTAGTTTGCCTTAGACACACTAAGAATCATGTAAGTAATGCTGTTTAGTCATGGGGCTTGTATTGTATTCTATATACAGGGCCCGTTATCCAGAATGCTCGGGACCTGGGGTTTTCCGAATAACAGATCTTTCTGTAATTTGGATATTCATCCATGTAAACATTAAATAAACCCAATAGGCTGGTTTTGCTTCCAATAAGGGTTAATTATATCTTAGTTTGGATCAAGTACAAGCTACTGTTTAATTATTACAGAGAAAAAGGAAATATTTTTTTAAAAATGTGGGATTATTTGGGATTATATGTATAAAATGGAGTCAGCAGTTTTTGGATAACGGATCCCACACCTGTACTAATAGGAAGGTGAATGCAGGGTATCAAAAGCGCAGGTGAGCAGTTGACTGGAGTGAGTAGGAAAGGGCAGAACAGAAGGTGAGAATGCAGCGGTGGTCAGATTGTAGGGACAGTTGTTTGCACTCACAGGGGGTACATTAAGATATTGGGGGGCAGTGACTTCCGGACAGTGGGAGAGGGAGCAACCAGAAATGAGCCCTTCCTGTGAGTTGTGAGGTTAGAACATGACAGACAGACATCCTTCCACTAGGTTCTAAGAATAAATTCACATTTTAAAACATTTCTAAACAAAAATGTACTTGATCCAAAAGTGCTGTATACAGTGCATTCCTCATTCCTATACATTAATATGATTCTACACACTTAAGTGGTCATTTAGGAATGTGGTCACAAGTACAGTCATACTCATACTTGATTGTATTGATGCTATTCATTAAAGTTACTCTATGATTGCACCAAGAATGGTTACATCTGTTAAGCCATTGCATCTATTGGATTGCACACAGTGTAATTCCAGGGTCTCCTCAGCTCCTTGTATCAATAGACTTGCACCCAAAGAATCATGCACAGAACCCGTATGAAAGGCGTTGTTCACCTTTGAGTTAACTTTTAGTATGATGTAGAGAGTGATATTCTGAGACCCTTTACAATTGGTTTTCATTTTTTATTATTTGAGATATTTAGCTTTTTATTCAGCAGCTCTCCATTTTGCAGTTTCAGCAATCTGGTTGCTGGGGTCCAAATTACCCTAGCAACTATGCATCGCTTTGAATGGGAGACTGGAATATGAATAGGAGAGGGAGTAAATAGAAAGGAAAGTAATAAAAAGTAGCAATAACTTTGTGCAGCCTTACAGAGCATTTGCTTTCTAGGGAGAGAGAGAGGAATAATTACCTGGTTATGTACTTGCTAAAATTAAAAAAGTTGTGAGTCTGAAATGGAGCCCTTTTTTAACTTCTCTAATATGGGTTTAAGGATTTACATAAAATGAGACTTAGGTAATAGTGCCTTGGGCTGAGTGATATAACTTTATGTGCCACGGTGTTTGGCTGCAGAATTGAGAGGTAGTGATGGGCGAATTTCTCCCATTTCGCCGAAAAATTTGCGAATTTCCCGCAAAATTCGCAAAACGCCGGAAAATTTGTGAAAAATCGTGAAATCAGAAAGTTCACGAAAAAATTGTGTAAATCAGACGTATTCTCGCAAAAATTGTGAAATTAGGATTCCACTTAAAAATCGTGAAATTTGAAGGATTTCACGAAAAAATCATGAAATCTGAAGGTTTTCACTAAAAAATCTTGAAAATCGGATGTTTCGCTCAAAAATCTTGAAATTTGAAGGTTTTCACTAAAAAATCTTGAAATTTGAAGTATTTCACTAAAAATTTTTGAAATTTGATCCTTCAGAGTGAAAAAATCTGTTTTTTTTTTCACTCAAAAATCTTGAAATTTGAAGGTTTTCACAAAAAAATCTTGACATTTTAAGTATTTCACTCAAAAATCATGAAATTTGAAGGTTTCCAATATAAAATCATGAAATTTGAAGGATTTCACTCAAAAATCATGAAATTTGAAGGTTTCCAATATAAAATCATGAAATTTGAAGGATTTCACTCAAAAATCTTGAAATTTGAAGGTTTTCACAAAAAATCTTGACATTTTCACAAAAAAATCGTGAAAATCGGAAATTGACGGTGGCGAATTTTCACCAGGGAATTTTCACCGAAGATTTGCAAGATTTTCAAGATTTAAATAAATAAATACATTTTTATTTGCTGGAGGCGAAACGTGGAAATTCGTCGCAAATTCGTGCCAGGCGAATTTATTTGCCCATCACTATTGAGAGGTGTTTCCTGGCCCGGATGTTTTCACTAAAAAATCATGCAAATCAGACGTTTTCACCCAAAAATCGTGAAATTAGGATTCCACTTAAAAATCATGAGATTTGAAGGATTTCACTCAAAAATCGTGAAATCTGAAGGTTTTCACAAAAAAATCTTGAAAATCGGATATTTCACTCAAAAATCTTGAAATTTGAAGGTTTTCACAAAAAAATCGTAAAATTTGAAGGATTTCACTCAAAAATCGTGAAATGTGAAGGTTTTCAATAAAAAATCGTGAAATTTGAAGGATTTCACAAAAAAATTTAGAAATTTGAAGGATTTTTACTCAAAAATCTTGAAATTTGAAGTTTTTCACTAAAAAATCGTGACATTTTCACACAAAAATCTTGAAAATCGGAAATTGACGCAGGCGAATTTTCACGGGAGATTCGCAAATTTATTCGCTGGCGACGAAACGTGGAAATTCACCACAAATTCGTGCCAGGCGAATTTATTTGCCCATCACTATTGAGAGGTGTTTCCTGGCCCCGGATTGACTAAATTTCCAGTTATTTTAAATTTCCTATGTAGCAGGCTAAAGCTTTAGAATGGCTGGAGTACATTAAGGGATTTTTAAAGGTTGAGTGTTAGAGGGGTTTTTTTTTAGCCAGAATGAACTCAAATGGACTCTAAACTCGAGTGGTATCTTACTTAAGAAAAACCTCTAATGGCAGAAACCCGAATCTGCAAATTCGAGACCCACAGCCCAAAAACTCGAATTAACCGAGTTTTTGGCAAATCGAATCGCTCTATTCATTCCAGTTTTTGGGCAAAACCCTCCGAAGGCTATTAACATTTTCAAATGTTTCATTTTCAATGAAATTGAATGGATGCATTCAGCACAATGGCGACTTATAGACGTGGGTTTAGTTTTAACATTTATAAGTCACCATTGGGCCGAATGCAACCATTCAATTTCACAACTACGGTGGATGGTATTAGAGGAGGTGGCGACTAAATCAGGCAATGTCGATCAAAAACATCTCCAGGGAGAAACATATTGAATATGGAAATTAAATTAAACATGTTGGCACCTAGGGGCATTAATTAAGCAATTAACTATACATGTTTCTTATGAATTGATGCCTAATTGATGCCTTTGTTTTTTGCAGTGAAGGAGAACATGTTTGGAAATGTAATTGATTGAGAGGTATAAGATAGAGTCTTCCCTTCTCTGCATTTAGTAAGTATTATGATTAACTATTAATTCAGTTATTGAAAATAATTAGCAAAACGTTATGCGTTTTTATGCGGTATACCAGATCTGTTTTCACTTTAAATCAATAGTGATGGTAAAAGGTATGGGAAATCTTAGCTATGAGGAAAGACTGGCCAAATTGGGGTTGTTCACGCTGGAGAAGAGGTGCTTAAGGGGGGGATATGATAACTCTATAAATATATAAGGGGATCATATAATAATCTCTCTAATGCTTTATTTACCAGTAGGTCTTTCCAGCTGACAAGAGGGCACCCATTCCGATTAGAAGAAAGGAGATTCTGCCTAAATATTTGGAAAGGATTTTTTACAGTGAGAGCTGTGAAGATGTGGAATTCTCTCCCTGAATCAGTGGTACAGTCTGAAATATTTAGATGGCTTTTTAGCAAGTAAGGGAATACAGAGTTATAGAAGATAGCTCATAGTACAAGTTGATCCAGGTTGAACTTGATGTGTCTTTTTTCAACTTAACTTACTACATACTACATAACTTACTAATAAAATTCCTAGTGAGATGTCGCCCCCTGGTGGTCTATTAAAGGGGTTGTTCACCTTTAAATTAGCTTTTAGTATGATGTCGATGTAGAGAGTGATATTCCAAGACAATTTACAATTGGTTTTCATTTTTTTATTACTTTTGGGTTTTTCATTATTTAGCATTTGGTTCAGCAGTTCTCCAATTAGCAACTTCAGCAATGTACTTACGAGGGTCCAAATTACCCTAGCAACTAACTAAGATGGAAAGAGGCAGAAGAAGAAGGCAAATAATTGAAAATCTAAAAAAAAGAAAAAATGAAGACCAATTGAAAAGTTGCTTAGATTCAATAACATAGTAAAAGTTGACTTTAAGGTGAACCACCCCTTTAATCTACAAGCATGAAAAGTATACAGTAGAACCCCTATTTTACATCCCCTGAAAACAATGTGGTTCAATTACAAATGCAAACATATGGAAATGCTATACATTCTCCACTATACTAAGGCATGGGGAATTAAGGAATCCCTGAAATTACCATTTCCCTTCAGGGTTCTCTTTGCATGTGGCATCTTCACACACCACTGATTTGCACCTGTCTCTGGTCCTGCAAGCATTGGCATAGAAGAGATGACACAACATCACAGACATATGTTATGGCTTTGTGAAATTTAGTCACACTACAATTCCCAGCATCCTCCCTATCGACATTAAAGCATGCTGAGAGCTGAAAGGGGTTGTTCACCTTTGTGATATAGAGAGTGGTTTTCTGAAACACTATGCAATTAGTTTTAATTTTTTATCATTTGTGTTTTTTGAGTTATTTGGCTTTTTATTCAGCAGCTCTCCAGTTTGCAGTTTCAGCAACATGTTTGCTAGGATCCAAATTACCCTAGCAACCATGCACTGATTTGAATAAGAGATTGGAGTATAAATGTAACAATACATGTGTAGCCTTAGGGAGCATTTGTTTTTTAGATTTGAAAGCTGGAAAGTCAGAAGGCGGCAAATAATTAAAAAACGATAAAAAAATAAACAATTAAGACCAATTGAAACGTTGCTTAGAATTGGAAATTCTATAACATACTAAAAGTTAACTTAAAGTTGAACCAACCCTTTAAAACATAATTAAACATTTGAAATAAGTGAAAATTGATGAGTGTGCTATTCTAGGCACTTTTACCATTTACATACATTCACTTATTTTAAGACTTGTGCTATCCAACTTCTTGGAGAAATATTTGTTATTAGAAGATGGAAGGCCAAGCAGAGAAGGTACCTTTTCAGTGACACTTTCAGGGTAACCACACCCAATGGAAGGCCCCTTTAATACAGAACAGTAAAAGTATGGAGTGCTGGTGTTCTTTCATGTTTTTTCATTTCTGTTGCCTCTTTGGCTTCTGTTTTTTTTTTTTTCTATTTCACTTTCATCTTTTATTTTCTTTTCATCTTTCCCCTTTCCACTCTCCCTCTTCCCCTCAACCCCATACTATACCACACCAGTTCTGTCTGCCCCTTTCAGATTCTGTTAGACCTTGTTACATTACCCTGCATTCTCTGCACAAGGTTCATTTTGCTATCTCCCTTTCCTTTTCCAGCACTCTCCAATTTTTCTTTCTCTTCTGTTTTCCCTTCTTTATCCCATCTATCATTACAGTTAGTCTCATAACTGTAATGATAGATGGGATACATAACTGTATGTCTTAAGCATTTTCTCCAATCTATGGCTCCTTTACTGCAATATTCCAATCTCTCCAGCAAACAAGTGAGTGATGCATGATGGGTTATCTTTGCCAGGCTTTCGATTATCCTCCTGCTTGGCCAGTCCACTCCCAAATCACTTGTTTGTCAGCAGAGATTCAATATCTTATATGGACCACAGTAGGTGTCCTTGTTGTTGCCAGTTTGCAACAATGCTTTAAGAGAAAATTATTTGTTACAGATATCCACCATAGCAGCATTCTGATCAAATAAGCTACAAAACACATTATGACCGGTGAACCAAAATACAAACGACAATGAAAGTCTTTTTTTCTCCATGAAATGAAGAGGTTTAGTCACTGTACTTTTCACAACTTGTAATGAGTGCAATCGACTGGTAAGAAGGTGGCTGCAGATATCAACTAAGCGAATTGTATGATGTACTCTGGGTAAATCTGGGTGGAGTCAAATATGACGTAAATGCGAGGACAGAATGGGTCGTCGACACAACTGTCATATAAGTTTACCAAAGTGCCGTCTTTTGAAGGAGGTCGAATGTACTTTGAGTTCCCAACAGCATAGTCCCCGACAAGTACTCTGGCAAGAAACATACATTTTTTCGACCACGAAGAACACCTATTCAAGTCAATACCATGGCTTTGCAGTGTATCTCCGTGTTTTCCATTGTTTTTGCAAAACTGGCTTGATAACGATGCATCCCTTGCAAAATATGTCCCTGAAATAACATGTAACAAGGGTTAAGGACACTGATCTGAACAGTTTGCAATCTAATGAGTGGGTTAGTAATTTATAGACACAAACAGGCAGGGTCCGGGTACTGGGCCCGTGTTGCAATTTACAGTTCTGAGACCGAATCATAAGTTATGCCATTTCTCCAAGGGTAGCCTTTAAACTTATTGTCAAAGATTAAGCGAGAATTCTTTACAGCGAAATTCTAGAGGATAAGTAAAAAGTTTAAATGTGACATCATCATCACTTAAAATGGACCTGTCACCCCGACATAAAAAGCTGTATAATAAAATGAAATCCAAATAATTTTTTTTATTAAAGTATTCATAGCTATTGTAAACACATTTAAAAATCTCAGCTGTCAATCAAACAGGCAATTACTTTCACTGTACACTTACTAGAGGTCTCTGCACTCCCGACATTCCCCTCTCTCTTTACCATTTAATTGTGTAACCAGTGCATGGGGATGGACATCAGGTCCTGCATTCTGGTGCATGAACAAGATTTTGAGATGATGCAAGGCTTGAATTTATAACAGTGTCCACAAAATGGCACATGCCTGCTTGCTATAATTATGAGTTCCCAGACCGAATGGAACAAGATTCAAATAATTTATATAGTGTAATTAAAGTTTATTTTGCTTGACTGTCATAAAATTAAAAAAAGTATTTGGAATATTTTTTTTGGGCATTTAAAAAATGTGAAAGAAAAACCCCTAGGCCAAATAACTTGTAAGGATATATTTATCCTTCACCTTTCGTTTGCAAAATACACCTCTATGACAATGGCATAGATACTTATTCCAAAAATCCAAAATTGATGTCCACATGACTCCCGTCCTCTGCTGCCGTTCGTGCTGGCTGTCCTGTTTTGGCCCAATTTTCAAAAAGTTGTCAAGAGTGGCACGCAATGGACGAACCAAGGAATAAACAGTATTTTTTATTCAGCATGGACATGAAACTTGTATAATAATATGGTCTACCTTTTCCATAGGCAGCAGCGTGCATGCCATTTATCCTCCAGTCAAAATTATGAATGCATATTGCATCTACAAATGCAGTGTCAGTGCCATGAAATAGCATTTCTTCATTTATTTCCGAAACTCTTTTTTTCTTTTTCAGCTGAGCTTTTTTCCTGCAGAGCACAAAACAATATGTAGAATTATGACAGATACTTTAGAATCCACATGTTTGGTCTTGAAAAGGACCAGTAGGACCCAATTGGTGTTTAAGGAATTGACCTACATACAGATTATCCACTTCAATAGCTACTTTAGATTTAGCCATGTTTCCCAGGCACTTTGGGACACATGGGATGAAGCAAGCCAAACTAACAATTAGAAATAGAGGCTGAAAGAGGCAAACAGGATTTTAATATGGCTATTGTGAGACAAAAATGGTACAGCAACAGCAACCGATTCAGTTCTCTATAGAGATTTAATTCACTTTTAACTGGTTTGAGAAAAAGGATCTCACCTGCAGTAAAACTCCCACAAATCAAGGTTCTGAACCCTATGAACGCTTTTAATGCAGCTCCTATCCAGGGTTTTCCCGAAGCGGCTAGCAACTTCACTGTATTCGTTAGAAATACTTAGTAATGGAACAAGCTGAAAATAAAAAATACACAATTCATCTGGTACAAGAATGCGTTTAAATCAGTGAAGAGTTTATTCTAGAGGCTCTCAATTACCTGATAGGGTTCAGAGTCGTTTACATGCTCCCAGTGTGATGGCAGCGGAATAGAACCATTGTCACATATATAACTGCCACAAAAGGGATACAACAGGTTATTTTCATTCACATCCATTATATACTATTTACCAGTTCTGACTTCTAAACTATCAGTGCAGCAAAATCAAAATGTAAAATATATAATGGATAATTTCAAGCCTAATAGAAAATATAAGGATTTGCCAAATGGACAGATACTGCACGAGGGGCCATACACACTAGACTCCGTTAGGTCTTATGTAGAGCTATTGTAGGTCTACTTTTATATGAATGGTATGTTTATAGTAATCTGCTACTTAGGTCCCTAGTTGAGAACAGGTATAGGCAAGCCATCAGTTTATAGATCACAAATGCTACATGATATCAGGATTCATGCAAATGCCTACTTAGCTCCACTTGCAAAAGTGATCTGTAAAAGGAGGAGTTTACCTAAATTAAACAGTGATCAATCCAGTTCAACTATTTACACAAGGTTCGGTTTTCCACCCTTTATACAAGGTGCAGTTTTCCACCCTATTACATGTACAGATTTCATGAATTTATGTATTTTAAGGGGCAGATTTATTATAATGTTCAAGTTTTTCTCCACAAAAATGTGAATATTCGAGTTGTATTTTTTGGTCAAAACTCACATTTTCGGGTTAAAAAAAAACACTTGAATCGATCGCGTTTTAAAAAAGAACGTGAATATTTGAGATTTAATATACCTCGACCATGGAAATACAGTAGAACTCCTATTTTACATCCCCTGATTTTAAGTTTTCCCTTATTTTACTTGTTTTGTGGTCCCACCTATATATTATGCATAATACATTTCCCTGATTTTACATTTTCGTGGCTTTTACACCATTTTTATGGTCCCCTGAAAAACATAACAACTGTAGCTTGGACCCAACAATACACCACCTGAAGCCTGCCGAGGTTCAGAAGTAGTCAATGGCAGAGGTCCCTGGAACCATTTGAAGAGTTAAACAGCCTACTTGATGTTGGGATCTTTATTTTGAAGAGTTTTGCCTGAACTTGTTTTCGGGTTGCGGGACTCGCAGAATCAGATTTTTTTACACTCAAGTTCTTTCTTAAAGGAGAAGGAAATCCTTTTGCAAAAAAAAGTGTACCCACCACCCCAGGTAGACCCCCCTCCCTCCTCCCCCCAAGCTAACTACACCCCCGGGGAAATGCCCCATACTCCATACTTAACCCTCGTCGCAGATACATCCAGTGTAGTTGTCGCAAACTGGCAAACTGCTCTAACTGTGCATGCGCAGAAATACCGATCTCCCAGTCAGCTTACAAAATGACGATCTAATTCTGAGTTTCATGAAAAAAAACTCTTTAACACTCGACCTTTGATAAATAGACCCCTAATAGTCTATTAGCTGACTTTAGAGAAAAAGGGTTCAAATTCATTATGATTTCTTTGGGGGATGGCATTTTTTTTTCTTTTTTTTTTACCTGAATGCTGTGAGAGAAAATGGAGCTCTTTTGACTGGCCTTTTTTTCCAGGTACACAGGTTGGTCTGGGTCATCTCTGTACAGGACGAAGAATAACTAATGAACACAAGCTCTTTTTTTCAACAGTGTTATAAATAAAAGGAAGAAAAAAAAAGTGACCCATAAGCATCCAACAAATTCTGCATGTAGATCACATGATTAAACAACAATTACTTGGCTTTGGATGCATCTTATCTCAGGGTGAAATGGGCACAATGTTCAGTGAAGTGTCAACACTATTGTACATAAGGTTGGATGGACTGTATTTGGGAATGTTGTCCTGTTGCCTCAAGCTCCTAGTGGAACCTTGTGACTGTCTGCAAGATAGCACATGCTCATGTAATCCTAGATTTCTCTTGCAGTCCTTAAGTTCACCTGGAAGGCAGCCATGTTGCAAAGATTTAATAAACCAGGAGTCTATTAACGTAAGCTCCAGAAAAAAAGAGAGAAAAATACTTTAAAGGAGAACTACGCCTCTATGCTTAGCTTGTCAACAGCAGCCCAGAACTCTCTGGGCATATGGAGTGTCGATGGCTACTACTACTACTACTAGTACTACTGAGTTCAAGATATAAAATACAGAATTTCTGGGCATTTTCTTTTTGAGGATTTAGTTCCCCATTAAGTATATCCCTTAACCATCTGCATGAAATAAAGACATAAAAAGGGTTTTTGAGGGTTGTGTCTGTGTTTACTGGACCACTGCCTAATAAACAAGCCTATTCTGCTATGAAAGGACACCTCACTCCATAAATCATTTTGGTCTAAGAATCATACCTATAAAACTAAGTTTAACAAAAAAGAATTGCTAAACAAAAATGTTCCCTTCACCTGGTGAAGAATGTAGCTCTGAAATCAAGCCGAAAGCATGCCCAGACTAGAAGTCAGTATCGATTTTATAAGGAAAACACTTTAAGCATTCTTTGAAAAGAAAAGTGTGGTTATGTTAATATAAATTTGTTAGTGCCTCTCATTTGTACCACGACTTTACAAAAAAAAAAAGAAATCCAACCAGGGCAGGGCATACAAGGAAGTTTTTATATCTTTGCTGAGTGTAAGGCCGGAGTCCTCCAATTTCCTCCCACATTAAAAAACCTGCTAGTATTGAACCTGGCTTCTGAAAAAAAATAACCTTTGTGTGCATGCTTGTGCTAGGGAAATCAGACTGTAATCTCTTCTCAGGCAGGGACCAATATGAATTGTTAAATTGTTTTATTAAAGTGAAGGGAGTTCACCTTTCACTTTTACTAAAGGGGGTGACCAACCCTTTTTTTCATCCATGAGGCATATTCAAATGTAAAAAGAGTTAGGGAGCAACACAAGCATGAAAACAATTCCTGAGGGTTGCCAAATAAGGACGATGATTGGCTATTAGGTAGTGGACTGGCAACCTGCAGAAGGCTGTTTGGTAATACAAATGGTCTTCATGTTTCCAAAACATGCCTCCAAATCAGGAATTCAAAATGCCAGCTAACTTACTAAACTCAATCAAAAACCAAGCCCAGGTTCATAAGATTAGATTAGCAGATGAGCACATTTCCTCCAACCCTGCTAAAACAGTTGTTAACTATTATCAGCAACTTTACTCCTCAACTGGAACAGGAAACCCAAAGTAATAGGAGGTTCCGCCATTGTACATTAGATTTTAGGTTTAACAAGTAGTTGGATGGCTTTTTAGCAAGAGAGGGAATAGAGGGCTATGGAAGATAGCTCATAGTACAAGTTGATCTAGGGACCAGTCTGACTCCATTTTGGAGTCAAGAAGGCATTTTTCCCCCTCTGATGCAAATTAGAGAGGATTCAAATAGTTTTATCTAATTTTTTTTTGCCTTCGTCTGATTAAACTAGCAGTTAGGCAGGTTAAAATAGAGTTAAAAGGTTGAGCTTGATGGAAATGTGTCTTTTTTCAACCTAACTTACTATGTAATAGATTACTACCTATAAAAATGTGCCCCTGGCCCACTTACTGCCATTAACAACTTTATATGGCAGACAAGCACAATAAAGGTATCTCAGTACAGAATGGAAGTGTAAAGTAAAGTAGCTAGGATAGCCCAATGGGCTCCTACACATGTAAGGCAACAAGCCACACTTTAGGTTCAAATTAAGACCAATCTTGTTTACCCATATCTAACTCACCAGGTGCTATGGCTATCAAAGATACCATTCCAGTACTTCAAGGAACCCTCTACTACAGTTGATAAGCTGTATCTGTGGCGTGTGCTCTGGAAAAAATATCACCTATCAGCTTTTCCATCCCTCCTGAGCCCTCTAATAATCGATTAAGATTTTTCACTTGCAAAGGAGTTACCACTTTGAAAGCATTAGACAATAACGATATGGTAAACCATTGACTTTGCCACAATTTATGGAAAAATACCAACCCTTCCCAAGAATTATTCAGAGTTACACAATGTTTGCACTACACAGGCAACATCATCATTTTTGAAACAGTATGCCAACAAGCCCGCTGGTCCATAACTCTAAACCTAACCTACAAAAAACTCAACCAACCACTTTCTAAAAATGCTGAATACAACTATATGCTTCCAAAGGAAAAGAGATCACACACTACACTCAACTCAACAATTGTCACAATGCAACCTTATGGCCAACCAGGAGAGCTCCTGTGTATCAAACACTGAAACATCAACAAAACTACTCCAGAGAACCTATCTGGTTCCATCATGACTACACAAAATAAATCCCTTTTGTGACCCACAATTTGAGGTGTTGCAAAGAAAGTAAATCTATACTCTACATATGGCTGGAATGCAATACTCCAACTCATCGTACAGACTGTGCCAACATATTTTAAAGGGTGAAAGATCAACAGTTGCAATTAACTGGAAAAAAACTAGTCTCCCATTTGACAACAAAATAATAAACATCACAACCAATGAGAAACTTTTGGTACAGAGCAATATGGAGGCCTACAAAAAAAATTCTGGCTCCCATGGTTGCCACATGAAAATGACCCCTTACTTTTTTATGCTCTGCACATACGAGGTTCCCCCAACCAGGCAGTGGAATGTAGTTATGATAAACAGATGCCTATTTCAATGTCTTGGTATAGATTAACGAAAATGTAATATACAGTGATATTCTAAGACAATAGAGAATTGGCTTTAATTTCTTATGTTTTTTTTTATCAATTGTTCACCAGTTATACGGCTTGGAATTTCAACTGATTGTAAGGGTTGAATTTATCTATACAACCAGGCACTGCACTGAAAAAATAATGGTAGTTTGTGCTTCCAGGGTCCATGACCACATTGAAGTTTCTCTATGTTTGGAGGACAGACAAGGAAAAAATTGTGAAAGTGTCAATGTGTTATGCAACAAATGCACATCTTACTTAAAATAAATAAGTCAATAAAACTGTCCCTGGGGGAATTTGCAATAATGCAATTTTTCCAGTGCTCTTTCATGCATCTTAGGGTGGGTGCATGTATAGTATGGCTTCCAAAAATGATTGTGCATGCAGTATTTTTTTTTACGTTTCTTGTCCATTATGTTCTCCTACTTTGCAAACAGAACGCCATTTTAATCCTGTTAGGACACATGTACTACTTTTTGGACAAATAAGAAATGTAAGCGGTTTCTAAAAAGTAAATTATACATTCATGTATTGAGTGGGTGCAGTAAAGGCAACCAGTCAGATTTTTCCTTTGCAACACTAAAGGTGGCCATAGACGCACTGATAATATCATACGAAACAAGTGGTGGGAGACAAGTGGCTGGCTCATCAATCAGGCTGGCCGGAAGATTTTGATTGGGTGCCTTTGAAGGCAACCGCACATCAGCCATTGTTAGTGCTAAATTGTCAGACACAGGTAGAATTCTATTGTTTCTACCTGTATATCTGATGATTCAGCTTTTGAAGGGTTATTCTGGTTTAGCAAAGTGCTGTCTCGGAGTTTGGAAAGATCTTTTCAGGAAAGATCGTAATTGTTATGTCTATGGCAGGGATCCCCAACCTTTTGGACCCGTGAGCAACATTCAGAAGTAAAAGGAGTTGGGGAGCAGCACAAGCTTGAAAAATGTTCTTGGGGTGCCATATAAGTGCTGTGATTGGCCATTTGGTAGCCCCTATGTGGATGTCAACTTATATTGAGACTCTGTTTGGCAGTACACCAACACTGGATTTTTATACAACCAAAACTTGCCTCCAAGTCTGGAATTCAAAAATAAACACCTGCTTTGAGGCCACTTTGAGCAACGTCCAAGGGGTTGGAGAGCAACCTGTTGCTCATGAGCAACTGGTTGGGGATCACTGGTCTATGGCCAACTTAACTGTGCAAGACCTAAAATCAGGCTAATTACTGATATTTGCTGGTAAGAATGATGGTTTACCTATGCAACATATCTGTGAAGTGTGAAGTCAGTGAATAATATGGGTATACATAAGTTCTCCATATTATGTCATTAAAACAAATACATTATTTTGTATTAAGGCACAAAATAAAATCAGTGGGAATAATAAACACTGTTACATAGTAAAGACTTACCTGTAAAACTGAGAACATAGTTAAACTTTGCAGTAGTAAAATTAAGCGTTCCAAGGGGATTCATTTTATACAGCTGCTCAATTTGATCACTGCTGACTGAGCATTGTGTGCTAGTGCTGGTCTAAAAATATTAAGTAATACACAGAGAGAATAAAATAATGACTGTTAATATAATATAAATATAATATAAATAATATTTATGTACAAAATAATTTGGCCAGGCCCCTCCTTAGATGAATAACATTTTATATGTAATCTGGTTAAGCATATCAAGGGGCCCAGCTAAATTCAATAGTACTTGAATTACCTCAAACATATGCCACTTGCCACACTCTGCTAAATAAAACCAGCCCCACTGTGTTTCAGATATGTCCATGTCCTCCATTGTTTCAGATTTCATTTTGTGCAGCCAGAACCCTGGTCAATACTTGCTCCTGAAACATAGCTATTCTGTTTAAAAGAGAAAAGATTTATTGAGATTTTTATTAGTTATTGTCTGTGAACATTTAACACGTATGTATTCCTGTACGTACAAATCCCCATGTCTGTGTAAGCCCCATTTCTTTACTTGGGTACTGGACATACAGTAATTTTAATGAGATCCATCCATCCACTACCAGGTTTATTGCTTTTTTTAAAACACCCTCTTCATTATGCCCAGCTATTAAATTATAAAGCTACCAGAAAACGTACTCTGTGCAAGAACAGCAGTTTTCACTATGGCACCAATCAAGATTTACTGGTTATTTGTTATTATTATGGCCATTGAGTTGTAGGCAATGACTTGGGCTTTTACTGATGACTTTTTGACTTGCAAACTGATATTCAAGCAGACAAAAGGGTATATTTATCAAAGAGTGAAGTTAAGAGGTCGCCACAGTCCTCTAGAGTGAAATTCGGCCAGTCTCCATATATTTCTATGGAATTTCTAAAAGAGCATTTATTAATAGATGAAAGTAAAAGATAATCCTTTGATAAATACAACTTTCAAAATACCATAGAAATAAATGGAGAGTGGTGGAATTTCACTCTAGATGACTGTGGCGATCTCTAACTTCATTCTTTGATAAATATACCCCAAAAACTTGTCTTAGGGTCAGTTGGGTAACTAAAAGTGGCAGGGCATAAATCATTAGGGGGGACCCAAGTGATCACTCGTGGCAGATGACTAGAAGGTAGGGATGCACTGAATCCAGGATTCGGCTTTTATCAGCAAGATTCAAATTTGGTGAATTCTTGTGCCTGGCCGAACTGAATCCTAATTTACATATGTAAATAAGGGTCTGAAAGGGAAACAAAGCAAGGAAGTAAAACATTTTCCACTTTTTCCATCGCCGCCCCTTTCACAAAGGATTCAGCAGAATCCCAAATAGTGGATTCAGAGCATCCTTACTAGAAGGGGCTGGCAATGGGAACTACCATACAGCAAACAATGTGGTCTAGGCCCTCTGGTGGCTGCCGAAGGGTCCAGTGTATGGTCGTTACACCACTAATTGGGGCACATCCCCTAGGTCCCATAGAAAAGCACAAGAGTCCCAAAACCTCCTTAATGTACCTGGCTCCATACACTGAAGCAAACTACCGTACAGCAAATATCCGACACTGATCCATATGTCAAAAATACATAGCAGAAAATTAGAAGCCAATAGATTGGCTTTCTTCTGCCGTTCCTTTTCAGTCTCTCAGCTGCATGCAAATGTCACATGAAAAATGTTGGATCAGCGCCTAAAGCAAACGGAAAAAGCAAAAAACAGAAACAAAAATATGGTGTAGTATTTTAAGTGTATTTAAGTTTTATGGAAATAAATGTGAGTGGAATATTTTAAAGTTTTTTAACCTTTTAGAAATAAAACAGAGAGATTTCTGTAAACTTATTTTGGAGCCTAACAATGGTCCATGGAGAAGGGGAGAACATTGGTGATTATTACTACGTGTTAATCTTACTACAATCTTGTAAGTAGGCATTTTTGCCAAACTTGGTGAAGGTCTTTGAAAAAACTGATTTAACTATATACATAACCAGAACAAAAAGGAAAGTCTCTTTTAAATGGGAACTCACAATAGTGATTTACTTCTAGCACAGGGTGCTCCAGAAAGAACTTAAAATACTACACCATATTTGTTTCCGTTTTTTTGCTTCTTCACTAGTCTAGCCCTTTATTTATTAATAAATAAAATGAGTAATTAACATATTATGGAATGTATCTTCTATGGTTAAATTATAAATATTGTAAGAAACTTTGATTACATAAATATGATCCAATGTTCCACTGGAAAGAATACACTGGGAGTCTTGGACCCCCTCCTTCATTTTTAAAAAAACACGGCTTATATGATATAGAAGCCTGTCCATAATTACTACTATTTTCAACATACATGAATTGCAAAACAAATTAAACATACATACTATCTTCATGCCCAATGGAAATGTTTCATTCCCATCCACACTACATTTCTTATGTATGGGATAAGCAGAATCTTCTCTGTCACTGAATGTTTGGCCTCTGATCCCAGATGAACAGCTTTATTGTTACAGGTCTCGTGGGAAGAAAGAACAGAGTCCAAATGTGACCTGAATATGTCAAAAGTACAAGAAACAAATAACTGGATATTGATCACTTGGTTTTGATCCTTGTATAAGGATATAATCTTATAAAAAAAGTACATTTCTAGCTTGTTTCTTTGAGACTGCAGTTTCAAAGGCAGTATTTGACTTAAAGGAGTGTTTAACATTCAAGTTAACTTTTAGTATGTTATAGAATGGTTCATTCTAAGCAACTTTTCAATTGACCATCATTTTTTCTTTTTTATATCGTTTTTGAATCTCCATAGGGCTCAAAATGTATCATTATTGCTACTTTTTATTACTCATCTTTCTATTCAGGCCCACCACTATTCATATTCCAGTCTCTTATTCAAATCAATGCATGGTTGCTAGGGTAATTCAGACTAGCAACCAGAGCTGCTGAAAAACTAAAAAAACCCTAATAAAATGAAAAACAATTGCAAATTGGCTCAGAATATCACTCTCTACATCATACTAAAAGTTAGCCTAAAGGTGAACAACCCTATTAAAAGGACAGGTAAAGTGAAATTCACTGAGAGGGTGCCAATGGGTTAAGCATTACCTCAATTAATTTAATCGCTAACCTTAGATTGACTGGAGCACTGTTCTTGCCACACAGCACTGTCTATGCCCCCAGTGATCCTCTTTGGGTGTCCTGGAAATCTCAGATATGCTGTAGAGTAAAAATCAGAAATTTAGCTTTTAAGTTGCAACTGTATTCTACTGCATGTACCCTGGGCCTGTATATTTTTTGGAAGGCAAGAGCACTAATCATCACCTCTGAAATCTATTACTCTAGCTTGCCTTACAGAAGGGTGCTCCCCTGTAACACCATACAGGCTGCTTTGTGTTGTATCACACAAATCTCTGTATGGCTTTGCAAACAGCTCACTTGTTGGTACAAGCCTATGACTAAATGTTCAGGAACACCAGAAGAAAAGAGTATTTCCAAATTTTCCCTCCCCAGAGCGACTCCTGGCCCTTATTGTTTCACAAAATATAAGACCCAGGCTTGTCTGCTTACAGTGAAGATAATTAGCCCTCCCTAGTGTCAGTGAGATTTATAGGACTCTATACGTTGTCCTACAATTTAGGAATTGTCAAAGGATATTAATGCACAAAGGACAATGCTGTAAAATATGCTGCTAACAAACATTTTATATATTTCATTTATAAAGAGAAAGCAGCTCAGTTATAGTGGCACATTTATTACAAAGTGCAAATATAGTTCATCACAGTTTACCAGTTGGGAACTTCCCAGCCCTCTATTCACTTATATCGAGTTTTAAGGGACATGTTTTTCAAAGACAGAGATAGAGACCGCTCAGTTTTCACCTTTTGAAAAAGTATGACCCTGCAAATTCAATACAATATCCCTCTGGGGAACTCAGAGCTCTATTTTCATTCTTTGACAAATACCATCTATACACCCCATTATGGCTGCCATTCCCATCTAATCACAATTCTTTGACCACCTTAGCAGGGCCAGAAGTAGTCAGAATAAGCATGTTCCTAATGCACTAGCCGAGCACCGATAGTTTCCATTTCTGCTGCCCTGAATCCGCTCTGGCTTTCTCGAAGTTGCTGAAAGAGAGTGACGTAACTAGAGGGGGGCGGGCCCTGGCACGGGACGCGCAGCCGGGCCCCCCGCCCACCTCCGTACACCCGGAACCGACCGGGAATCGTGGCGCGTGAGCTGCCGGGGGGGCCCTGAGGGGGTGCGGGCCCTGGCCCAATTGCACCCCCTGCTCCCCCGGTAGTTATGCCACTGCTGAAAGGGTGATTGGTAGTGCACATACAAGTATGGAACCTGTTATCCAGAATGCTTAGGACCTGGGGCTTTCAGGACAAAGGATCTTTCCATAATTTGGATCTTCATACCTTAAAGTGGACCTGTCACCCAGACACAAAAATCTGTATAATTAAAGTCCTTTTCAAATAAAACATGAAATCCAATTTCTATTTTTTATTAAAGCATTCATAGCTGTTGTAAGCTCATTTAAAAATATCAGCTGCCAATCAAATATTGTCTGACACTCCTCTATGCCCTGGGCATAGAGGCGGGGCAGACAATTACTTTCACTTTCCATTCAGCACTTACTAGGTGTTACTGCTCTCCACACATTTCCCCTTTCTCTTTACCATTTAATTGTGTAGCCAGGACATGGGGATGGACATCAGGGCCCCCATTCTGGTGCACAAACAAGATTCTGAGATGATACAAGGCTTGTCTTAATAACAGTGTCCACAAAATGGCTCCTGCCTGCTTGCTATAATTATGAATTTTTAGACAGGAGGAAACAAGATTCAGATAATTTATATAGTGTAATTAAAGTTCATTTTGCTTGACTAATGTGATAAAATAGGATTTTAAATCATTTTTTTGGGTGACGGGTACCCTTTAAGTCTACTAGAAAATCATGTAATCATTAAATAAACCCAATAGGCTGGTTTTGGCTCCAATATGGAATAATTATATGTTAGTTGGGATCAAGTACAAGCTAGTGTTTTATTATTACAAAGAAAAAGGAAATCATTTTTATTTCATCTGAATTATCTTATTAAAATTGAGTCTATGGGAGACGGCCTTTATGTAATTCAGAGTTTTCTGGATAACGGGTTTCCGGATAATGGATCCCATACCTATATTTACATGGTTTATAAGTTGCGTGTTTTTGTGTACAATCAGCTAAAGTATAAGTGGTTCTGTTTGGTCTGGATACTGAAAAATGGTTGTATTTCAGAAAGTGAAATACTTCTTGCAAGCATAGGAAATGCCAATACCTTTTTACCAGTAAAATATTTCCCCCCAAACTTACTGGATTTCTTTCCACCAAAAATATTTTTTTTTTGTTCTGACTACAGTATCCCTTTAAATCCCTTCTGTAAGGAAATCCTTATATGTAAGCCTGAGCCATAAGAAGTAAGCAGTTATTTATAATGAGGAAAAAAGTTTTTCTTTTAAATTAAAAATAGACGTTCAACGTTCCTTGAGTAGTACCCCAGGCTGGCGCAGTTTTCAGGGAACAGGAGTACCTGCCTGGGTCTCAGGTAAGCTATTATAATTACTGTTGGCACCCCCTCAGTTATACATTTTTTTTTCTCCCTTAAGTTAACCTTTAGCATGCTATAGAACGGCCTTTTTCTTAGCAGCTTTTCAATTGATCTTCAGTTTTTATAGTTTTTGAATGATATGCTTTCCTGTTTTGACTCATTCCAGCTTTCAGCAGGGGTCGGCCCTAGCCAACAAAAAGCTATTGCTCTGTGACGTTGCAGTTTTATTGCATTTGTTACCTTTTATTACTTAGCTTTTGATTTTGACTTTTATTACCCTCCCACTATTCATCTTCTAGAATTTCATCCACACCACTCGGTTGCTAGGGTGAACTCAAACTTAGCAACCAGACATCTGCTAAAATTCCAAACTAGAGAGATGCTGAATAAAAAGCGAAATAATATAAAATAATAGAATAAAGACCAATTGCAAATTGTCTACAACCCATCAAAAGGTAATTTAAAGGTGAACACCCATTTACGTACAGGATTTACTTTGTGCCCCGCTCCTGCACACATTTTTAGCACCAAATGTATCACACAGAAATGGAGGGTGTGTAAGAGAATACCACTCCCCTGTGAATTCAATAATGATACCACCATACCCCCCCCCCACTAGGTACAATCTAAATACTAAGACATTATCAGCCATGTCAACTCCACTCAATTTCCAGGATTCCATACAGCACCTTCCCAATTCTGTCTCCCAGTATAACCATCTCCTGGTAACCCACACAGGCATGTCCAAGCCTCTACCCACACTCAAATAAACCCCACTAGAATCTCTCACCGGTTTTATTGGAGCACTTCAGATTTTAATGCTGCATTTGTGGAGTTGTTATTGACGTGATCAGGGGTGTAATGGGGTGTGGTTGTAGTATACTGTAACTGGGATTGGCCAACAACCTCCCGGAAGGTTGGCAACCCCAAGTTAAATTGGGTATGTTATGATATCTAGCTGAATTACAACAATATCAAACAACTGGCATACGTTATTGAAAAAATTAGAACAAAGTTTAAGTCTGGGGTTATAGACAAGGAGGCCCGTGGCATTGCAGGAAAGTCAACACAAATTAGGGATTTCCTATTCCTTCAGCTGTTGTTGGAACTGCTGTTAAACTACAACAAGCACCCCAAATGACGAGAAGGAACAGCAACAACTAGAAAGCTGCAGTTTCATGGTGATGTGGCTGTTGCACTGAGGAATATACATATTAACATTCTCTCCTCTTCCGTCTACGGTTGAGGTCCATCTAGGATGGGGTATTAAAAAAATAAGGGATTTCCTATACCTCCAGCTGTTGTTGGAACTGCTGTTAAACTACAACAAGCAACCCAAATGATGAGAGGGAAGCAGCAACAACTAGAAAGCTGCAGTTTCATGGTGATGTGGCTGTTGCGCTGAGGAATATACATATTGACACTCTCCTTTTCCCTCTACGGTTGGGGTCCATCTAGGATGGGGTATTAAAGAAATTAGGGTGGGGATATTAAAGAAATTAACTTGCAGAAGCTTAACCTCCAGCAAAATTAAATGAATGCAAACGGGCTGGCAGTAGCGGGGGGTGCAAGAGTCGAGATTTAACAACTGGAGGTGCTGAGCCTGAGATATAGCCATAACAACATTATTTAGTCACCCTTCTGAGCCAGGGGCCCATGGACTATATATATATATATATATACTTTATGCTCTACACTCTAAGTAGCCCTGAGATAGAGTATCTGAGCCCATTAAAGTACTAACGGGCTCAGCTTTCTGCAGGTGATAGCATTAAAGATGGTTGTGCATTTTTACATGACTCCCTGTCACCACTTCAGATCATGCCCTCCCCAAATTCACTCAGCTGTCCTACTGCCCCATTCTTACGATCACAGCGTATCGGTTACCTTGGCAACCCTCGACCCTTTTCCTCCCTTCGCGTATCAAAGCCTTTATCTCTGACTTCCGGCTCAGCTCTCCGGCACTTCCGGTTTCAGAATCAGCTGTCGGATCAAAACAGTGAGAGTCTGGTGGTTGTAACGTCACAGCAGAGGCGGAGCTTTAGGGTGAGTAGACGCGTCAGTGGGCGGGTCCCCGAGTTCTTTGCTCTGCCAATCTGAACATAGTGGAGTAGTTTGTAAACAAGCTGTGTGAATGGTTTGAGCGCTGCTGCCTGTCTGCTCCGGGCTCCTCACTCACTGCTTTGTACCTGCAGCTGCGAGGGGCATCATTGGGCAAGGTAAGTGCTCTTCATCCTTTGGAATGTTTTGGGGGTGGGGAAGTTTCTGTCCATTAGCAGCAGAGCTCCCCCTATTCAGTCTTACGCTGGGGTAGAGGCTTTAAAGGGGAACTCCACTCAAGATTTAATTTGATTGTTGTGCATAATAAAATAGAATGCAGCTTTACGCTATACCTGAATTGTAATATCTCACTGCTTGTAAAGTGAAATGTAAAGACCATTACTATTGAGGGCACTATCTGCCTGACTGTGTATATCCTCTGCACTGCAGGTTGCGACTCCTGAAACACTGTAGCAGACGCCCGCTGCTTCTAGACCTTTGCTACATTGTTGCAAGAGTCAGAAATGCTTAATTACATCAGGCAAATGTGAGTGTCTGGGCATCTCATTCCCGGGTAAATTACATTAAGGGGCAGATTTATCAAGGGTCGAATTTCGAATTGAAAAAACCTAGCAATTCGAATTAAAAAAGACCAACCAAGATTAATTTCAAGGGTTTTTTTTTGGGATCGAATAGGTCCGTATTTCCCCCAAAAAACTTTGCTTTTTCAAAGTCCACCAATTGACTCCAAATGGGTTCTAGGAGGTCCGCCATAGGCTAAAACAGCCATTGGGCAGGTTTTAGATGGCGATTGGTCGAAGTCGAATTTTTAAAGAGACAGTACGTGATAAATTTAGATATATTAGAATTTTCAAATTTTTTGCAAATTCGGATCGAATTTTGACTATTCCCTCTTCCCTCTTTAAAAATTTGACTTCGACCATTCGCCATCTAAAACCTGCCGAATTCCTGTTTTAGCCTATGGGGAACCTCCTAGAACCCATCTGGAGTCAATTGATGGACTTTGAAAAATCAAAGGTTTTTTTGGGGCGGAAAAAACGTAGAATCAAATTCGATCGAATGTGATATTCCTTCGATTCGTACAAATCAGGCCGAATACGGACCTATTCAACCAAAAACAGAAAAGTTAAGGTTTGAGTTGTGGGATATCACTTAAACAAATCTTGTGTTTATAAATTTAAATAGTCTTTGTTCTAAACACTAACTTTAACCCTTTCCATGTTGTGCAGTTGCAATCCAAGGCTGTGGCATTTTAAACATTTATGGCACCTCAGGGTATTATCCTTTATAGCCAATATGTTACCCAGTGCCTTACAGATATTGTACATCATTCATGATTCATACATCATTCATACCAGCCCCTGCCCCAGTGGAGCTTACAATCTATCCTTATGAGATTCACACACTCTAGGGTCAGTTTTATCAGGGGTCCGTTAATCTGCCTGTATATTTGGGAGAGTGGGTAGAAACTGTGCTACCCAGAGGAAACCCATATGAAGGAGGGAGAACATACAAACTCAGAGAGCGCCGTGGGTATGATTGTATGGAGGGATAGTGGGAAGTTGTAATGTGAGTAGCACATGGTTATATCCCCCCAACTGCACAATTCCCCTTATTTAGGGACAATAACCCTCTCATTAAAAATCCCAGACTGGCTAAAAACAGGTATTGGAGTGTATCTGTGTTGTGGGCAATGGCTTTAATTATGGTCCTATTATAGGACTGTGTACCAGCAGCTTTTTTTTATCCTTTGCATTGCTGTTTTATTGCTATACACAAAGAAACAAAAATATAGAAAGCGAAATGATCATTTGCATGGCTATGTTTTACATGTGCAAACAGCTCCTACATGGGTATTCATTTTAACCCTTGCAGTGCTGTTTGGGAATCAGCTCAGTGGTGACCAGAGTCTTGGACCTGCAGAGATCACGTTACCTTTGCATAGAGGCAATTTTTCAACAGAATTGCCTTTGTTAAAAGACTAAGCATTATGGGGCATATTTATCAAGGGTCAAATTTCGAGTTGAAAAAACGTTAAAAATTCGAATTCAAAAAGACCAACCGAAATGAAGTTGTTTTTTTTTGTCGCATAGGTCCGTTTTTTATGTATTTGAATCGTACAAATCGAATTAATAGCACATTCGATCGAATTCGATTTAAAGTTTTTTCCCCCCAAAAAATAGATTTTTCAGACTCTACCAATTGACTCCAAATGGGTTCTAGGAGGCCCCCATAGGCTAAAACATCAATTTGGCAGGTTTTAGATGGCGAATAGTCAAATGCAAATTTTTAAAGAGACAGTACATGATACTTTTCAAAATTAGAATTTTTGCATCTTTTGCAAATTCTAATCGAATTTGGACTATTCCCCTAGTCGAGGTACACAAAAATAACTCGAAATTCAAATTTTTTCCATTCGAAAATTCAGCTCGACCATTGATAAATCTGCCCCTATGTGTATAGTTTGGTGCAGGAAGTTATATTTAGAGAGAATATTTGGCATGCCATACTATGCACTCTGCCTGTGTTTTCTTGCGCCTGGCATCCAGGGCCGCCATTAGAAATTGGGGCCCCAAAGAATTTTTTTTAAAAAAACATTGGCGCCTTCAGGCCCGGTACACTTGTACCCCCTGTGCTCCCCTGATGGGGGCCCTGCTAGCATCAATGCACCCATTGCACACAAGGTGATGCATGCTGAGATACAAGGGGGTGGGATTCAACCTTCCCCTATTGACCAGACTTTATACCCTGTATTCACAAAAGCAGAAAAACCACTTTGGGGCATATTTATCAAGAGTCGAATTCCGAATTGAAAAAACGTCGAAATTTCAATTGAAAAAGACCGACCGACATTTTTTGGGTCTAATAGGTCCGTATTCAGCCGATTTTGAATCGTTCGAATAAAATTAATATTGCATTTGATCGAATTCGATTCATTCGATTTTTCCAAAAAAAAACAAAAACTTTGCTTATTCAAAGTCCACCAATTGACTCCAAATGGGTTCTAGGAGGTCCTCCATAGGCTAAATAAGCAATTCGCAGGTTTTAGATGGTGAATGGTCAAAGTCGAATTTTTAAAGAGACAGTACATGATGAATTTCGATATTTGAATTTTCAATCTTTTGCAAATTCTAATCGAATTTGGACTATTCCCTAGTCGAAGTAGTTCGAAATTCTAATTTTTTTCATTTCGAAAATTCACCTCAACCTTTTATAAATTTGCCCCTAAATGTCTCCTTACCTAACCTAGTGTGACATCATGAACTCTCTGTAACCCTTTCATTGCTGTGTGTGCCAGAAACACAGACCAGCCTAAGATCCTGTGCAGTTACTCCTCCCTGACACCGTACAGCTGTAGTATAGTAATCGTTTCTATGTTTTGCTTTGTCTTCACGAGTTTTGTTCAGTACCAGCTTCCTTGTCCTCTGTGACCTCAGACTTCCTTTGTAACCCTCACTGAGCTAAAGTAGTTTAATTGCAGTGCATTTCAGTGCGGTTTAACTCTTCCACTTCTTATAGTATGAGCAGCTCCAAACTTTGAAACATCTTGGAGCAGATTTGCTAAATCTGTGAATTTTTTTCCTTGTTCGTTTTCAACTACAGATGGTGTTTTTCCCCACAGGCCAATTTTTTTTTTTCACTGAAGTTAAAATTCTTTTCAAGTCAAGTATGTTTGCCCTCTTTACTAAAGTATTTTACATTGGCTTTCTGACAAACATGTTTTTTGGCAAGATCATAAACAGAGGGTAATTATTGAGTTTGGGGGAAATAATTAAAAGCATTAGGGGTTAATTATGACCCCAATGGGGTGCAACAACACTAAAGCTGGTCATAGATATTCAGATTTTATCCCTAGAACAACGAATGTTCGGATATCGATCATTTGTTTCAATGCAACATCTAAACCTAACAAATCAGATTTAAATTGCATACCACCCAACAATCCAGATTTTGACAGCTCAGCCTAGAGTCCTGCGCGGGTTAATTTTTTGGAATCCGCAACCTGCAATCCGCAACCCGGACCCGAAACCCGCATTCTTACCCGCTACCCAACCCACATGTACCTTCTCCGCAACCCGGACCCACGACCCGCTGACCATCAAGAATCAGAAAGTGCTGTTGTTGTAAACCGGAAGTGACATAGTCGGAAGTAGGAGTGATCAGAAAAAAAGGCGTAAAACAGGACTTGCTGTCATTGTAAACCGGAAGTGACATCATCGGAAGTAGGCGTTGTCAGAAAAAAGGAGTAAGCAACCCTGCAGGGTACCACAGGTTTTTGTGGGTAACCCGACCTGCTGCAGGACTCTAGATCAGCCTACAGTCCCAGTGAAATGGCCTCATTTTTCACCTCTAAAGCAGCTATGGGAGGGGGGTTGCAGACTCTCTAGTCTGCACCTGAATTACTGAACTGCCATACTCAAACACGTATGGCAGGCAGGGTCGGATTGGGGAGCCGAGGGCCCACCGGGACTGCAGTCCCAGGGCCCCCATGCTCCCCTGCTGTGACATGCCGAGACACTTGCGCAAACTGTGGCACTCGTCATGCATGCAGAGATGGCGCTGCAAACAGAAAAAACTTTTTTTTCTTCAGTCAACCCCAATATCGGGAGAGGGGGTCGGGGCCCACCGGGTTTTTTTGATACATCTATAACTATTTAAGATCTTAGCAGGGCAATTCACCTTCATTAGCAAAACTGTTATAACACATAAACCATTGCCCTAATACTCCCAGAAATGTGTTCAAACTTTCCATAACCTGTTAAATTATGTTAAATGGTATTTAGGGGTGTGGCATTACAATGGGCATGGTCAAAATAGAATTTTTTTGCTGCAGCTTAGCAGATCTTTTTGTCCCTCTTTCCATTTTTGAGAGGTATGAAGTTGTAGGATTAAGTAGGAAAAATAAATCAGATGATATTCTGGCTATTAATTAACAGACAGCAATCATACAATAGTTATGTCCGGGAAATATTAGTGACAGTCATCCATGGATATTGTCAGATAGGCAGTACATGAAAAGATATTGTTGTTAGCCGATAAAACCAACTAATCGTCATGGTATGAAAAATGTCGGGACGATTCATTTCGTAAGACTATCAATGGCCAACTTAAGGGCAATGCTACTTATGTTTTATCACAGGCAATTCTTTTTATCGCCAGTGGGAAACCATTTGGAGAAGATTATTCACCTGCACAAGACCAAATTAAGGAGACTAATCTCCTCCAAAAGAAAAACATATGTGGCGAAGAGAAAACATATGAGGAACAGGAAACTTTGGACGATTTCAGAACAGCGAAGTAATGCATATGTGATACGGACAGCTATTCAGTTTAATGACGCACAAGGTATGGGATGGGGGATGCTTATTTGCATCCTTAACAGAATGCAGAGGCCTGTGTCTTTTTGCACTATGTATGCTGCTTGGGGCATTGTAAATTATCCTGATTTTCTACATGGTTCTTTTGATAGCCCAGGCCCTAGTACAGTTCCAGGCAAGAAACGCGTAAGGCTATGTATTCACTTTGTTCTTGGGGTTTTTTAGCATTTGGAAATTGTTCTTAAGGGCCCCTAAGGTGTTTAATCATGTGTTGGGGGGTTGTTGTATTATCCACAGGGGAGGATTTAAGGGTTTTAACATGATTTAAATTTTTCACATACGAGTGATGAGGGATTTCCCTGCAGTGAGCACCAACCATTTGGTTTTTTGGTGTGCTACCACCGTTAATGTGAATATGATCTTCTTGTGGTTTACAGTGGGTGTGGTTTAAAAGGGGGAGTGGCCAACACTGACTTCTATTATAGACCCTCCACCACATAGGCCATTAAAATGTTGGCCCTGGTACCACAGAAGTTGGACAGCACTGCTATAGATAATAACATAATTCCATTTGGAAAGAGAGACTCAACCACTATGCATGAATATGTCCATGGCCCTTTTATAGCATCAGGGGTGATCTTAGCCCCTTTGCCCCCTTCCCCCGGAAAAAGCTTTAGCCCTCAGCTGTTGTTATACTGCAACTCCCAGCATCCCACCCGCTGTTGGTGATCCATGCAGCCTGCTCAGCCAACTTTCCCTTAGTCACAGCTGTCTCATGAGGGACGAGCAGTGGGAAATTAAGGAAACCACTCTGCTCCTTGCAGATTTATCTCTTTTTAGGAAGGGGCTGCAGCTGGGGAGTAAAGAGTATCAAGGCTTAACTGTAAAGGAAGGAGAACCGATGACTGCAAGGGGCCCAACTAATAAGCATTTTCAGTATAGGTTTATGAAATGTTTATTCCCAAAGTTTTGGGGGCTCTATTTCGATTTTTCAGTGGGGCCCAGTAACTTCTACTTTCACCACTATAGTCTTTAGTATTAAGATAACTGTAACTGTGGTATAGTCAACCCCAAATTTGTGAACAGGCCACAAAGCAGCCTGTGAACTGCATTTATAGAAAGAATGGAACTGTACTAGGGCCTGGGCGAGATTAAAGCTGGACATAGACGTGTAGATTTACCTTCATACCGGACGAACGATCGTTCAGTGCCATCTCCCGACCTGCCACTAACCATTCAGCTGTCTGCTGTGCCTGGTGGTTGCTATCGGAGTAGTGGTGAAGGAGGATGCTTTGTCGGCCTAAGGGAACCCCTAGCCCCCCCTAGGCTACCAAGTTTTGTCACTGTACTAAACTTGTCACTTTAAGTATTATTTAAGTTTGGCATTGTTTTCAAATCATTGAAATGAAGGCAGCCCTTACAGAACCTGATAGCACCTGCTAAAACTGAAAAGGGTTCAAGAACAGACAAGTGGTAACCTCTAGGAAATGGTGACGTCACAACAAGTATCTCATGCTGTATAGGAGAAGCACTTTTTATTACTGCAGGGTCAGGGTTTAGTTTCTGTCTTGGTTACTCAACTTACATGGTGTAGGAGCCATTGCCATTATACTCTGCAATTCCTTGTTAGGAGACTATAAACTACAATCACAAAACATAATGAAGGAAGTGATAAAGCTGATTTTAGAACTTTTCCCTAACCTGAATAAACTTTTTGTTTTTTCCCATTTTTGCACTTGTTACAGTACCTACCCTACAGGGCATTTCAGTGAACCCGTGAACCCTTAAAGGGGTGGTTCACCTTTGTGATAACTTTTAGTATGATGTAGAGAGTGATATTCTGAGACAATACGCAATTGGTTTTCATTTTTTAGTATTTGTGTTTTTTGAGTTATTTAGCTTTTTATTCAGCAGCTCTTCAATTTGCATTTTAAGCAATCTGGTTGCTAGGGTGCAAATTCTCCTAGCAACTGATTTTAATAAGAAACTGGAATATGAATAGGAGAGGAGCTGAATAGAAAGATCAGGAATATCAAGTAGTAATACATTTGTAGCCTTACAGAGCATTTTCTTTTTAGAAGGAAGTCTGCGACGCCCATTTTAAAGCTGCAAAGAGTCAAAGAAAAAGGCAAATAACTATAAAAAATAAATAATGAAAACCTAATGAAAAGTTGCTTAGCATTGGCCATTTTGTAACATACTAAACGTTGCCTTAAAGGTGAACCACCCCCTTTAAAAGTTCAATTGATGTACACTCTCACTTCCTGTTAGATAAATTGCTCTTGTTTTCAGTACACATAAATTGTTTCTCAGGTAGTACAGACATGATATTTGAGTACTACCCAGCAGTAGTACTCACATAGTTGTCTCATCCCAGCACACAAGGTTTTTGTAATATTGCTCCAAGGGACTTCTCTCTACCATGGGCCTTCCCACTTGAGATCCTACACAGTTTGCATACCTCCCAACATTTTGGAAATAGAGGGAAAAAAGTTTTGCTGGGCAGTACAATGACCATGCCCACTTGATAGCCACACCTCTTAATTACATGTTCATTTTACAAAAATTGGCAGGTTATGAAAGTTTGAACACATTTCTGTGTTATTAAAGTTTTGCTAATGAAGGTGAATTGCCCTTTAAGCTGCAAGTCACAGTTTCCACAAGAGACCTGCTTATCTTTGCTTCTTTACTTATCTTAATTTGTTACAAAAGTAACAGCATCTGCCACGTATTCTGGGCTCTCTGCCAAAAGCCAATGAGGTCTTAGAAACTTTGAATATTTTTCTAGCTGTTCAGTGCAGGAGATAAAAGAGAAAGTCAGGGCATTCCAGTAACAAGCCAGGACTGCAGGCTGAGCTGACAAAATTGGGACTGTCCTGTGAAAAACGGGACAGTTGGGACGTATGAGTTAATTTTTAGGGCATTGGCCATTCTGCTATCCTCCGTGAGCCTTTAGCCTTCTCTATTAACAGTCAGAAGCTTGTTTTTATTCCTATAATACGCTACACATAGGATCTAGTCCATATTTTACTAGTGAACCTTCATGGGACCCATCTTTACCTACTGTGAACTGAGGGTCCTCTCTTCTTTACTTGTACACTACCCTTTCCTTCCATGCATGGAATCCAAAGAACCCTAAAAGGCTTGCTCCCCTTACTTTATAACCTATAACTCAAGGTCTTTTCTTTCTTCTTATTGATGCCCTCCCTTTTCTTAGCCATCTGGTACCATCCACCCTTCTTCATGACAAAGAAGACCAACAGAAATACATCTGCCATCCCTGCGTTAATAGGGAATGCTTACACCTGGATGGAGTACACCTCCTTCCACCCATACCTTTTAAAGACCCAACCTACAGCCAAAATGGTGTTACCAATATCACATGTTATACTATATAGACTATAGCTAACAGTTTAGATCCTCTGCTAAATATATCTGTATGGTTGCAGCGAGGTCAGTAGACCTGCTAAGCATTTTTAGGTCAGAGGTTGGGGTTGGGTTTTCACATTTGCAGGTTATGGTAGTGTTATCAAATGTGCATAGTCCTTGGGAGTAATAGTGGAATTGGAACTGAAAAATGTGCCATAAGCAGGGTGATTCCCACTGACTTTTTATGGGAAGAGATTAATATTTTACCTTGGTCTTTTCAGTGGAATAGCATAGTGACAATACTCCTGGTGTGTCATGTCCCTTACAGCATGTGTTCTTTGGAAGCTGATGTTTAGTGGTGAACATTCTACTAGTACTCACAACTGCCTGTAAAACCGCAAACTGATAAAAAGATCTTATACCACCTGCTTCCTTTGGTGTCCGATAGCTGCACTTTCACAACAGGGTTAGTTTTGGTTTCATTTGGCGCTATTATTGTTTACTAGAACAAAACTTTGCACACAGCATTTCCCCTGGTCATAAGACACTTTTGATATACCCAGATGATCTTGAACGTTTGCTTGTATGAGGAGGAGACGTGGCTCTAGCATGCTTCCAGTGAGCATCCAACATAAAGAACTATATGAAACATACCTGCTTATAATACCCCAATTTTGTAAAGATAATTATCATATCATAATAGGCTGGGACTATGGACTTCCACAGGGTACAAGTGCATGTGATACCTGGAGTTCTTTCCTCAAGCATTAACAAGTGCTCCAGGTCCCTATAATGGTCAAGTACATTGCTGGTAAATTTGTATTATCTGGAATAATACCACTCACTTTTACTTACCTTTTGTAATAGGTAGAAATTATATTTTGATTTTTTTTTACGATACATAGAACATGCCTTACACCAACAAGATTACATTCAAATCTATGCATCAAATGTGGGATGAACCCAGGCACATTTCTACACTACTTTTGGACCTGCTTGCAGATAGATAAGTTCTTGGGTAAAATGGCAAACTTCCTAGTACAATCTCTTTAATATACAGTCCCCAGAGGTTTGCCTCTTGTGACTCGTTCAAAATGTAACTACTGGTGTAACTACTGGTGGGCACCATGTATCTTTCTGTGGGTTTTATACTTGCCAGCTTATGCCAGGAAAACAATGATCTTATTCTGGAAACTACCTACAGTCCCTACTTTAAAATGCTGCAAATCTATTCTGTTACAGTAATCTAGGGAATTTGCCGCAGCCCAGGAGAGTGCCTAATATGACTAAGTATACATATGCTCTGATATTTACTGATCCTTGCCCCACAGCCTGCCCAATCCCTCTTCCTCTCACTTAATTTCTATTCTATCATATACAGTAAAGGTTGAATTATCTGGTTGGTTGTTTGACAACACTGTGTAGTAGTTTTTGCCTATACACGAACAACCATTGTTTATCAGATATGACACTGTCTGTTAATGTTGAATCAAACTTAATAAATAAAACCTTTTAAAATAAATGGTATTGCCTGCCCTGGGCCTTGGCAGGTGTTTTACCGGCTAACCCTGGTATGGCTACCATGGACATCCGCAGAAGATTTTAAAATCAAGGGGCAATTAGGTAAAAGTATCACAACGAATACTTCTACAAAAAGGTCTTTAACACTAACAGACGTACACACTTGGATTTATGCTTTAAAGCCAATCAGCTTAATTATATTTCTGCACTGGCAGGCACAATGTTGGCATGAGTGCATACCAATTTACTCCGTATTTCTGTACCCATGCTGACACAGTGCCCATCAGTGCAAAGATGTAAGCTAGTGGATGGAGGCAGAGAAACAGCCAGCCTGAAAGGAACTCGTCTGCATTTGTGTGAAAATCTTATGTTATTTGGAGGAGACATTGTCAGTGCTACAGCAACCCCTGGATATTCATTTTGCAGCCACCAAAGTTGGTTGCGGCCACAGTATTAGATAATGCACCAGTATAGGACCTGTTTGCCAGAATGCTCTGGACTTGGGGTCTTCCAGATATTTCCATACTTTGGAACTTAATACTTTAAGTCTGCTAAAAATAATTTAAACATTAAATAAAACCAATTAGACGTTCCCAAGCACCTGATATGGGTATTGAACCTGGGAGCTCATGAATAAAAGTCCTGGGTCTTAAGAATGGAACCTTTCTTCCCAAATAACATCGCCGATCACTGTGTTGTGTTTAGTGCAACATATTCTCATGATTTAAACTCTCTACTTAAGCAGTGCCTCCTAGTTATACAATTATGCATACCTCCCAACTGGCCACCTTTTTACAGGATGTTCCCAATATTGAAAGCACATCCCTCTGTCCTGGATCCTTATTCAAATGTCCTGTATTGCTCTTTCAATCTTATAAATAGATCACTGCATTGAACTGATAGTGGCCAGAAAAAAATAAGTTTCAGGAACACAAAGGGCACTGGTCACCCTGAAAAAAACTAGCATCCACCAGCTGTAGGTCCAGTGGGAGGGAGCTCCCTGTGCAGGTTGCATAGCATGCATGTGCATAATCAACAAGTCTCACAAGCTGACATCATACGCATGCGAGTTGCAGCACTTGCTGACTATACGCATGTGTGTGCCTCACCATAGACATGGGATAAAAAATTATGGGTGACTAGTGCCCTTTAATGAGATAAGGAGGCTTTTGGCATTGGCCACAATTCACAGCACCTGTACATAGACACAATTGTAACTAATAGTATAAGCAAGTCTCTTGAATAACTGACTTCTTGACTTCATTACCAAAACTATAATAACACATGAAAGCATGGCACTAGGACCCCCGTCTTGTATTCAAACTTTCCATAACCTGCTAAATTAAAACTAGTATTATACTTAAGTATTATTAATTTTGCAATGCATGGGAGGAGTTTATTTTGCAGCTGACCTCCTTTTGTTTGCTGTCTCGATGTATAAGTATCATATACGGGTAAACATGCATGGAGCTATTTACTGGTCAGTGGCGTAACTAGTCTGTGCTGCCCTCCCCCACAAAGGAAATCTCCTGGCACAGAGGGAACCTACCTAGCCCCCTGACTTCCACTCTTATTACCACCTGTATACAGGGTTAGTTGAGTTAAAACCACTAGAAAAAATTCTGCAGTCGTCCATTGCGGAGACTGTGCCCTGTTGAGGTTTCATTCACTGGTTCTGTAAAACAGGAGAATAATTAATTTTCCCCAAGATAATCTATGTGCATATTTGTGTTTATTCATATGATTGGAAGCTGCTATGTTGATGTAATGAAATCTTGGGAAGGAGTGCCCACGGGTGGCTAGACAGTTTCAATGCTTTTTGGCTTTACTGAATGATAATGTTTAAACAAAGTAGTTTATAGAAATGGGTGGACCCTCATAACAATAGTAAATGAAACAATGAACTTTTGAAGTATGTATCTAATGAAACAGAAGATGGATCAGAACTATGAAAGCTTTTGTAAAACAAACAAATAACCCCCTCTGAAAATGATGGGATCTGACACCCAAGTGCTGCAAGAAGACAGAATGAAGAGAAACAGATGCTGAGAGAGGAATAGTGAAGATAAGCTTTTCTTTTTTTTGCAATGTTAGAATACAGAACTATCAACACCAAGAGTTGCCTATATTAAAACACCAGAAAGGATGCAGAGCAGAGGGTGGGGTTTAGAAGAACAGGGTTTAGTCTGGGTGGATCAGAGCATGGCCAGAGTTATCTTGTTTTAGATCTAGGGTTCTGCGACAATTTTATTCTCCCATTGGAGTCTATGGTCATCATTTTTGCGGTGAAACATGGCAAAAAATTTCACTCATCACTATTTATAATGTATATGGGGAAGAATGGGTGGAAATTTTGTGAGTAGGTAGGGTTACAGAGGTGGCAACCCTAGTTGGCCTTGACAGGAGGTGTGGTCAAAAGACCCAGGTGTAACAAGAATTAAAGGACCAGTAACATCAAAAAAAAATATTTAAAAATGAGTTTGTGCACAATGAAAAATAAACACCAATAAAAATGAAACTTTTAAAAAGCAAAGCCTTTATTAAGAAATAACTTACAGAAAATCAACTTCCTGTTCTCTTCAGAAAAGGCGACCATCCACACTGCATTGATCGATTTCTCCTCCCTGGCTCCTCACTGACCTCCCGGCGTCCAGCAGCAGCTGTGTATCAGGCTCTTCACTCCTTTCCCGTGGATCGGCTTCCCTGCTCCACTCACCTCCCTCTCTGTCTTCCCTCCTCCCCTGCTCCACTACTCTGAGAGACATGCGGCGCCTGATTTCAACCCAGGCAGAACAGAAAGGCGCATGTTACAGGCAGTGTCACAGGCTCTCCTCTTCACCGTTCATCAGCAGCGATAGGGTTAATCCCAGGCCAGTTCCCACGTGGGAGGGGAGGGCTTAGGCAAGGATCGCTCACTGGAAGGAGAGCCTGTTACATTCGCCTTTCCTGGATTGTAATCAGGTGCCGCATGTCTCTCTCAGAGTAGTGGAGCAGGGGAGGAGGGAAGACAGAGAGGGAGGTGAGCGGAGCAGGAAAGCCGATCCAGGGGAAAGGAGTGAAGAGCCTGATACACAGCTGCTGCTGGACGCCAGGATGCCTGTCAGTGAGGAGAAATCGATCGATGCAGTGTGGATGGTCGCCTTTTCGTCGTTTCTGAAGAGGACAGGAAGTGGATTTTCTGTAAGTTATTTCTTAATAAAGACTTTGCTTTTTAAAAGTTTCATTTGTATTGGTGTTTATTTTTCATTGTGCACAAACGAATTCTTAAATATTTTTTTTTGATGTTACTGGTCCTTTAAGCAAGCAGAAATGCAACTTTTACACTGTATCCATATAGATCACATTATTAACCCTTTCCCTGCCAGCCGTTTTGCAGATATTTTGCACTCTTTCACTTTAAGGGCCTTACCTGGGGCGGTCAATATATTGGTTTTTTTTTTTTCAGGACAACCTGAACTTTCAAAATATGCAAGATTTTCGGGTAATTCTACTTCTGTAAAAAAATATAGGCTTCCAAGTGTCTAATAAAATGAAAAAAATCATGTTTCACAGAGAACAATCACATATATCAGAAACATAATTTATTTTATGTACAAGTACAAGTACAGCCGATTTGGAAAGTTCTGGGTCTCCTGAACGCGGCAATACCAAATATATATAGTTTTATGGAGATTTCTCACTTGTATAGATCGAAATCTACAAGCAGTACACTATAAAAATTTCCAAAGCACCGCTCCCCAAACGGCATACTTCTGATTTCAAGGACAAACGTTCCACTAACAGTAGGTTTGTACTCCAAACTACAAAGTTGCAATTGTTTCCTAAAGTTATAATGTTTTACAGGTGATTTTTTTTTTGAAAAATGACCTCAAAGCTTCCCCTCTACAGCATCATATCTCCCACACATCATTAGGTATCAATGTAAAACACCTCAAATACTCAAATATGAAAGCCTGGGGTCCACTGAACAATATGATGCCCAATATGTATAGGTTTACCTAGGCATGTGGTATATAGGGCCTAAAATGTAGACACCTCAGTTCTGTAATTCCAAATACTGCAAAATCAACAAATTTACATAGTTTGGGGGGGGCAAAGGTAGAAAAAAGTAAGTTCACTCCAGAAAACCATATATTTTTGGAAATTACACATTCCCGCAAATCCAAATTGGGTTTACATGTCTTTGTACTCCAAAGTACCAAGTCGCAAGCCTTTCCTAAATTTGTCGATTAAAGCAATAGTTTTTACATTTCTGAAAATCGCTAAAAATATATATTGCAATTGCCCACATTTATCTCACCCAACTTCTTACATACAATTGTAAAATTGCAAAATCAACACATTTACATAGTTTGGGTGGGGCAAAGGTAGAAAAAAGTAAGTTCACCCCAGAAAACCATATATTTTCAGAAAGTACACATTCTCACGAATCTAATTTGGGTATGCATGTCTTTGTACTCCAAAGTACCATGCCACAAACCAATCCTAAATTTGGTGATTTTGGTGACATTTCCAAAAATCACTTCAGAATTTCTACCCTGCAGCACCATATTACCCACATACTTTTAGGTATCAAGAGAAATCACCCCAAATATGAAAGCCTAGGGTACTCTGAACAGTTTGATGCCCAGTATGTATAGGTGTACCCAAGCACATGGCATATAGAGGCCCCAAAAAGAAGACCACCATATGGTCTGTCATTTTAGGTACTGCAAAATCAACACATTTACATTGTTTTGAGGGGGGGGGCAAAGGTAGAAAAAAGTAAGTTCACTCCAGAAAACCATATATTTTTGGAAATGACACATTCCCGCAAAGCCAAATTGGGTATACATGTCTTTGTACTCCAAAGTACCAAGTCGCAAGCCTTTCCTAAATTTGTCGATTAAAGCAACAGTTTTTACATTTCTGAAAATCGCTAAAAATATTGCAATTGCCCGCATTTATCGCACCCAACTTCTTACATACAATTGTAAAACACCATAGATACAGATGCCAAGGGTCTACTGAACAGTTTGATGCCCAATATGCATTAATATCCCAAGGCAGCTGGCATGTGCGGACCCCAAATGTAAATAGTGCATGTGAGTTTTCTCCGCTGCAGATTTGCCTTCTGTAAACATAGACCCTTGACTTCATATTATGTGCCTCAAGACCCTCCTAACAACAAAGACCTCCCCCCAAAACCATATATTTTTGGAAAGTTCATATTCTGACGAATCCAACAAAGATAAAGATGTCTTTCTACACCAAACTACCAACGTAAAGATTTTTACAAGATTTCTGAAAATCACCTAAAAATGTTGCAATTTGCCACATTTATCACACACAATGTTTTACGTACAAAGAAAAATCACCCTAAATATGGACATCAAAGGTCTACTGCAGTGCTGTCCAAATTCTGTGGTACCGAGGGCCAAAATTTTACTGGCCTATGTGGAGGAGGGCCGATAATGGAAGTCAGTGTTGGCCACTCCCCCTTTTAAACCACACCCACTGTAAACCACACCCATATTACCACAAGAACTTTCAAGATTGTATCCACATTAACGGTGGTAGCACACCAAAAAATCAAATGGTTTGTGCTCACTGCAGGCAAATACCTCATCACTCATATGTGAAAAATTGAAGTCATGTTAAAAACATACCATTAAATCCATATGCCTCATCCTCCCCTGTGGATAATACAACAACCCCCCAACACATGATTAAATACCTTACAACAATTTCCAAATACTAACAAACCCCTAACAGGCTTACATACCACAGGTAGGTCAGGGAAAGCAGCACTGGGCAAGCAGAGAATGGCACACTCAGGGAGGCAGGGCCGGGCCAAGGTATTTTTGCACCCTAGGCAAAGGCTTCAATCAGTGCCCCCCCCAGTCCTGCATTACCATTTCCCACCTTACCAGTCATATAGCCCCCTGTACCTATGCCAGCACCTATCATATTGCCTCCATTTGTATCTATACCAATGGCAGTCAATCTCTCAGATTGCCCCCAGGCCCCAATCTGTACCTTTGCCAGCATAAGACAAAACATCCATCATATTTTTACCCCCAATCTGTACCTATGCCAGCGGCAACCAAAAGAATCCACCATATTGCCCCAATTTGCATCTATTCCAGCAGTAGCCAAAAATCCATCATATTGCTCTCAAAAATCTGTGTACCTGTGTGAGCAGCCACCATATTGCCCCATATACCTGAGCCAGCAGCAGCTAATCCCTTATATTGCCCCCTATCTGTACCTGTGCCAGCATCAGCCAAAAAATACACACTATTGCCTCCATATATGTACTTGTGCCAGCAGCAGCCAAATATCCATCATATCATCTGTTTACCTGTGCAAGTAGCAGCCAAGATATTGCCCACAAATATGTACCTGTGCCAGCAGCTGCCAAAAGGGAGCTGGGGAGCGATTCTATCTGGAACAGGGGTTTATAAAGTTGAAAAACTATTAAAGGCCAAGCAAATCGGGGTTTAAAAAAGAAAGAAAGGAAATTCCCCTTAAAAGTGTGCCCCCCCATGATTGTGCCCTAGGTGGGCACCTACTCTGCCTGCCCCTAGTTCCAGCCCTGCAGGGAGGGAAGACAGAACAAAGCAGGAGACAAGTAAAGCTATCAGTCTAATATTTACTACATACAGTGACAGTGCTGGTGCGCCATTAGCATTTTGAATAAGGTGTGAACAATGTGGGCAGTTTCAGTCTGGGTCCCAGGTGTGAACAGTACAGGCCTTTAGGATATAAACAATAGAGGTGTCACAAATGTGAACAATACAGGGGGATCACAGGTGTGATACAGGTGATTAGAGTCTGAATTTGAGGTTTAAACAATGCAGGGTGCATTTTATCTCTACAGTGATGCATTTTAAAGCTTACATATGGTAAAAAGACATAGCATCTGGGGGGCCGCCAGTTGGACAGCCCTGGTCTACTGAATAGTTTGATGCCCAATATGCATATTTTTACCAAAGTATGTGGTGTGTACGGGCCCCAAATGAAAAACATGCATATGAATTTTCACGCTAGCCAACTAAGCTGCTGAAAAGAGAACCCTAACTGTGCTTTATGTGCCGTAAGACCCCCAAACTGTAAAAAAAAAAACAGAAAACCATATATTTTTGGAAAGCATATATTCTGACGGATCAAACTAAGTAAAATCTATCTTTCTATTCCAAAGCACCAAACAGCAAAACTATACTAAAGATACATAAGGAACAATAATGTTATATCTTTTAATGTCTGGTGCAAAAAACAAAAATATACTGGGGCAACAAAAACCATGAATTTTGCAAAAGCTAATTTTAGTGCCTTGAGGGCTGCCCTACAGAGCATTGATTGGGGCATTAGGTTTTCAGCTAAAAACACAGAACAGAAATGGTTGTCCTTTAAAATGATATTAAATCATTACTGTTCTCAATTTATTCCCTTAAGGACTAAACGTAGAAGCTCTAAGAATCATCCTGTGTGGCTTAATACAGAAGTAAAGAAGTTAATGGGACAGAAGAGAAAGGCATTTAAAAACTACAAATCTGTAGGGACAGAAGCTGCATTTAATGAATATAAACACTGTAATAAATGTTGTAAATCAGCAATCCGGAAGGCTAAGAAAAGAAATGAAGAGTTAATTGCGGTGGAGGTGAAAACTAACCCTAAAAAGTTTTTTAAATATATTAATAGTAAAAAGATGCAGGTTGACAGTGTTGCTCCATTAAATAATGGTACCAGTATGGTTGTAACAGATACAGATAAGGCAAATGTGTTAAATCAGTTCTTTTCTTCAGTGTATACAATAGAGGAGTCTGGGTTCACAGGCTCACTTAATAACTGCACGAATGGTTCAGCTCAATATAGTCAGTGGCTGACTCAGGATATGATTCAAAAAGCTTTAATACAAATTAATGTAAACAAGGCTCCAGGGCCTGATGGCATACACCCCCGGGTTCTAAGAGAGCTTAGTTCAGTTTTAGACCAGCCCTTATTTCTGATTTTCTCAGATTCACTGTCATCTGGTATGGTGCCTATGGATTGGAGAAAAGCTGATGTTATTCCAATATTTAAAAAGGGATTACGATCTCAGCCTGGCAATTATAGGCCAGTAAGCTTGACATCTGTGGTGGGCAAATTATTTGAAGGCTTGTTAAGGGATCACATTCAAAATGTTGTCCTAATGAATGGCATTATGAGCAACAATCAGCATGGCTTTATGAAGGATAGGTCATGTCAGACGAATTTGATTGCATTTTATGATGTGGTAAGTAAGATTCTGGATAGTGGGGGGGCAGTAGATGTGATCTATTTGGATTTCGCCAAAGCGTTTGATACTGTGCCCCACAAACGACTGCTTTCTAAACTAAGGTCTGTTGGGCTTAATGAAGTCGTTTGCACATGGATAGGAAACTGGCTACAGGATCGGGTACAGAGGGTAGTTGTTAATGGGACATTCTCTAGTTGGAGTAAGGTTCTTAGTGGGGTCCCCCAGGGCTCAGTATTGGGACCACTTTTATTTAACTTGTTCATTAATGACTTAGGGGAGGGTGTTGTAAGTAATGTATCAGTGTTTGCAGATGACACAAAACTATCCAGCCCAATTAATTCCATCCAGGATGTAGCATTCTTGCAACATGATCTTGACAAACTGGCAATCTGGGCAGCTAAGTGGCAAATGAGATTCAATGTTGATAAATGTAAAGTCATGCACCTGGGATGTAAAAATATCCAAGCCACTTATACCCTTAATGGGACTGCACTAGGCAAATCCATTATGGAAAAGGACCTTGGAGTCCTTGTAGATGATAAACTTGGCTGTAGCAAGCAATGCCAGTCAGCAGCGTCAAGGGCAAATAAGGTCTTGAGCTGTATTAAAAGGGGCATAGAGTCAAGGGAGGAGGGGGTCATTCTTCCACTGTATAGAGCACTTGTAAGGCCCCATCTAGAATATGCCGTACAGTTTTGGTCTCCATCACTCAAACAGGACATTATTGTATTAGAGAGGGTACAGAGAAGGGCAACTAAGCTGGTAAAAGGTATTGAAAATCTTAGCTATGAGGAAAGACTGGCCAAATTGGGGATGTTCACGCTGGAGAAGAGGCGCTTAAGGGGTGATATGATGACTATGTATAAATATATAAGGGGATCATATAATAATCTCTCTAATGCTTTATTTACCAGTAGGTCTTTCCAGCTGACACGAGGTCACCCATTCCGATTAGAAGAAAAGAGGTTCCGCCTAAATATTCGGAAGGGGTTTTTTACAGTGAGAGCTGTGAAGATGTGGAATTCTCTCCCTGAATCAGTGGTACAGGCTGATACATTAGATAGCTTTAAGAAGGGGTTGGATGGCTTTTTAGCAAGTAAGGGAATACAGGGTTATGGAAGATAGCTCATAGTCCAAGTTGATCCAGGGACTAGTCCGATTGCCATTTTGGAGTCAGGAAGGAATTTTTCCCCCTCTAAGGCAAATTGGAGAGGCTTCAGATGGGTTTTTTTTGCCTTCCTCTGGATCAACTGGCAGATAGGTAGTTAATAAAAAAAAAAAAAAAAAAAAGGTTGAACTCGATGGACATGTGTCTTTTTTTCAACCTTACTTACTATGTTACTATGTAATAATGCAGGGATAAAATTGCAATAAAACCACATAAATTGTGCAAATCAATGAAATAACAAAATAACTATTACGTAGCATAATCAGTGGCGTAACTACCGGGGGAGCAGGGGGGTGCGATTGGGCCAGGGCCCGCACCCCCTCAGGGCCCCCCGGCTGTTTCCGGGTGTACAGAGGGGGCGGGGGGCCCGGCAGCGCGTCCCGCGTCAGGGCCCGTCCCCCTCTAGTTACGTCACTGAGCGTAATTAGTGGCCAAAATCGATTATCCAATAGTCACGCTGCTTAAATAAAAAGTTTTAAGGGGTAAAAAAAACACAAATTGGTAAAATGAAAAAGTAAAAAAATAAAATATGTATACGTGTGTACACTTCCAAGAATTGTGTGACTGTGTATAAGTGTGTATATAAGTGTATATAAGTGTAAAATGAAAAAAAAAAAATGTGTGTAAAATAAAGGCCACATACCGTTTCTAGGTGTTCTGATGGCTGGAGGAGTTCTTTGAGAAGCTGTCTGCAGAGTCATGGCAAGCAGGAAGTGTGTTGGCGTTGCTGGAACACAAGGTAAGGAGGATGAAGCAGTGCAGCAAGGCAGACACGCAATCTGATGTGTCTGCCTCTTTTAGGTCGGCCCTGCGACAATCCTGTCACAGGACCGATATGACAGCCCCCAGCCTTGTTGCCCAGGGGGCTGTCAATGCTGCTAAAGCTCTGCAGAGGCGGCTAAAGCCGCTGATGCAGAGTACAGCATGTTAAACAGCTTGGCAGTTAAAGCCCTTGCCTGCCAGAACGTACGGTGTACGTGCTTGGCAGGCAAAGGGTTAAAGGGGTTAGTTATGTGTTGACAGGATTCCTTTTATAAAAAGGTTGTTTAATGGTGGTAAGCAGTGGGCCACTGCCAAATTTGTGGTGGTTTCATTCAGGCTTGCTCGCCAATATGTTGCTTAAAATTACATTTCTAAAAATCTCTGACTAAATGGAAATATAGTGGTACCTACACATTAGTGTGAGTTTATCGGGTCTAAGGAGACCAGGATATCCCTTGTTACTTTAGGATCCCTAACTACAGACCTGGAAAGAGATATCTGTATCTAGTTATCCCAAGCAGGGTATGGGTTTTTACACCCAGTAAATTAAAATAATGGGGGACTGACAGTAGGTATGAGTCAAAGAAAGGATTTCTTTTATTATTTAGAATAGTATTTTATTAAAAAGGTATATATTACCGTATATACTCGAGTATAAGCCGACCCGAGTATAAGCCGAGGTACCTAATTTTACCTACGAAAACTGGGAAAACTTATTGACTCTAGTATAAGCCTAGACACAACTACAGCCCTGTCTCCCAGCAACACACATTCCGCCAAAGCGACCCGCCAGCGATCAACCAGACTTCTTTGCAAAGTTGATGGTGACAGAGAATTGCTAAACGGATTACTGTGTGCATTGTCCCACTGTCCCACTACCATGTGCAGAGGGTGCTGTGTGATGTTGCCATCACTGTTATTCTTTCATATAACCAACAGATGGCGCTGTGTGATATTGCAGTCACTGTTATTCTTTCATATAACCAACAGATGGCGCTGTGTGATATTGCAGTCACCGTTATTCTTTCATATAACCAACAGAGGGCCCACTTTTATTCTTTCATATAACCAACAGAGGGCGCTGTGTGATATTGCAGTCTCTCCCCAAGTGAACTGTTGGTATAGGAATGATTAAAAGTGACTGCAATCTCAGCTACTACCCGCTGACCCCAGTATAAGCCGAGGTAGACTTTTTCAGCATATTTTGGATGCTGAAAAACTCGGCTTATACTCGAGTATACAGAAAGAAGAAATATAAAAAGGTTTCAATCAGTAATACTATAAGTATAAAACATATGATACTCGTTTGTATAGGATTTATATAAACAATTCTTAAAATAGGTTATTAAAGCAACTTCATATTCAATTCAGCATATAATAGCAATGGTTAACATGTATACTCACATAAGCCTCTGACAGTAGGTATGAGTCAAAGAAAGGATTTCTTTTATTATTTAGAATAGTATTTTATTAAAAAGGTATATATTACCGTATATACTCGAGTATAAGCCGACCCGAGTATAAGCCGAGGTACCTAATTTTACCTACGAAAACTGGGAAAACTTATTGACTCTAGTATAAGCCTAGACACAACTACAGCCCTGTCTCCCAGCAACACACATTCCGCCAAAGCGACCCCCCAGCGATCAACCAGACTTCTTTGCAAAGTTGATGGTGACAGAGAATTGCTAAACGGATTACTGTGTGCATTGTCCCACTGTCCCACTACCATGTGCAGAGGGTGCTGTGTGATGTTGCCATCACTGTTATTCTTTCATATAACCAACAGATGGCGCTGTGTGATATTGCAGTCACTGTTATTCTTTCATATAACCAACAGATGGCGCTGTGTGATATTGCAGTCACCGTTATTCTTTCATATAACCAACAGAGGGCCCACTTTTATTCTTTCATATAACCAACAGAGGGCGCTGTGTGATATTGCAGTCTCTCCCCAAGTGAACTGTTGGTATAGGAATGATTAAAAGTGACTGCAATCTCAGCTACTACCCGCTGACCCCAGTATAAGCCGAGGTAGACTTTTTCAGCATATTTTGGATGCTGAAAAACTCGGCTTATACTCGAGTATACAGAAAGAAGAGATATAAAAAGGTTTCAATCAGTAATACTATAAGTATAAAACATATGATACTCGTTTGTATAGGATTTATATAAACAATTCTTAAAATAGGTTATTAAAGCAACTTCATATTCAATTCAGCATATAATAGCAATGGTTAACATGTATACTCACATAAGCCTCTCAGAACTCTATGTGGAACGCAGCAATAGCAGATCGTTCTGAGGGTTATACTTTAGCATTTTGCTTTTATAGAAAAGTGAATAACAGTTAATAGATTCCCAGTTATTTGGGAGGAAATAAGTGACTGAGAGTACTGAGGGATCTATGCTCCCAGTTAGGGGATGACTAGTATGTAGTCAGGGGAAGTGAGCACCCATTATGTCACTAATCTAATACAGAGATATAACTAACACTGACATTAGTATGTTTGGTAGCTGCCATAGTTTTTGCCTCAGCCAAGATAATTCTGCCATAGATCACAATAGCAGCAGTACCACTAGTGTTTCTTTATTTAATTTCTGAAACAGATTTTTAAACCTTCCTTAGCTGAGGCAGGCAACTACAATATGGCTGCTCCCGTGTGTAGCCGAGATGCATGTATGCAAAGAAGCCAATACATGCTTTTATGTTTTAATTTCTACCTAAGCATGAAAAAATGGAAGAAAAGTCCAGCTTATAAATGTGACCACTCTTCACTTGATGTTCCACGATTAATTGCACATTTTCAGTTTGATTTAAATGCCAGTGTCAGCCTCGAGTGAGTTATGTTCTGCAATTAGAGTAACACTTCCTTTTCTGCCCGCAAATGCCTTATCTTGTGCATCCGTCAACACTGTGTTCTTTTCTGCATGTCATTTTCTGTACTGGCTTACTCATGAGGTGTCAGTTTTCTGTGTGAAGTGGCAACAAAAATAAAAAAAATAAAGGGGAAATGTAATAAACTGTTTGCCTTTCTGTATATATATAGAGAACATTTAAATATGTTCAGCATAACCTTTGTGTAACTGTAAAACAGAATTATTTCGCTTTTTTTCTGTATTATATTGTAGTGGCAGAAGCCATTTCCAAGATTCTCTTTCCACTTCCTGCCCTTTGTGAACACAACTGAAATCTCAGTTACAAGGAGTCAGGAAGTCCAAAGAGAATTGCTTTCACCAGGCTGATGCCATATATGAGCAGCCTCTTTCTTTCCTCTCTTTGTGAAAAATGACAGTAGGGCAGTGACAGTACTACAGATAGAGTATAATGGAATTGATTCCTTCTAGCCATAAAATGATCTGTGCCTAGGGTTGCCAGTATTAAATGTAATCAACAGTGTAATTTTAAGTGTCCCCATCTTGCACAGTTATGCCTCTGATCCGCCCAGTTATGCCTCTGATCTACCTAGTTACGCCTCTGATCCACCCAGTTATGCCTCTGATCCATCCAGTTACGTTTCTGATTCGCCTCTGATCCAGCACACTCCCTGTCTTCAGTACAGTTCAGTAAATTCATGCCTTACTATTTATGTGTTTTGTCAGGGCCTGAAAAACAGACAAGAGTCCAGGGCAGTAACATCAGGGGAGGGAATGGTGATGTCAGGTGCAGGATTGTGATGTTGAGGGAGCGGTGCTTGGGAATTGGATTTTTGTATCTGGGATTTCATATTGCTGCCACCCTGTATTTTTGCCGGCAAAAAAAACAGACAAAAGGGTCATGATGTTGACATCAGGGGACGGCATGGTCAAGTGAGAGGGCAAGAAGGTGCTGTTAAGGGGGATGGGACTGTGACATATGGGCAGTATTTTGGAAAGGCAATAGTGCGGAACCCCATGAAAAACTGAACAGGTTGAAACCCAACCCAATATTAGGCTAGAATTTTGTGGGGAAATGATTCCTTGTGAGTAAAAACCTGGCAATTAAAATCCAAATGTTTGCCAGTTTAGGAAATGAGCCTTTTAGGATGTTTTTGCTAATTATGTCTGCCATATTATTATGGTGTCTCTTGATGTAGCTGCTTGCTGCAGCTACAGACACACTTTGTGTTTGGTGACACACTTTAGCAGCTGGTTTTGTAATGGGAAACTCAAAACATGCATTTATGTCAACGTGTCTGATGAGATGGTTCTAAAGTGGTACAAATCAAGGTTGTGACTGAAAATGTGCTGAAAAGTTTTTGTTAGGAATAGTCAGATGTGATTTTTTTTAACCTTTCCCTGTCAGTCATGAAGATTCTCCATTGTTGGCAAGCGGGGTGGGTGGGGGGGATCAGGCAAGACATTTGTCAGGGGCTTGGAGGAAAGGGGGTCTCGGACAGTTTGGGCAGGGTGGGCATATTGTGCTCCACTATTCAGTATGACATACTTGGAGTATTTCCATAATTCTGAACACCATACTATAATTGTTGAGACAGTGGTCACATGTAGGATGTAGCTGAAACCGCCATGGTCTGTGTGTAGACACACGCAGAGCATTTTGGTGTGAAAATCTGGGAGCACACATTTTCTCACCAAAACCTTAAGGGGAAATTCACTAAAGGGCGAAGTGACTAACGTTAGCGTGACGTTATTTCGGAACTTTGCCAATTTACTAACAGGCGCAGTCGTAACTTCGCTAGGGAAGGATATAGACTCTAGCGCTACTTCACACTCTTACGCCAGGCGAATTTTCGCTCTGGCGAAAGAGCGTTACTTCGCAAATTCACAAAAATTTGCCTTTTACTCAACGTTACCTGTTCCGCCAGACTTGCCTTTGCCAGCTCAACTAGAGCAATTTCGCCAGAGTTCGGCGCCCTGGACACAACTTTGGATTTTAGTGAATTAGCCTTGTCCTAGTGAATGTACGCCTGGCGAAGTGTTGCGATGTGAGTGAAGCAAGCGCTGGCGAATTTCTGCAGGTTAGTGTATTTGTCCCTTAGTGCCTGTAAGTGCACATTTTTGAAGTGGGCAGAGTCGAGTGGTTTGACTGTTTCAGCTACAGCAGTGCTGTCCAATATCTGTAGTACCGATAGCCAGAATTTTTCTGGCCTATATGGTGGAAGGCCGATAATGGAAGCAAGTGTTGACCATTCAATGTTTTTAAACCTCACCCGCTTTAAATCACACCCATATTACCACAATACCATGTCACCATTAATGGTGGTAGCATACCAAAAGACCAAATGGTTGGTGCTCACTGCAAGGATATCACTTGTCTCTCATATGTTAAAAATGTAAGTCATATTAAAATATACCCTTAAATCTATATGCCGCCTCCTCCTCCCCTGTGGATAACACAGCACACCCCCCACCCCAGCACATAATTGAACACCTTAGGGGCCACTAACAACAATTTCCAAGTGCTAACAAACCCCCAGAACAAACCCTACCAGGCATACGTCGCACAGGCAGCGTATAGCACACACAGAGGGCTTAGGGCAGGCAGAGTATGGCACACACAGGGAGCTTAGGGCAGGCAGAGTATGGCATACACAGGGAGCTTAGGGCAGGCAGAGTATGGCACACACAGGGAGCTTAGGGCAGGCAGAGTATGGCACACACAGGGAATTTAGGGCAGGCAGAGTATGGTACACACAGAGAGCTTAGGTCAGGCAGAGTATGCCACACACAGGGAGCTTAGGGCAGGCAGAGTATGGCACATACAGGGAGCATAGGGCAGGTAGAGTATGGCACACACAGGGTGCTTAGGGCAGGCAGAGTATGGCAAACACAGGGAACTTAGGGCAGGCAGAGTTGGCAAAAGCAGGCAGAGTATAGCACACAAATGCAGCATAAGGCAGACAGATGGCACACACAGGGAGCTTAGGGCAGGCAGAGTATGGCACATACAGGGAGCATAGGGCAGGTAGAGTATGGCACACACATGGAGCATAGTGCAGGCAGAGTATGACACACACAAGTAGCATAGGGCAGGCAGAGTATGGCACACACAGAAAATATATGGAAGCAGAGTATGGCACACACAGGGAGCATAGGGCAGGCAGAAAACAGCAGGAGACAGGACCACTCTAACATGCAGGGGCACTCCACCAATGAGGTGAGTTGGGGCATTCATCTCAGGTGGCAGCGCCCCCCACCGGGTTGCCAGGGGCTGCAAAAATGCAAATACAATGGAAATACAAGCCTCTAATATAGTTTAATTGCTGCCATACCCTTCTGCCCATCCACTAAGATAGCATACGTGATCAGCCCGGTTTCTATATACTTCCTAGCAAGAACCATGAGTTGCTGTAAAATTTGCTGCCACAGGTGTCTGCTACATGGTGGTTTTCTTACCAGATGTCATACACTGCTGGATAGATTAAGATATTTGTTGTTTTGAACAGCAGAAACATAGTACAAATAAACAGACACTCTGTATCAGGATGTGGTTAATGGGTTTTTAGGTTTTTTTTTTTTGTAAATTGTAAAACAGTCGCTCAAGGCAGAAAGATAAACGTTATTCCTGTGTGAGCTGAGAGTAACTTACATTATTGTATGTGAGAAAATGACATGAGACATGTAGAGGTACAGAGACATGCAAAAAAACTTAATGGAACAGTAACATTAAAACATTTTTTAATGTTGCCCTGCACTGGTAAAACTGCTGTGTTTGCTTCAGGAACATTACTATTGTTTATATAATTAAGCTGCTGTGTAGCAATGGGGGCAGCCATTTAAAGAAGGAAAGGCTCAGGTTACAGCAGATAGCAGGTAAGCTCTGTAGAACATAATGGTATTATCCACTATTTCACTTGTGCCATATAGCCATTCTTCAATTTCTGCCATTGCTACATAGCAGCTTGTTTATATGAACTATTGTAGTATTTCTGAAGCAAACAGATCAGTTTTTGGTGTTATTGTTTCTTTAAAGCAGAACAAAACCCTTTTAACATACTGCGGCCTCTGCACAGCCCCCCAAATCCATCACCTTGTTGGAATAGTTATGGGGTCATGTGCAGGGAACCCTTTAATGGGTTATTTAGCATATTGGACATTTTTCCTCAACATGGTGACTTATAGCAAACAATCGGATACTAAGCTATTAAAGTTTAGTTGAAGTGGGTTACTAGACTGGCAGTGAATTTTTGCCAGGCTTTTTTAAACTAACAAGGCTAATCTGTCATTGTTTTTTTATGGTAGAAATGTCAGTGGTTTGACTATTATGGTTATTATTTATATGTTTATAATGCCAATATATTATGCAGGATTTCACTTAGATTTTACACAACAGTCCTTGCCCCAAAGGAGCTTACAATCTATAACAATCTCGCAAACACTATGGTCATTTATGGTATCAGGTGCCAGTTAACAGGCCTGTATGTTTCTAGACTTTGGGGATATGGGAGCTAATAACCAGCTCCATTCCCTTCAGAACAATTTAGGATTTGGGAAGTCACATTGAGCTTTTATGCTGGTATTTCTGAAACTACTCAATTCAATAGGCAATCTTGAGTCAAACATCTTAATTAACCTTCCTTGATGTGCCCTTTCCCTTCTGTATTGTTTGGAGGTCACTTTAGTAATTGAATTTCAATTTAAAGACTTTCCAGCAACTAAGACGGCGGCCTATTCCAGTTTACGATTAATCTTCCTGAACTGCCTTCCGCTGGCTAGAATGTAAATCGCTGGCGGGATGGCAATCGGAGCGATTTGTTTTCCGAAGTTGACTGCAGTTTCCTCATTAGACAACTTCGGGTGACTTCGGAAAACAAAGCTCTCCGAGTGCCGACGGGAGGCAGTTCAGGGGGGATTAGTCGCCCCGAAGAAGAGGGGATTTGTCATTGGGCAACTAATCTCCCCTTATCTGAGCAAATGCCCTGACACAAAAGGTGAATGTTTGCTCTTTTATTGAGATAGCATGTCATGTTTCGGTCCCACTTGGGGACCTTTTTATAGGATATTGTGCAGTTTCTGTGTTACAACTTAAAGGAAATAGTTCATCGTATGTTCGGACCTGGTCTTGCCCTTTCTCAAGCCTCAAGACCAGGCCCGAAACATTGCCTGTTACTGACCAATTGTAATAAATTCTCACATTTTGCAAACAAGAGGTGCTGCAGTTTTTCTCTTCTGCTATATATTTGACCCATGGCAAGGGCCTGTACGCTGCTTTGCACTCTGACCGAAAGGAACTTATATGAGGTGGTTGAAGCACACACATCTGTATACTGGGAATTCATAACTATAACAGGCAGGATCCATTTTGTGGACACTGTTATTAAGGCAAGCCTTGCATCATCTCAGAATCTTGTTTGTGCACCAGAATGGGGGACCTGATGTCCATCCCCATGCCCTGGCTACACAATTAAATGGTGAAGAGAACAGGGAATGTGGGTAGAGCACATCTAGTAAGTGCTGAATGGAAAGTGAAAGTAATTGTCTACACCGCCTCTATGCCTAAGGCATAGAGGACGTGTAGACAATATTTGATTGGCAGCTGAAATTTTTAAATGAGCTTACAACAGCTATGAATGCTTTAATAAAAAAAAATAGAAATTGGATTTCATGTTTAATTTGAAAAGGACTTTTATTGTACAGCTTTTTGTGTCTGGGTGACAGACACAAAAACAAAGCAGTTGTGGAAGTTCCCACTAGCCGGAAAGCAGAAATATATATCTTTGAGTGGGAGGCTGTCTGAATCCTTTCTCTCTACTCTGTCAAGTTAAACTTGAGAAAGTGTACGCACCCATAAACATCCATGTGAACTGGAAGTGTCTGTTTTCTATAATAGGAAACTCAGAGTGTAATTCTATTCAAATGGGAGCTGTCCTAATGCATTTATTCAGGAAATACATTGTGCATTTGACTGCAGAGTTCATGGTATCTGCTAACTTCCAACAATTGAAGTCTGTGGAACCTAGTAAATATTCTTCTTCGAAGATGTAGACTGAGCCCCAACCCAGACGCACCCTGAGATTGGTGTTTTGACCCTATGGTCATGAGGCCAGCAGGGGGGGATGATGGGCATTGATTGTGCCGATGTGCAGCGTGGTGAACTTTTTTTGACCATGCCCCCTAATTACCATGTCCATTTTACAAAATTTGGCAGCTTATGTACATTTCTGGGATTTTTCGTCCAATGTTTGATGTGTTATAACAGTTTTGCTAATGAAGTTGAATTGCCCTTTAAGATGCTAGTCTCAGTGCTCCCAAGAGACTTGCTTATCTGAAATAGTTTCAATTGTATTTTTGCTTATCTTAAATTGTTACAAAAGTATTCAAGTGCAGCTGCTGCCCTGGACTGTGAGTCAAGCAGAAAAATGATTTTGCTATTTACATTTATTATTTTTTTGTTACAAAAGCACCACCTGTTGGTCAGTTTCAGACCATAAAGTAGTTGAGGTTTAAGTATTAATTTTGGGGTTTTTTGTTAGTTTTTTTTTGTTTTCCTTTAATGGCTGTAGAATGAACTTTTTAGGTGCAGTATGGCCAAGCTTTCCATTCTGGTCCAATCTTTGGCCATAACCCAATAATTCAACCAAGCGTGGTCAGACATCCCCTAAGTCTGTAACCACACCCATTTCCTGGTGGACCCTTTGTGGTTTGGAATTTGGGACTGTCTTGCGGAACTATTCTGATGTATACAGGTAAATAATGGCCCCATGCTGCACCTTCCCTTTTTTCTTTTTCACATTAGCCTCTCTCCAGGTTTTGCATTATTCTGAGAAAAAGTAAAAGTGAACTAAGGGGAACCTAACACTTATAGGGAGAGGCAAGAGGTGTGAAAAAAGTTAATTTGAGGCCCCGAACAACACATTTATTGAGTGATAATGGTCACTTTGTTAAGTAGATTTAGAGGTATATGTTCATTGCGGAGCTGCGCTCCCATTGAGATATTAGTACTACCCTCTAAGTCAGTGATCCGTATCCATAGACACCAGTGGGATCACCTGACTATAGCTGGGAAGGGTGGGAGCTACAACATGGAGCTGGTCACTGCTCCTGTATAACTATAACAAACAAGGGAAAGTTGTCCATGCCCTGTCAGCTGTCATATTTTAAGCATATTTAAAACCCCCGTTGCTTTAAAACTTCATAACCAAACCACATCAATGAAAAGAGGTGCAAAAGTACAGCGAGTAGCTGTGACTGTCATAAGCCTACATTATCGAGTGATGCAATCACCTCACTTAAAATACGCACGAACCAATATAAAACAGCTGGGACGGGAGACCTCACACTCTGCTGGAGAAATGCAAAATCACATTGACTGGAAAATGTTGATTGTGCTGTGTACAAAACAAACAAAATGATGCACAGTATGTGATGTTGTTACTGAAGTACGCAGCCTCTTTAACAGCTTTGCTCACTTTGTATATTTGGAAAATAGTCCCACAAGGACCCTGGCATGGATTCTTGCCCATTTGCCTCAGTCGAAGGTAAAAGTCATGTTCCCTACCACATGTTGCCAAACCCTTGCTTTTGAAAGGGGAAATCTAGCCATCTAGGACCTATTGGATTAAATATTAAGAATTTTACTCTCTGGGTTAAAAGCTTTGGTGTTGAAGGACCAGACCCGAATTCGCAGCAAGCCACAAAGACCCGTGCCTATGGCAGCATAAGTTAAGGTGTGGCATGCCACCCAGCCACAGGTGTAGTTTGCTCGGTTCTGCAGCACTAATCGCTTAGTGCTCCTGTACAAAAAGAATGCACATACATGTGATCCTGTGGGAGGGAGGGGGGCTCTGGAGGACACTGGCCTCTTGGTGCCCTCAGGGAAAACCCACCCCTGTGAAGGACACCCCCAGATACTCCAACCCCTGGCATGGAATTCCCAATTGATTAACCAGGCAAATTTCTGTAGGTTAGAGAATCTTTACATTCTCTGGATGGAGCTTTTAGAAAAATGGCTTCCAGGTATGCAAACATATGAATACCTTCTAATCTGAGATTTGCAATGATTGCTCCTAATATCTTGCCAAAGACTCTGGGAGCTGTAGCGTGGCCAAATTCCAAGACTTTATACTGGAAATGTTAATGAAGAATCTTGAACCTGAGGTACTTTTGGTGTTTCTTCCAAATAGGAATATGTAAATAAGCATCCTTCGGGTCCAAATTAGTCATCCAGTCCCCTTGATTCACCAGCTGGGCAATAGATCGCAGAGCCTCTGTTTTGAAGGAGGGAACATACAAAGTCTTTGTTGAGTGAGTTAAAGTGGAGAATTACTCTGAACTCTCTGATCTGGTTTGTTTTAGGAAAAGGTGGGAATAAATACCTGAATGTTGTTGCTTAAAGGGAACCAATAGAATGATGTTTTTGTACAAGATATTGTATGATTACTGACAATGCATTCAAGGCTTCTGCTGTTCTCAACTGAGGAAGTAAAATGTTGTCTTGGAGTTCTTTAGTAGATCTTGACTTTATCCATTTAATACAGTATCCAAAACCCAAGTGTCTGAAATCTCCTAAGACCACACTGTTTTGAAGTTGGCAAAGGCACTCCCACACTATATTAATCAACTTGGAAGTAGAGACCAATAAACATTAATCTTGAGCATGCCGGAGTCCTCTAGTGACCAAACAGAGGTACAACCATATATACTTAAATAATTCTCCAAAGCATGCTAATAAGTTAAAAAATAGAGTTTATTACATCAAAATATTAAAAAACATTAGAAAATCCCCTTATAGCGCCTAATGCGTTTCATGCTTACCTAGCACTTAAGCACTTTAGTGAATTCAATCAATGGTGTCCTTGATGACTTTATGGGCCAGAAAAAAAGTAGCTTTTCTAAGAAATAAATTTAAACATGTTATGCTGTTTGGAAATAGCTGCATCCTGTTCTAGACCTAATGAGGCTCATTTATATACATTGGGTAAGTTTGGACCTGGCACCATGCACCATGGCAACCAAGAAAACCAAGTATAGATTTGTTGATATGGGTAATGTAAATTAGCCCCGATGCGCCATGTCTATATTGAAAGTTGATTTGTCTTAGTCTAGGAAGAGGATGACACTTCTCTACTTATCATAAACTACTTATATCATGGAGCCTGCTTCAGTGCCAGGCCAAGTCGGCTGGGCGCCTTAGGCAACCTGGTCAACCACGCTGCCCCTTTTTGTGCTCATGGGCAGAAGAGCACACATGCCGAATTGCCTCTGCAGTTGGAGTAGCACAAGGGTCTGAATTAGCGGAAGGCGTACCTTTGCACCTTAGGCACGTGCTTCGTCTGCCTACCCCTAGTTCTGACCCTGGTTTCACATCTGTAGCAGAACCCCCCATTGACCTTGTCCTCTACATTCTTGTAATTCACACATAACATCATTTTGTATCACTCGAATAACTATAGCCAATCAGAATCCAGAACTAATGACTTAAAACAGGGCTGTTGAACTGGAGGCCAGTGGGCCTGATATGACCGTCCAAAGGATTTTTATGGTGCCCAGCCTGCTCAGAGGCTACATAGACTTCACAGTATGACATCATTAATTTAATTCAATCCGGCCCTCCAACATGCTGTATGACATATAATTGGCCAACTACATGTAATATGTTGGACAGCACTGACATAAAAGTTTTCAATCTGCATTAGATCATTTATGGGTTTAGGATCCCATTTTAATTCAAGCTTTATTGTAGGTGCAATATGTTAGAGGTCACTTATGACGGCAAGTGCAGTTGCAGGGATGTAGTAGTCGGTTGTGTCCAAGTTGTGCTTGGTGTCGCTAACTGCTTCCTGTCCTGAATTAAAGGAGAATTCAACCCTTCAGCAAAAAAAAACACTTCCAAAGACCCGGAAGATGGCTGCTTGGAACTCCGATGCCTGAGGGGTATGTAAAAAGTTAGGGGCATTTTCCCCGGGGGGGGCAGTTAGGAAGGATGGAGGGAGGGGTCTACGTGGGGTGGGTGGTAGGGTTGTTTTTTTGCTGAAGGGTTGAATTCTCTTTTGAATGCAATTGTGTCTACTGCTACAGTGGTATCCTAGAACTGCTTTGTGGGTAATAAACATGGCAATTGTGTCCAAAATTCCAAAAAAGTCTAGAGCTGGCTCTTTGCCAACCTCCTGCCTATTTTATCAGGCCCATGGCAATTTCCAGCCATTTATGTAGAGTGATATTCTGAAACAATTTGAAATTGATTTGAATTTTTTATTATTTGTGGGGTTTTTTGTGACTATTTAGCTTTTTATTACAAGCTCTACCGTTTGCAATTTTTGCAATCTGGTTGCTAGGGTCAAAATTACCCTAGCATCCATGCATTCATTTGAATAAGAGACTGGAATATGAATAGTAGAGGCCTGAATAAAAAGATGAGTAATAAAAAGTAGTAATTACAATACATCTATAGTGATACGGAGCATGTGCTTTTTTTTAGATTGGGTCAGCGACCCCCATTTGAAAGCTGGAAAAAGTCAGAAGAAGGCAAATAATTGAAAAACTATAAAAAAAAAAAAAAAAAAAATGAAGGCCGACTGAAAAGTTGCTTAGAATTAGGCATTCTATAACATACTAAAAGTTAACTTAAAGGGGAATAATACAGAAAAGATCCTTCAGTTCTGCTTTGTTTGAACAAAATCTCTGTGCAAGTATATGACAGTAAAGGGGTTATAAACCCAAAAGTAGAATTTAAATGGTTTAAAGTTGTAAACATAATTGCTATTGAAAGCAGCATCCGCCTTTCTCTGTCCATACCTCCCAACATTTTGGAAGTAAAAAGAGGGACAAATTTTTTTTTCCGCACGTAGCGCAGCAATTTTTTTGACCACACCCCTTTCTGTGGCCACACACCCTAATTACCATGTTTGTTTTACAAAATTTGGCAGGTTATGAAAGTTTGAAAATATTTTTCCTTTATCTAAACTGTTTTTTTGTGTCTCAAAATTGTTACAAAGTATCTTATTTGCACCTGTTAGGTGTTCTGGGCTCTCTGCTAAAAGCCAATTAAGTGAGAAACTTTGTTTCTTTTTCTGGCTGTTCAGTGCAGAGAAAAAAAGGACTTTCCAGTACAAATGAGGGACTGCGGGTTGAGCTGTCAAAAGAGGGACTGTCCCTCCGAAAAATTGGGAGGTATGCTCTATCCATTTTCTACCCTGGTGGTTCTGTCTCTTGAATCAATTTAGTACGTCAACTCTCCTCCAGTCAAGGCTGGACTGTTAATCAGTTGGCTTCTTCTGCATTGTTTCAAAAGTCAGACCCACCAGGGCAGAGAGCAAGCGGGACAGATACAGTACATGTTGCTTTCAGTAGTAACTGAATGCAAGTGTTTGATGTGTAATGCAAAGTTGCTCAGATTTACATTTTATGTTGTGTTTACATGCCCTTTTAAATTCTAAGCACTATCACCCATTGACCACAAGATGGCACCAGAGGATTGACAGTATAAAATACTCAAAAGTGACAGGAAATGGTACTACAAGATATTTATTTACCTGTTATTAGAAATATCTCATCTTTTTTTTTTAAAAAAAAAAACAAATACTACTGGACTCATTTATGACCATAAGTGCAAATGTGTGATTGTGGATAATGCAATATTGCCCCCAAGTTGCAATGCTGCTGGGATAATGGGGTCTGCGATGCTGCATTGTGGGTAAAAACATAGCTAATTGCATCCAAAACTGCATTTGTATTATATTCTACACTACTTACCTGTTAATTGCTGTATAAACATGTGCAATATATACATGAACGGCTATTCCCCCAGCTAAACAGCAGCTTCTTTATATAAACAGTATTCTTGCTACTGAAGCAACTTTCCTATATACAATGTAATTGCTGTTGAAAGCAGCATCTGCCTGCTCCTTGCTATTTTCTCTTAGGGCTCTGACTCGCGAGCTGTTGTAGCTGCGCTCCCCTGCGTTCCGTTTTTCTGCGTTCAGCCGCAGGGGAGCGCAGGAATAGACGCATTACATTTTTTCCAATGGGGCTGTACTCACACAGGCGCGTGTAGGCGCTGAATGCAGGTTGAGACGCAACAGGCTGCATTTTTCCTGCGTTCGGCGCCTACACGCGCCTGTGTGAGTACAGCCCCATTGGAAAAAAAGTAATGCGTCTATTCCTGCGCTCCACTGCGACTGAACGCAAAAAAAAACGGAACGCAGGGGAGCGCAGCTACAACCGCTCGTGAGTAAGAGCCCTTATGGTGGATCTGACTTTGTAACAAATAGCAGATGCTAGCTGATTACTAGACCTAACTTGGCCAGCAAAGAGCTGACTCGTTTCAAGAGTCAGAACCAGGAGTGCAGAAAGAGACAGATACTGCTTCCAGTTGCAGTGGCAGGCAGCTTTGACCTGGACAGCCCTTTCAAAAACCAATAATGCAACCCCCCCCCATAACTTTGCTCTTCTGTAAAATTATGGAATCTGGAACTTAAAGTCCTCTGGTTTCCAGAGAATCTGTGCACCACTTACTAGGGACTTCGAGTTTGACCCCATCTACAAGGCCCCCCTCAACCCATTAGACCTCACCCCAGATCTGCCCTGTCATCACCCTTCCTGACGTGGAAATTTTTCATATTTCGCCATATAGCCGCCACCGATTCGTGATAAGCGTCTTTACGACCGACCTTTGCACAATCACCCGATCTTTCAGATTCCCATCCGATTTGTGTTCATCAGGCATGACTGCAGCATGCCGGGTGTGCCGCCGGTTGGGATTGAGGAATACGGACCATTGAACAAAGGTTTACTTTTACAAGCACAAATCAGCAGACGGCTGCGCGTTCTCATGAGAACGCGCATACGTATCAGTACAAGCCATGCTAAGATCGCTGCGTCTGTGTTTATGTATATTACCGGGGGAAGTGCCTTTTGTCCTGGTGACTTTTGTTTGCCTAGGGAAGTCTACCTTCCCCCCCTCTCTTCTATGGACATGTGTCTGTGTGCTGGTTCCACCAATTGGTTCATGGCATAACATGCTCATTGATTGGATATATTGTAAGACCACATTTTGTCTTGGTGTATATTAAACCACTGGCCATTGTAGAGAGAGGCAGAATACTGGACCCCAGCTGAGAACGACTGCCAGGTCCGGACTGAGGATTAAAATAGACCCTGGCTCTTCAGGTACACAGAGGCCTAATCAGCCCACATAGAGGCCCAAACAGCCCCCCACCAGCCAACTAAATACTGATTTTCTATGGGACCTTATAGCAGCCCCTCTGGCATTTGCCAGAACCCGCAGATTGCCAGTCCGGGCCTGACGACTGCTGAGACGTTATTTCCAGGGGATTGAGCAACATCACCACACGATACATCAAGGTTTCCGGATCGATTGTCCATTAAGACAAAAGATCATTTTTCCTACTATAACATTCCCAATATATTATTTTCCCTCCCTTTTCACCCCTGGCTTTTAATATGTATGTAATCCTGCACGGCTGTTGCCTAACGTGCTGCAGGATCAGAGAGCCCCAGCAGGCAAGGGGTTAAATTAGAAATGATGGGCCTTGGACAGTGGAATTTCCCCCTCTAAGGCAAATTGGAGAGGCTTCAGATGGGTTTTTTGCCTTCCTCTGGATCAACTGGCAGATAGGTAGTTTAAAAAAAAAAAAAAAAAAAGGTTGAACTCGATGGACATGTGTCTTTTTTCAACCTTACTTACTATGAATCCTATGATAGCTCTCAATTAGGGATGCACCGAATCCACTAACCAAACCCCCGAATCCTTTGCGAAAGATTCGCCCGAATACTGAACCGAATCCGAACCCTAATTTGCAAATGCAAATTAGGGATGGGAAGGGGGAAAACATTTTTTACTTTTTTTTTTTTCGACAAAAAGTCACGCAATTTCCTTCCCTGCCCCTAATTTGCATATACAAATTAGGATTCGGATTCGGTTCGGCCGGGCAGAAGTATTCGGCGGAATCCGGCTGAAAAAGGCCAAATCCCGAACTGAATCCTGGATTCGGTGGATCCCTACTCTCAATTATTGTAGTAAATATAAAAATGCAGATGAACATGATTCTCTGAGCAAATCCATCTTTTTGCTGTGTTTATGAACATTGATCATAAAGTGTAATATATTATTTATTTTTTAAACCCATATTCTCAGTAGCCAAGCACGGCTATAACTGATATAAGAACCTTAGCTGTGTTAAATGTATATGATTTCGTAGAAATTCAGTTTTTTTCCTGTATTCATTCTTGGCAGGGCCGACTATAATAGAAAGTTATATTTTTACCAAACTGCCAAGGCACATAGACAGGAGGCAAGCAACTTTGTCCATTTATCAAATAAAATAAAATATTTTCGCGACTGTTGATTACATTATTTTTGGCTCTAAACAGAAGAAATCACTTCTTGCTCATACCCTTCTGCTTTGGAAAATCCCAGCTACAATTGCAAATGATAGTTCTGTAGTTTTAACCCTTTCACTTCTAGTCAGTTTGGCTCATTTGGTAATTTTTATTGCTAGACCATTTGTTGAACATTTTGCGCTCTTTCACTGGGGTGTAGGTCTTTTAGTTTACCCAGGAAAAAGATACAGACTTTTTTCCAGGACAGCCTAAGCTTTAAAAATAAACTAGAAATTTGGTGCAATTCCACTTCTATAACAAGATATGTCTTCTAAGTGTCTAAAAATGAAAAGAAAACATTTCCCATAGTATAAACCCATATATCAGAAACATATTTTTTTCTATGCACGAAAACACAAAAACATCTCTGGAAGGTTCCGTGTCTCCTGAATGCACCAGTACCAAATATGTATAGTTTAATGGAGATTTCTCACTTGTATAGGTTGAACACTACTAAAAATACAGTACCACATTTTTTACTGCATCCTTCTGATTTCAAGGCAAAACATTCCACAAAATCAGTAGGTTTACCCTAGAAAACGACACATTTTTGGAACAGATTCTGTGGAATTGATACTTGATAAATGTATTTTTCTATTCCGAACTACCAAGTTTCAATTCTCTCCTAAAGTTATCCTTTATAATAAATTTTTTTGAAAAATTACATCCGAGCTTCATGTCTTATCTCCTACAGGTCATTAGGTAACCAGATAAAACATTCTAAATATGCACGACAGGGGTCTACTGAATAGTTTGATGCCCAATGTATAGGTTTACCTAAGTTTGTGTCATGTAGGGCCCCCAAAATATAGATCCCCTCATATGATCTATCATTTCTGCCATCTGAGCTACGGCAAAATCGACACATTTACAGCATTTTATGAGGGGTAAAGCAACGAAAATATACACTTGCACCAGTACACATTCCCCTAAATCCAAAATGTTTACATATGTCTTTCTACTCCAAAATACCAAGCCGCAAAACTTTCTTAAATTTGGCGAAATTGATTACGTTTCCAAAAATCACCTTAAGATTTCCACTTTGCAGCATCTTATCTCCAACAGGTTATTAGGTAACCAGATAAAACATCCTAAATATGAATAGCAGGGGTCTTCTGAACAGTTTAATAACCAATGTACATAGGTTTATCAAAATACATGGCATGTAAAGACCCCAAAATATACCTTGTGCATGCTTATTTCATGGTTACATGAACACTACTTTATAAACACATCGCCAGATTTATGTGTGGTAAAAGCTGCAAAATAGTATGGTGATCCCTGAAAACCATATCTTTTTGGAAATGACACATTCTGACAAATCCAAAATGGGTAATTCTGTTTTTCTACGCCAAACTACCATACTGCAAATCTTTCTTAAAGTTAGTGGTTTAGATGGCATTTCTGAAAATCACCTAAAGATTCAGCAATTTGTCGCATTTATCTTGCACAATTCCTTACATACACTCTAAATAAATCACAAGAACTCCAGAGGTCTACTGAACAGTTTGTTGTCCAATATGCATAGATTTACCAAAGTACATGTCGCAGAGGGACAATAAAATGAAAATTTAATGTTTCACAATTTTGGTGCTGCAACATAAGCACCCTACATACATTTTGGGGCACATTTACTTAGCTCGAGTGAAGAATTAGAATAAAAAATACTTTGAATTTGAAGTATTTTTTTGGCTACTTCGACCATCGAATTGGCTACTTCGACTTTCGACTTCGAATCGAACGATTCGAACTAAAAATCGTTCGACCATTCGATAGTCGAAGTACTGTCTCTTTAAAAAAAACTTCGACCACCTACTTCGCCACCTAAAACCTACCGAGTTCCAATGTTAGCCTATGGGGAAAGTCCCCTTAGGCTTTCTAGGCAATTTGGGATCGAAGGAAAATCGTTCGATCGAAGGATTTAATCGTTCGATCGATTTTTCCTTCGATCGTTCGATCAAACGAGTTGCGATAAATCCTTTGACTTCGATATTCGGATTTAACTTCGAGGGTCAAATATCGAGGGTTAATTAACCCTCAATATTCGACCAATAGTAAATGTGCCCCTTTATGTTCCATAAGTGCCCCTAAGAGTGTGCCAACCCCTGAAGACCATATTCTTTTGTAAAGTACACATTCCGGCAAATCCAAAATGGGTAATTGTCTTTCTACTCTCAACTACCATACTGAAAAGCTTTGCTAAAGGCAGTGGTTTTCATGACATTTCTGAAAATCTTCTAATAATATTACCATTTGTCACATTTACATATCTCACTCAATTTCTTACATACAAAGGTAAATCGCCCTAAATATGAACACCAAGGGTCTACTGAAAAGTTTGATGCCCAATATTCAGTACGAAGGTACAAACCCCAAATGAAAATAGTGGATATGAATTTTCTCGGCTGCTAAATTACCTTATGTGAACAAAGCCACCTGACTGCTTATTATGTGTCTTAAAACAACTCAAAAATGGGTAATTATGTCTTTCTACTCCAAACCAATAAGCTGCAACGATACGCTAAAAAATTTAATGCACAACAATGCAAGTATAAAACTGCAATAAAATCACAAAAATCAAATACAATTAGGCAAATAAATAAAGTAACAAAATAACTGATAAAATAGCATGGTTAGAGGTCAGAATACCTGATCCAATATTCATGCTGTGAAATAAACCATTTTTAGCAGAAAAACGAGTCAAAATGATGCAGACAGCATGTAAGGACCCAAATGAAAATAGTGCATAATCATTCATGGCTGCTAATTCACCTTTTGTGAACAAAGCTCCCTGTCTACATATAATACCTGTAGGGATAATTCTCTATTATTAAGTTTCTTATGTCAGCCATGTTTAGGAATGTTTAGGTCCCCTCTAGGTACCCCAATATAAAAATTTGCCTGATAAGGAACTTTCCAATATATACATTTATTAAAAATATTCAGTGCTTTTAAAGTTGTTTGTAAAATCAATTGCTATTGAAAGCAGCATTTGCTTAACTCCAGGTTGTTACTTTTTTAAACAGGTCCTTATAATTTATAGTAGGGAGTACATTAGCTCTTATAATACATGAGAGATGCTCAAAGTTCATGTATAACTCAGCCTGCAGCCTTGTGCCTTTATATGGCCACATAACTCTTCAGTGATATCTAATATCCTTATAATTTCTCTGTATATCTCACCCTGCAGGCTTGTGCCTTGGTCACAGAACCCCTCAGGAACTCCTTATAGCCTTATAATTTACAGAAGGGGGTACATTATCCCTTATAATACACAAGTGATACTCAAAACTCCTGTATAACTCAGCCTGCAGCCTTGTAACTTTATATGGCTACATAACTCCTTAGTGACTTTTAATATCCTTATAATTTATAGTAGGGGTACATTATACCTTATAATACATGTGATACTGCTGGACTTTCCTGTGCCTTTATGTGTCACAGAGCTCCAGAGTGGCTTCTAATATCCTTCTAATATATTTTACATCAGGCGGTACTTTATCCCTTATATAGTGTATAGTATATTATTTCTAACCCTCTATCTGAGCAGCTCTACATTTTTTGAAGACCAGAGTTGTGTTTTCTATTCAAGTGGTACTCAATACATTCAGTGGTTGATACATGTAAAAAGGAAAACGAAACAAATTAAGATTACTAGTATATTTTGAAGATAAAATGTTGGGCCCTAGCTATTGTACTATATATTTATATACAGTAGGAGTATGAAGTGTGCGTGCGTTTTTGTGGGCAAGCCTGCATAGGACTTGAAATTAGTCCACGCTGTCTATGTAAATAGTGCTTGGAGTCGTGGCAGACTGCTTGCACTGAGCTAACTCTTTCAAAGAGTACCTTAACCATCTTATGTAAACAGGTCTGTGAACTTAAAATTGTTGGGTGTCTGTAAATACACTAAAGTATTGTGTTAGGTGTCTGCAAAGCTGATATACTTTATGTCTGTTGGGGTTTAATCATGCACACGAAGCTTTGAAAATAGCCAGTTATTTCTAAAACTGCCTCTCTATATGTTGAACATTGGAAAAGATCCATATTCGCCTAGATTGAAAGTCAAGCAGAGAAACTCAAGGGGAGCCCTTGGTAATGTTCCACATTATACTATTGTGTGATGGATCAAGGGATGTAGAACTCGAAAAGTGTCATTGCAATGCATGAGAACTGTCCAGTAAAGAAGCCCTTCTTCCACCACTCTATTCATTATGCAGCGATTATAATTCACTGTTAGGCCGATTTAAAGGAGAATGAAACCTAGTCGGTGCAAACCCCCCACCCCCCCTCCCGTTTGTTGCGCACCCTCCCTCCTCCCCCCTGGCCTACCCCTCCCGCTGGGCAAATGCCCCTAACTTGTTACTTACCCTTCTGTGCAGGTCCAGTCCAGGGAGTTCACAGATGACATCTTCTTCCACGCGATCTTCTTCCTGCTTTGAACGGCGCATGCGCAGTAGGATCATTTCGCCGGTACGATGGATCTACTGCGCATGTGCCAAAATTCACGCGCATGCGCAGTAGATCCATACCGGTGAAATGATCCTACTGCGCATGTGCCAAAACACCGTTCACAGCAGGAAGAAGATCGTGTGGAAGAAGATGTCGTCTGTGAACTCCCTGGACTGGACCTGCCTAGAAGGGCAAGTAACAAGTTAGGGGCATTTGCCCAGCGGGACGGCTAGGCTAGGGGGAGGAGGGACGGTGGGCAACAAACGGGAGGGGGGGTGGGGGGTTCGTGCCGACTAGGTTTCCTTCCCCCTTAAGGGACGCCAAACACGTCTGCATTGCACTGGTAAACGTTTACTCAGTTGTTGCTTGAGTACAAATGCCAGCATACTTTGACATATTATCAAGTTTAAAGAGGTAGTTCACCTTAAAAGGGAATGTCAACCCAAAACATTATTTTTTTTGCCTAATAAAAGAAAACATAATTCTAAGTAACGTTGCAATATACATTCATTGCTGTCACGATCGCCGGCCGGAGCAGTTCCAGGAGCTCCAGGTGGTGTGTCCTCCTCTGCCGGCGTCGCTCCCAAAATAGTGGCGCCCATGGCTGCCATGTGGGTAGCGGCGCCGGCGCAATGATGCCAGTGCGTCGACGTCAGCGTAAGGACGCCAGTGACATCTCTTTGGCGCAAAATTCAAATATATAAATGCTACCAAGACGCCAGAATGGCGCCCAAGTATAGGAAACATTTCCTGTGTGTATCCTGGGTTCCCTGTGAGCTGTTATTGTTGTATCTTGTTCCTGATTGTTATCCTGACCTTTTGCCTGGACTTTGGATCTCTGCCTGCCTTTGAATTCTCGCCTGAACTTGATTATCCGTTTGATTGACCCCTTGGACACTGCGACTTTGATCCCTCCAGATGGCTTCCTCCACGATCCGGTGGGAGCCCCCGGCTCCCTGACATTATACTTGGGCTATGGATCCTACTGAGGAAGCTACGCCTGATGTTGGACGAGCGCTCCGCGGACTGGCATCCCGCATTGACGATTATGAAGCCCAGCAGTAACGCATAGGGCAGGCACTCGATACTCTTCTTTCTCGTATGCCTCCTGCTTCCCAAGCAGCTGGAAATCCTCCCGCAGGTTCCTCGTCTGGTGAGCCTCCCATTCTGCCTCCTCCTCACTTCAGTGGGGACCCACAAGCCTGCAGAGGTTTTGTCACGCAGTGCCAGATCCAGTTCGAGTTTCAATCCTCGCACTTCTCCAATGAACGTTCCAAGGTGGGGTATGTGATGTCTCGTATGGTGGGCAAACTGCTTGAGTGGGCAACATCTCTTTGGGAGAAGAATTCCCCAGTGACTTATGATGCTAAGGCTTTTCTTCAAGCATTTCGTACTGTGTTTGATGCCCGAGGTCGGGTCACAAATGCTCCTTCTCATCTTCTGCAACTCCGGCAGGGAAATGCAGTGTCAGCGATTATGCTATTGACTTTAGAACTTTGATGGCTGAGACTTCCTGGAATGACGATGCCTATAAGGCCATATTCTATCAAGGTCTGTCTATTCGAATTAAAGATGATCTTGTCTCCAGGGAGTTCCCTGACCTGTTGGAAGATCTGATTGCGTTATCCATTAAAGTGGACACTCATCTATGTAGAGAAGGAGCGCAGTAAAAGATTTCAACCCTTGTTGGCACCTCGCTTCCAAAGACCTCTCTTGCATACCCCAGCTACTCAAGCTTCTACTTCTCCTACAGAGGAACCTATGCAAGTTGGAAGAGCTCGTCTCTCCGAGCAAGAAAGGCTCCGTAGACGGGTAGCTGACCTATGTCTGTATTGTGGTGGACAATCTCATTTTGCGATCTCTTGTCCGGTGATACCCATGAGTTCTGTTCCCTGAGGTATATCTAGGGTAACTCATGTAGGGGGCACTACTCCGAGTTCTCAAGAGAACACTCACAGGTTTCTCCTTCCTTTACAGATTCATCTGGCCACTAAGACCATTGACGGCTCAGCTTTCATTGATTCTGGAGCTGCTGGGAACTTCATGGACGCTCTCTTTGCCAAATATATGGAAGTTCCCTTATTCCCATTGTCTACTCCCCTTCGTGTCATTGCCATTGACGACAGACCCCTGGAATCTGAGTTTATTTCCTTAACGACTGGGGCATTGCCTGTGCAGGTTGGGACTTTGCATAAAGAAAGATTATCGTTCCTAATTATTTCATGTCCATCTGTTCCAGTTGTTTTGGGTCTTCCTTGGCTGCGCCTGCATAATCCCACCATTGATTGGTCCGCAGGGCAGATTTCCCGTTGGAGCCCATTTTGCCAGCAGCACTGTCTTCCTGCTGTACCCCTCCAGAGGGTGAATATCTCTACGTCTGTTCTGAAGACCCTACCCTCCTTCTACAAGGAATTCTCCGATGTAGTCTGTAAAAGGTCTGCGGAATTCCTTCCTCCACATCGACAATACGATTGTCCTATCGATGCCCCCTGAAGGCCGGACCTGTCCTCTTTCTCCAGCTGAGACTTCCTCTCCGAAAGACTATATTCAGGAGAATCTCCAGCGGGGGTTTATCCGCCCTTCTACTTCCCCTGCCGGGGCAGGTTCCTTCTTCATGGAGAAGAAGGATGGTGGCCTACGTCCTTGCATTCACTACCTGGGTCTTAATAAAATCACAGTTAAAAACGGTACCCCTTGCCTCTGATTGCTGAACTCTTTGACCAATTGAAAGGGGCTAAGATTTTCACTAAGTTGGATCTCTGTGGGGCGTACAACCTCATTCGCATCCGTGAAGGGGACGAATGGAAGACGGCATTCAATAGATGGGCACTATGAATATCTTGTGATGCCCTTTGGCCTTTGTAATGCCCCCGCTGTCTTCCAAGAGCTCGTCAACGACATCTTCCGGGATCCTGCCGACGGGAAGTTGCACCCTTGTGCCTTTTTCTCCAGAAAGTTTTCTCTTGCAGAACAAAATTACGATGTAGGAAATCGAGAACTTCTGGCAGTCAAGCTTGCTCTTGAAGAGTGGCGTCACCTCCTTGAGGGTTCTTCAATTCCGTTCACGATTTATACTGATCATAAGAACTTGGAGTTCATACACTCTCTCAAGAGACTGAATCCTCGTCAGGCCAGGTGGGCTCTATTCTTCTCCCATTTCAACTTTGTTCTGACCTATCGTCGCCGATGCGCTTTCCGAAGTTTCACTCCTGTGGATCGTCTTCCAGAAAGGCTTGAACCAATTATTCCTCCCACCAAGATTATTGCATCCCTATTTCCCCAATTTGCTGAACAAATCTTGGCTGGACAGTCTTCTGTTCCTCTGGATACCCCCATTGGGATGGCTTTTGTTCCCTCCGAGCTACGTCTCCCTATTCTTCAACAGACCCACTGTTCCAAGCAAGCAGGACATCCTGGTCCTGAAAAGACTCTTGAACTCCTTCGACGTTTAGTCTGGTGGCTGACTATCCGAAAAGATGTCAAAGACTTTGTTGCTGCATGTACCATTTGTGCCACATCCAAGCCTAGCCATTCTCGCCCCAGTGGGTTATTGCAACCATTGCCTATTCCCTCTCGTCCATGGACTCATTTAGCAATGGACTTCATTATTGAACTTCCCCCCCTCTAGTGGAAACATTGTGATCTGGGTTGTGATTGACCGCTTTAGCAAGATGGCCCATTTCATTCCCCTGCGGAAGCTTCCCTCTGCTGTGGAAGTTGTCTCTGACAGAGGTTCCCAGTTTACAGCTAAGTTTTGGCGTTCCCTGTGCAAAGATCTGGGTATTTCTCTCCAGTTCTCCTCCGCTTATCATCCCCAGACAAATGGAGCAGCTGAACATGTGAACCAAGCTTTGGAACAGTTCTTGAGGAACCATATGTCCCTTTGTCAAGATGACTGGTCTGACCTCCTCCCGTGGGCGGAATTTGCTCATAACCATGCCTGCCACACTTCCACTGGAAGGTCTCCATTCATGTCGGTGTATGGTCAGCATCCTCAAGCCTTCCCACAGGACTTTGTGTTATCTGACGTCCCGGCTGCAGATGACCATGCAGCCCACATGTCTGCTATCTGGGCTGCAACCAAGTCGAACTTGGAGAAGAGCGCTTTGGTTCACAAGACGTTTGCAGATTGAAGACGTAGACCCTCTCTTCTCTACAAGGTTGGTGATAAAGTCTTGTTGTCTTCCAGGAACATTCGGTTGAAGGTGCCACCTTCCAAGTCGGGTCCAAAGTTTGTGGGTCCATTCTCCATCTCAGAGGTTATCAATCCTGTTGCTGTCAGACTTCAACTTCCCCCTGAAATGCGAATTCCCAACGTGTTTCATGTCTCCTTGGTGGAACCCGCTACCTCCAACCACTTTTCTGTTGTCCAGCCTCCCCCTCCTACTATCTCTGTGGATGGTCATATGAGGTGGAAAAGATCCTTGACTCCAGGGGTTCCCTTCAGTACCTCATCAAGTGGAAGGGCTTTGGCCCTGAAGAATGTTCCTGGGAAGGACACTCATGCTCCTCATCTTGTGAGCGATTTCCACTCCAAATTTCCCCAGAAGCCAAGTCCTGGTGGTCCAGAGACCCCCCGTGGGGGGGGTACTGTCACGATCGCCGCCTGGAGCAGTTCCAGGAGCCGCCACGTGGGTAGCGGCGCTGGCGCAATGACGCCAGTGTGTCGGCGTAAGGACACCAGTGATGTCACTTTGGCGCCAAATTGAAATATATAAACGCTACCAAGACACCAGAATGGCGCCCAAGTATAGGAAACATTTCCTTTGTGTATCCTGGGTTCCCTGTGAGCTGTTATTGTTGTATCTTGTTCCTGATTGTTATCCTGACCTTTTACCTGGACTTTGGATCTTGCTTCTATCTGCCTGCCTTTGAACTTTTGCCTGAACTTGATTATCCGTTTGATTAACCCCTTGGACACCACGACTTTGATCCCTCCAGAGGGCTTCCTCCTCGATCCTGACTACCTCCCTGGTGGGAGCTCCCGGCTCCCTGATAATTGCAAATTGTCTTTCGTTGTATATGTATTGCTATTGAATACCGTTTGTCCCTTTCTGCTCTATCTTTTTTGGCACAGACTTTTGATACAATGTAAGACAATAAAGCTAATTAAAGGAGACCTATACCCCCAAAATGAAACAGTTTATATCAAATTAAGTGACATATTAAAGAATCTTACCAAACTGGAATATATATTTAAGTAAATATTGCCCTTTTACATCTCTTGCCTTGAACCACCATTTTATGGTGATGGTCTGTGTGCTGCCTCAGAGATCACCTGACCAGAAATACTGCAGCACTAACTGTAACAGGAAGAAGTGTGGAAGCAAAAGACAGAACTCTGTCTGTCTGTTAATTGGCTTATGTGACCTAACAAGTATTCTGGTTTATGTCCTCTAGAATAATGATAGCAAATATTAGACTTTTACTGGACAAGCACTTTCCAACATTAGTACATAGTGTATAGTCACATGAAAAAGTGTGAACCCCTCTCAACCTGCATAATAATTTACTCCATTTTCAATAAATAAAGTAACAGTAGTATGACTTTCATTTCCCAGGAACATCTGAGTACTGGGGTGTTTTCTGAACAAAGATTTTTAGTGAAGCATTCAGTTGTATGAAATGATATGAAATGTGAAAAACTGGCTGTGCAAAATGTGGGTACCCTTGTAATTTTGCTAATTTGAATGCATGTAAGTGCTCAGTCAGTACTGATTACTGGCAACACCAAATTGTTTGGATTAGCTTGTTAAGCCTTGAACTTCATAGGCAATCATGAGAAACGGTATTTAATGTTGCTAATTGCAAGTTGTGCTTCTGTTTGACTCTTCTCTGAAGAGTGACAGCATGGGATCCTCAAATCAACTCTCAAAAGATCTAAAAACAAAGATTGTTCAGTATTATGGTTTAGGGGAAGGCTGCAAAAAGCATTTTCAGAGGCATAAACTGTCAGTTTCAACTGTAAGTAATGTAATTAGGAAATGGAAGGCCACAGGCGCAGTTGCTGTAAAACCCAGGTCTGGCAGGCCAAGAAAAATATACAAGTGGCATATGTGGAGGATTGTGAGAATGGTTACAGACAACCCAAAGATCAACTCCAAAGACCTGCAAGAACAGCTTGCTGCAGATGGTGTATCTTTACATCGTTCTACAATTCAGCGCAATCTGCACAAAGAACATCTGGGTGATGAGAAAGAAGACAGCTCATTTAGACAAGCCACAGTAACTTTGGACTGATGAGACAAAAATTTAGTTATTTGGTCATAACAAAAAACGCTTTGCATGGTGGAAGAACACTGCATTCCAAGAAAAACACCTGCTACCTACTGTCAAATTTTGTGGAGTTTCCATCATGCTGTGGGGTTGTGTGGCTAGTTCAGGGACTGGGGCCCTTGTTAAAGTAGAGGGTCGGATGAATTTAACCCAATATCAACAAACTCTTCAGGATAATGTTCAAGTATCGGTCACAAAGTTGAAGTTACGCAGGAGTTGGATACTTCAACAAGACAATGACCCTAGACACACTTCGAAATCTACAAAGGCATTTATGCAGAGGGAGAAGTACAATATTCTGGAATGGCCGTCAGTCCCCTGACTATCATGGAAAATCTATGGGATGATTTGAAGCAGGCTGTCCATGCTCGACAGCCATCAAATATAACTGAACTGGAGAGATTTTGTATGGACGAATGGTCAAAAATACCGCCATCCAGAATCCAGACACTCATCAAAGGCTATAGGAAGTGTCTAAAGGTTACACTTGCAAAAGGAAGCTCAACTAAGTATTGATGTAATATCTCTGTTGGGGTGCCCACATTTATGCACCTGTCTAATTTTGTTATGACGCATATTGCATATTTTCTGTTAATCCAATAAACTTTATGTCACTGGTGAAATACTACTGTTTCCATAAGACATTTTATATATTAAAAGGAAGTTGCTACTTTGAAAGCTCAGCCAATGATAAACAAAATTCCAAGAATTAAGGGGGTTCCCAAACTTTTTCATGTGACTGTATATAACGTTTCCAACATTGGTACTGTGTACAACATGTAGGATACCTCAATAATGTGTTACATTTATAACAAAAAAATAAAAAAAAGTGTATTATGTTTGTGTCATCCATATTACCCATCTCCATAATTTTATGGGGGTTGTTCATCTTTAAAGGGGTTGTTTACCTTTAAATTACATTTTTGTATGATGTACAGAGTGATATTCCAAGACAATTTGCAGTTGGTTTTCATGTTTATGGTTATTCATATTATTTGTGCTTTTTGAGTTAGTTTGCAATTTCAGCAAGCTGGTTGCTTGGGGCATTGCCCTAGCAAGCTTGTATTGATTTGAATAAGAGACTGGAATATGAATAGGAGAGGCTCTGAATAAAAGGATGACCCCCATTTGAAATCTGGAAAGAGTCAGCAGAAGAAGGCAAATAAAAATAAATAATGAAGAGCAATTAAAAGTTGCTTAAAATTAGCCATTCGATAACATACTAAAAGTTAACTTGAAGGTGAACCACCCCTTTAAATTAACTTTTTATTCAGCAGCTCTCCAGTTTGCAATTTCAGCAATCTTGTTGCAAGGGACCAAATTGCCCTAGCAACCATGCATTGGTTTGAATAAAAGACTGGAATATAAGTAGGAGAGGCCGGAATAGAAAGAGCTGTAGCAATAAAAAGTAGCAATAACAGAGCATTCGTTTAGGTTAGGTGGGGTCAGTGACCCCTATTTGAAAGCTGGAAAGAGTCAGAAGAAGAAGGCAAATAATTAATATATTACAAAAATAAAAAATGAAGACGAATTGAAAAGTGCTTAGACTTGGCTGCTCTATAAATTAAAACTTTGCTTAAAAATGGAACCACCCCTTTAACTGTCTACTGGCCTTGCTAATTGCTTATTTACCCTGCTCTCCTTCCATGCCCACTACTCCTTGCTTGCGCAAGACTTTTTTTCTTCTTTGTAGCTATTCATTTTTTGCTTTGCAGTACATCTACTAATGGGTAGTTATAAGGGAATGTATAAACTTTTGGGGGTATTGTAGGAAATGCAATAATCTTTTTGGACACAGTATTCACACAGAGTGCACTTTTTGATAGCTCCGTGCTAGAGGCATTTTCTATCTTTTTGTGTTTACACTTCCCTTTTCAGGTAAACATCAGTGCAGGCATTTCTTAACTCATAACTAGTTTAAAAATACATGAATATTCTACAATAATCCTTCCCCTGGTATTGTATTTCAGGAGTATTCAGAACAGCGAATTAGCACACTGTATCCAGATTGGCATTCACACTATGCTGCTTTATCCAGGCCCTGATTTGTGGAAAGGCCACAAAGGACCAGACCTAGGGCGTCAGAAAGTTGGGGATCGGAATGGTGCCCACTGGCCGTATCACCACTGGGTCTGGACGGGAGATTTTGAATCTCCCGTTCACCCAGTGCCCAGTGGAAGAGATCCCAATAGGCAAAAAAAAGCAAGCTGGTTTGAGGATTGTGAGTGGGGGAGGTTGGGTGTACACAGGGGGGTCAGGTGCAATTGGTGGGCAGCCTTTTGAAATCTGGCCTTGGCCAATCCACATCATTTTAAAGTCTACAAGCTGTGCCAGCACCCCTGTTTAGTAATCTCTATGCTAGGCAATGCTATTTCCCAACTGTCCAGTTTTGAGCGGGACAGTCCCGATTTTGACAGCTCAACCCGCAGTTCCGGGTTTTTTTACTGAAATGTTCAGACTTTCTCTTTGATCTCCTGCACTGAACAGCCAGAAAAAGATACAAGGTTTCTAACTTAATTGGCTTTTGGCACAGAGCCCAGAATATGTTGCAGGTGCACTTAGATACTTTTGTAACAATTTAAGATAAGCAAAGAAACAATTGTAACAAATTAAGATAAGCAGGTCTCTTGGGGAAACTGTGACTTGCATCTTAAAGGACAATTCACCTTCATTAGCAAAACTGTAATAACACAGAAAAACCACAGAAATGTGTTCAAACTTTCATAACCTGCCAAATTATTGTAAAATGAATATGGTAATTAGGAGGTGTGTCCACAAATAGGCATGGTCAAAAAATGTTTGTGCTACGCATGGCAAATCTTTTTGTCCCTCTTTCTAATTTGAACATGTTGGGAGGTATGTTTATGCACATTGGGTGGAATTGTGTCAATGGGGTACACTTTGAATGACCCAGTGGACTACCCACTGTACTTTTTGGGATACTTTGGACAAAATTATTGTCATTCAAGGCAATTGTTTACATGATAAGCACAATTGGGTGTGGGGTGCAATGGTATGAGCACTTATGGGTAATTCCGTGGACATGTTGGCCAATCTGACGAACTTCTAGGCATAATGGGAATTGTGGATTGCTTATTTGCATGACTGATGCACTTTTTGCTGCAAATGGCAGATATTTATCCATTGCTATGCTATAAAAAAAAGCTTTATTGAAAATCATTTTAAAAAATAGTTTTTAAAAATGATGTTTATGTGGACTACTGACACAATTACACAACATAAAGACTAATTTTTGATCAATTATTTGGCAAGCATTCTTCTTTTTAAACAGAACATCACCTGTGTTTATTATATTAAAGCTTAGAGAAGTGTTTGGGAATGTGCAACCAGAATGGAAAATACTGTATTGGGGGGGGGGGGAATAGAAAAGCAGAGTTCTCTGGACCACACAAAGTCATCTCAACTACCTAACAGGCAAAGCCTGTGATCTAATCTGAGTCCGGTGCTTAGTAAGCAGTAAGCACAATTGGTTTGATGAGAGAAGAAGTTGAAGTGAGATTCACAATTTTTGTTGGCGTCATGTTACATAATATTTAGCCATCAAGGTTTGGCTAGTGTATCCAGTCCTTGTTGTTCCTCTTTTTTTGCCTCAAACAAACAACTGGGTAATATGTATTTATATCTGACAATACTGTTGTGTACATATTGCTTTGGCAAGATACAGTTTTTATCGACTGTTATTCTATATATAAAGAAACCTCTTTCTTGTGATACCACCTTGTGTCTGTATCTTGTTGAGTGTGCAAACCCAATATATTGAACATATTTAGATTTAACCATCAAGGTTTTAGTTTATTCACATGGCACTCAAATAGTTTGCACAGGTTTGGACATGTACAATGACTGTGCTACATACCTGACCATTGCTCATTCACATTCCTCCCAACATTTGAAAAAATGGAATAGAGGGATAAAAAGATCACACCCATTTTATGGCCACATCCCTTAAATACCATGTCCATATTACAACATTTGGCAGGTTATGGAAAGTTTGAACACATTTCTGGGGATTTTAGGGTCCTATTTTATGTGTTATTACAATTTTGCTAGTGAAGGTGAAATTGCCCTTTAAGCTACAAGTCTCAGTTCTCCCAAGTGACCTGCTTATATTATTTGTTAATTGTATCTAAGTTCAGGTGCTGTGTATTCTGGGCTCTCTGCCTGTAATCTCTTGGAGAAATTTTATATCTTTTTCTGGCTGTTCAGTGCAGGAGATCAAAGATTAACGAGGGACATTTAGGGTAGGACTACACAGGGGTTTTCGGCGAGATCCGACAAATCGTATTCAATGGAAATCAGTTAAGAGATAGAAATGTCGGATGAAGTTGCAGCGTTGATCCGACGAGACAAGACTGTCGGATGCAGACGCATCGTGCATTGTCTACATTTGACAGTCGTGTCGCGGCGGATCAGCGCTGCGACTTCATCCGACAATGCATTCACTCACCTTTTTTCCATCGCATGCGACTTGCAGTTGGGAGGCATACTCATTCAAAATCTATTTTAACCATATCTCATATATATATATATAGTAGAACACCACATGGTATACCCTTTTACTTTAGAACTGTCCTAGGTGCAGTTTTAGAATACAGGGGGTCATTTTCAACACTGGGCAAATTTTCCCATGGGCAATAACCAGTGGCATCCAATCAAATTGCTGCATTCATTGTTTTGCTTGCAGCTGTCTTTAATCACTAATAGGTTGCTATAGGTAATTGCCCTTGGGCAAATTTGCTCATTGTTAATAAATGAGCCCCACAAATTTTAGTCAGTGCATCTGAATTCAAATTTATATAGTCTGAATTTTTATACCAGGCTTGGGTGCAGCAGGGTGTGGTCAGAGCATGACCAGAAAATCTCCGGAGGAGACTGACTTGTTTGAGGTAGCTTTTTGTATGTGCAAGCAATTAAAGAATCCAACTATTAGGGGCAGATTTACTAAGCTCGAGTGAATAGTACTTTTTTGGGTACTTCGACCATCGAATTGAATTCGATTCGAAGTAAAAATCATTAGACTATTCAATAATCGAAGTACTGTCTCTTTAAAAAAATCCTTCGACTCAGTACTTCGCCAAATAAAAGCTACCGAATTGAATGTTAGCCTATGGGGACATTGTAGATAGGTTTTTGGCACTTTATGATCGAATAAAAATCGTTCGTTCGATCGATCGCTTAAAATTGTTCGAATCGTTCGATTTCATCGTTCAGTGAACCTTTTGCGTTAAAATTCTATGAATTCGATATTCAAAGGATTTTACTTCGAGGGTCAAATTCAAGGGTTTTTTAACCCTCGAAATTCGACCCTTGATAAATCTGCCCCTTAAAGTCCAGTGTTGGACTGGACCAAAAGGATAGCAGGAAAACTCCTGGTGGTCAGAGGGGTCAGTGGCCCTCATGCTGTTAAACATTTGGCCTATTTCATGGTCATTCCTATTTCTATGAGAACAAAGAGACTAAATAGATGGAATAATTGTATGTAAAGAACAGACTAGGAGAATATATGTTGAATGAGGAGTGGAAGAAAAATAGTACTGAAAGTGGGCCGCTGGTCTAAGGTTTTTTGATACCTCCCTAGTGTCCCAGTCTGACACTGGACAAATTCTTCCACTGGTACTTTTATTATTCAGGTGGAGTAACTAACAAGTGTTGTGGATTCATGGGCAGAACCCCTATCACCTATTGAAAATGAAAGTATCACCAGGTTGCTAGGAATATGTGGTTGGAAAAATAGAGAACTGTGTAAAAGATTCAGTAAATAAACAATGGATGAATAAAGCACCAAAACTAGTAACACCAAAAGCTAGCAGGAGCATAATGATACATTTCTGGTTTTCAACCTAGAAATTCGGCTCTTCTAGTGCAGAGAGCGCAATTACGGTTATTCATTCTTATGGGATTTTTAGAAGCGTGTTTATCAAAAAAATTACCAATTCATAAATGCACATCTAAAAATCCCATAGAAATAAATAGGAAAAGGGTGAGTTTTGCTCTAATCTCACATCTTGGTAGATCTGCCCCTAAAAGTTGGTTCTAAGCCTAACTAAAACTATGCTTCTACATGGACACTTTGGTAGAATTTCTCTTAACAATGGTAAATCATCTCCAAATAAAATGGTGTATTTAAAGTAGGGATGCACCGAATCCAGGATTCGGTTCGGGATTCGGCCTTTTTCAGCAGGATTCGGATTCAGCCGAATCCTTCTGCCTGGCCGAACCGAATCCGAATCCTAATTTGCATATGCAAATTAGGGGCGGGAGGGAAATTGCGTGACTTTTTGTCAGAAAACAAGGAAGTAAAAAATGTTTTCCCCTTCCCACCCCTAATTTGCATATGCAAATTAGGGGTCGTATTCGGTTCGGTATTCGGCCGAATCCAAAAAAGTGGATTCGGTGCATCCCTAATTTAAAGGGATACTGTCTCAGGAAAATGTTATTTAAACACACCAAACACACCAGTTAATAGTGCTACTTCGGCAGAATTCTGCACTGAAATACGTTTTTAAAGGAGCAAACCAATTTTTTTTTTATATTTAATTTTGAACTTTGTCATGGGGCTAGACATATTGCTAATTTCCCAGGAGCCCTCAGGTCATGTGACTTGTGCTCTGATAAACTTCAGTCCCTCTTTACTACTACACAGCAAGTTGGAGTGATATCACCCCCTCCACAGTAGCCCATCAGCAGCTCAAAAACAAAAACTGTCCTTTTCAAAAGGATGATTTAAAACTCTATGTGCAAGAGTTCAACAAGTTGTGGGTCTGGAAATCAAATGTCTAACACCAAGAAAAAAAAGAATAGCATCACCACAGTGTTATTAATCTGATCTACAGTCAAATAATGTTGAGTAACCTAGTTACTGTCCCACCTTGGCCAAGGTACATTATGTTTGGATTCTAAACTGAACAAACGGTCCCATTGTCATATTGGGCAGATCTCACACACATTTAATACAGACATTCCCATTCGCCTTGCCAGGAGTTTTAAGTCATTTTATGAAGTGGTACTGCATTTGGACTTGGATTATGGAATGAACTTGTGAATGTTTTGCTAACAGAATGGAAAATGTAACAGCAGTGAAAACTCACTAATTTCTAAGGGCTGCATATAATAGAGTAAAACATACCTTGCGGAACATAACATTTGTCAATACCTTTTAGCTTTTTTTTTTTGATGTTGAAAAAATTAATTTCAGATAGTTTACATTTTCCCCTTGAGTTACGTGTAGTAATTTCTGTGGCGTATTGGTACATTAACATATGGCTGACTCACTGGTGCCATTGTGCCCTTCTTGTAGTCCCTTTGTCACTGTTTTGTCTTTGTTATGACTGATACGACCCTGCCTGGGAAATTATGTTCCTTGTTTCAGTTTAATCCACTCAATTTCACATTGTTGGCCCCTGCCAGGGAAATCCCAAATGTGTGCAGAGGCTGAAGCTGGGACAAATTTACACAAGGAACAAAAAGAATTAGGCTGAAGGCGGCAAAGTATGTGCGGGCGACATGTGAGGCCTTGGGTTTTTTCTCTTATCGCATCGTCCCTTTTGCTTACCTCACGTCTGCTAAACTTGCAGAGCTTTTCATTTTGTATGCCAGCTTCCAAGTGTTTTTAATAGGAAAACATATCTTGTTTGTATTCATTTGTTTTCTGGCTTTGTTTAATAAAACATGTTGCCTGAGGAAGGCCTGGTTTTTCTGCAGTTGTAGGGGATTCCATGATCACTCATATATAAATAAATAAACTCATACAACAACTCATCCATAGTGACCTTGGTATCCATGTTTTAATTGTTACCTGCAACAAATATCCAGGCCCTCTCTTATTTTAATCCAGTCTCGCATTCAGACCACTACCTGATTCCTAGGGTTATTTGGACCCTAGCAAGCAGCTAGCTGCTGGAATACCAAGCTGGAAAGTAGACAAGAAGCTGAATAATTTAAAAAAACACAAATATTAAGACCTATTGCAAATTGCCTCAGAACATCATTCTTCACATCACATTAAAAGTCAATAGCATTCAGTAGGAAGCAGCCCAAGTTTGTCCCATTCAGGGGCGATTCTGAACCCTCTGCTGCTGCCCCCTCTCACCCACCCCCACTCCCGTGCTCACCTTTTTGGCGTTGGAGGGGGCCCACAACGCTAGCACAGAGAGCGCAATTTGACTGGTTTTAAAAACAGAAATTTGGCTCTAAAAGTTACCAGGAGCAGCTTTTGTGTAGTACTTCCTAATTTGTTGAAGCAGTTGAACCTCTAGTCCAGGAGAACCTCTTGGAAACAGTAGGGCTTCTAGGCCAGGAGAACCTCTGGGAACGTTCAGCAAATAATGTTGATTTAAGAGTTGGTCCTTACTGTTGCTTGACTACAGCTCAACTACAGCAGAGTTTATCCCTTGATAACATGTTTTGATTGTGCTGTAAGTTCTCTGGTCTACTTGAACAAGTCATGAGATTCTTTTGTTTGAATAGCTTATGAATACTATGTATTTTCAATTAGATGGTGCTGTTCTACTAATAACCTCTGCTAAGAACCTCTTAATTTCCAGCACCAGTATTTTTAATGTGTTTGGCATATGGGGAATTTTTATGTGATCCAACACAAGTGTTAATTGATCTACATGTGCCCTATGGGTATGTACCAGCAGGACAAATGTAAGTAGACTTTAATGTCTAGTTAAGGGAAAATATAAAATGTTTTTTCTTTTATAATTAATACCGAGCCATAATTATACTTGGGAAAGCTTTTATTTCTTTCCTTAAAATATTTTTTTGTCTTTATATTACACATCATACAAGTCAAGCATTGTGTTGATTTCACTCCATGTATAATACTAAGAATGGTGTAGTAGAGAGGATTGAATAAGCCATTATGAAAAGTTGTAATCCATTGCAAGCATTAGAACATTCTGAACAAATATTTTTGGCTGGAATCGATAAATATTCCAGCAGATTGGAAAAATGAATGTCTCGAAAGGGCTAAGTTAATGAACTGACTGAGCCTGGTTAGATCCCCTTTTACCTCTCCGGGTCCTGGTTAAGGATTTTCCTATGATGGCAAATAACATGAACGTTAGAAAGTATGCCATATCTTTTTATTTAAAAAAATATTTTAATTTGTAAACGTTTTTCACAATCATAGCCATTGACATTTGGTAGAGTTGATTGACATAAGCTAATGCCATATATAGTCAACATATAATTGTTACAATCTTGACTGAACGCAACTGAGTATACATGTATGGGGGGGGTTATCCCCAATATTCAACATTTAGCAGTTCCATATGGTGTGATAGCATTCTGTGCTTTTTTTTGGTTGCTGAATGTCATTCAACCTCTTTGAGAGTTAAGAGATACTTATCGCTTAATGAAAGTTTTTGTGAAAATGAAATGTCTTTTATCAAACATATGTAACAATTGAGGAGTTGCAAAATGGAATACATTATAGCTTTTGTTTCCACCCTGCAGTCCTCCAGTTAACTAGTTCAGGTGCTACAGTAATTATATCATTAAAACTCAACTTTTATTTATATTGCGTTAAAAAAACACGCTGCCATATATACAAGACTCACCACTGAGGATACGCCCCAATGATGCCGGACCATGCCCATAAAAATACAAAAACATTAAAAACACATAGGATGGAACAGTGGGGAAACAGTGAACTGATAACCTTTCAGCCACTGTCCACTAAAGTGATCACAGTGGGGTGTGAGTTAACTGCACCCCTTAATCATTTTACAAGTGCTTCAGCGCTCATTTAATGTTATGATAATTGCCTCAAGTGTATCGGCAACATATATCGTTTATTTAACTTGCGGTGCATTGATACACTGTTATACTTTACTGCAACTCTATAAGCTAGTGACATGTCCTTTATAACTTAATATTTTTTAGTAGGGCCTACACAGATTATTTTTTCTATAAATATTCAGTAAAACCATGGGTAATAGGCAGTAGTACAAAGTGATATTTATTTATTTGTGTATTTCTACTGTGCTCCCCAAAGAGGGCTGGGTAAAAATCTTGGGGCAGCATACCATGAAAACAGTCCCCTTAAAAACCTCCCAAAATTCCCAGTGTGTACAAATACTAAATAGAAGTTATACCATGCATAGACTGCAAGTGTTTCAGAGTGGTGTATGTTGGTGTTTGTCTTGCACAGGTGGGATTGTTTTTTACTTTGGTGCATACAGCTTTTGAATCTGATCTCTGTATATGTTTAGAGCACATCCAGCAAGGATATGGCAATGACCAGCAATGCAGAAGGAATGATAGTTATGTAGAAGGAATGTGTGTTTTCCTAAGGTTGTGCCTGTGCTGAGAAATCTTCCAAAACAAAATTCTCTTTAAATGCTCTCAATAGCAAGCCTTATCATATAAAGTTGACTTCATTTCTATAAAACTATTTTAGTAATATTGACTGGACGTAAGTGTACTTATTTACTAACATTCAAAATAGGTATTTTCCTCCTCTTAAAGGTGTGGTTCACCTTTAGGTTAACTTTTAGTATGTTCTAGAATAGCCAATTCTAAGCAACGTTTCAATTGGTCTTCATTATTGATTTTTAATCATTTTTAAATGATTTGCCTTTTTCTTCTGACTCTTTCCAGCTTTCAAATGGGGGGTCACTGACAAATGACAGTGTAAAGATCTACATTTATTGATATTGCTACTTATTATAACTTATTATAACTCCTCTTTCTATTCAGACCCTGTCCTATTCATATTCCAGTCTCTTATTCAAAACAATGCAGGGTTGCTAGGGTAATTTGGACCCTATCAACCTTACTACCAAACTTTCAAACTGGAGAGCAATTGAATAAAAAGCTAAATTACTCAAAAAACACAAATAATAAAGAATGAAAACTAATTGCAAAACGTTTTTTTAACTTCGAAATTCGTCCCTTAGTAAATCTGCCCCTTAGTGTATGTAATGAAAATCTTCTCTTATGCAGTAAACCAAATCAGCCAAGTGTATTGTATGTTTGTGGAACCTGTTATGCAGATTGCTGCGGACCTAGGGATTTCCAGATAACAGATCTTTCCATCATTTCGATCTCCTTATACCTTCATACCTTAATTAGTAATTATGCACCCAATCAATATGAATAATTATCACAGTGGTCTACCAATATTGATCAAATGTATTTTTTCAACCCAGGGTTGGACTAGCCTGCTGGAGTATAGTATGCAACCTATTATCCAGAATGCTCGGCACCTGGGGTTTTCCGTATAATGGATATTTCCATCATTTGAACTTCATACGTCTACTAAAAAATCATGTGACCATTAAATAAACCCAAGAGGCTAGTCTTGCTTCCAATAAGGATTAATTCTATCTTAGTTTGGATCAAGTACAAGGTATTTTTTTTTTTTTTTTATAACATAGAGTTTTCTGGATAATGGATTTCCGGATAACGCATCCCATGCCTGTACATCATTTTAACAAAAAACCCAAAGGCTTGTTATGACTAGATTAAGCTCAGTGTACAAAATCAGTTTGCTGATTTCTACCACTTGACTACCTGACCTTTTAGGTATTTGGTACCACCACTCAGTCCTATTTAGGTTTCATTTGGATGAGGTTCTTAAAATAGTGGGCCATGTATAACTACTTACAGAAGTTTGTGGTAAAGGTTTGGGTTGAAAGCAAGCTGTCTCAAGAACCTTCAGAAAAATAATTTCTAATAATTCCTGTTTTGGAGTAGCCGTTTTTTGTTCATTCCTTCTTCCAAACAATTTTATAATCCAAAGAGAGTGTACCAGCCAATCAGGACCTGGATGTTTGCTAAAATATTTGGCTCTGCGTACTCGAACCAAAAGGCCTATACAGTATTTACCCTTGGTGTAAATAAATCCAAATTACCAGCTGTCATAGGTGGGCCTAGCATTCTCCATTAAAATTTCAAACCTTCCACCCCATTAGATCATTAATCTCATCAGCAGGGGCATAAGGTGATCTACTAAACAGAAGCATGTTTTGCCACTTTTAAAGTACTTATTAGTTGAGTGGGTACGTGTATATGTGCTGGGAAGGTTTCATGTTCTGCAAATTGTTCCTACTTCCTTCAATTGGGCCAGGGCCAGCACCCCCTCAGGGCCCTCCGGCAGCTCGCGCACTGCCGATTTCCGGCCGCATCGGCCGATTTCGGGGCAGATACGTTACTGTACTCAGTATAACTGAAAGAGTTGCAGTTGGACATGGGTGTTTTACTACTGAGTGCTATTCTCATATGTACCACTACTTGGGGCATGGTAGGATTTCTAGCGATGTAGGTGTCAGGGAGCTGTTATCCTGTTACCTTCCCATTGCTGTGTTGATGGCCTGCTGGGGGGAAAGGGATATGGTGATATCAAATTCAAAACTGTAAATTTACAGTTTTGAATTGGATTCGTATGTGGGTCTGAGGGAGAACAGACCTTTTGGAAACCGGCAGAGGAAGTGAACCATCAAGACCTTTGATATCCTTTTTTATTATTATATATGGTGATATCACTCCAACTTGCAGTGCAGCAGTAGAAAGTGATTGAAGTTTATCAGAGCACAAGTCACATAGCTGAGGGCACCTGGGAAACTAATAACATGTATAGCCCCATGTTAGGTTTCAGAATTGTGCTGAAGCAGTACTATTAACTGATGCACTTTTAAAAAAACATGTTTTCCTGTGACAGAATCCCTTTAAAAGAACACTGCAAAACATTACACTTACATTACACTTCATTGGATTATCCAATAATGTTTCATTGATTACACGTACTTCTAGGTATGTGACACTTGAAGGGGCAGCATATCCCCTTGTTCAATGAATAGGGCTTGTGCTGCACATTCATTTTGAGTATTGTTTTAATCATAAGAAATCCATGTTACTACTTGAGCTAAAGAGGGTAATTGAAGCTACTCCATATTTGGTCCTTGTGAGGTAGATAATTAGATTACCAGTACACTACCTCCATTGACACTTATTTTGTTAGCAGGAGTCCATTAAGAAGAGGGATTATCTGAGCACTGATACATCGCAAGGACCAAACATGGAGTAGCTGCTTTTCCCTGCTTGCTCTGGTTAGCTCAAGTAATTAAATGTGATTAAAGTAGACAAAAAATGTATTCCGCACAAGTCTTGTTCACTGAATTCATGCTGGACAACTGAAGGGATTGTTCTCTCTAATTAAGACAGCAGATGATTAATATGTGTCCTTCATGTACTGTTATTGAAACAACATGTGCCTGCAATTGCGTATACCTAAAAAATATAATTAATGAACAAAAGACACTATTTATCGGACATTATTTGCTTGACTGCGAAGGGTGCTGTAGACAACTTGCTTGTTAATTTATAACATTTAACTGGGGAGAAAAGAGTGCAGCGTGGCAAGAATGTTAATCACTGGTTTGTTTTTTCCAAGAAATAGAATGTTAAATATTTAAAGTATATATCTCCAATGAGGGTTCAACTTGTATATGCTTAAAAGGAAAGTTTAGTGTAATCGAGGCTTTTAAAGATTTGTTGGATCATATTTAAATAGTAATTAGGTTATTTAGGCAGGAACAGGGAGATTAATCAAAACTATGGGAAAAATGTACAGACCCTTTTCTCTTTTTCATGTGAGGGAAAAAACAAATAATAATTTGTCAGGTATGTACCATTATCGATGACAATTTATATTTGGTTAAAATTAACTCTCATATACTACGTATAAGCAGAGTTTTTCAGCATCCAAAATGTGCTGAAAAAGTCTACCTCTGCTTATACGCGGGTCAGCGGTACCCGACCCGAGTAGCTGAGATTGCAGTCACTTTTAATCATTCCTATACCAACAGTACACTTGGGGAGAGACTGCAATATCCCACAATGCCCTCTGTTGGTTATATGAAAGATTAACAGTGACTGCAATATCACACAGCTCCATCTGTTGGTTGTATGAAAGAATAACAGGGACTGCAATATCACACAGTGCCATCTGTTGGTTGTATGAAAGAATAACAGAGACTGCAATATCACACAGCACCATCTGTTGGTTGTATGAAAGAATAACAGGGACTGCAATATCACACAGCGCCATCTGTTGGTTGTATGAAAGAATAACAGAGACTGCAATATCACACAGCACCATCTGTTGGTTGTATGAAAGAATAACAAGGACTGCAATATCACACAGTGCCATCTGTTGGTTGTATAAAAGAATAACCGGGACTGCAATATCACACAGCGCCCTCTGTTGGTTATACAAAAGATTAACAGTGACTGCAATATCACACAGCGCCCTCTGTTGGTTATACGAAAGATTAACAGTGACTGCAATATCACACAGCGCCCTCTGTTGGTTATATGAAAGATTAACAGTGACTGCAATATCACACAGCGCCCTCTGTTGGTTATATGAAAGATTAACAGTGACTGCAATATCACACAGCGCCATCTGTTGGTTATACAAAAGATTAACAGTGATGGCAATATCAAACAGCACCCTCTGCACATGGTAGTGGGACAGTGGGACAATGCACACAGTAATCCGTTTGGCAATTCTCTGTCACCATCAGCTTTGCAAAGAAGTCCAGTTGATCGCTGGGGGGGTCGCTTTGGCAGAATGTGCGCTGCTGGGAGACAGGGCTGTAGTTGTGTCTAGGCTTATACGCGAGTCAATACGTTTTCCCAGTTTTTGTAGGTAAAATTAGGTACCTCGGCTTATACACGGGTCGGCTTATACACGAGTATATACGGTATATAAAGCAGGTATCAAATGAGCTGTTTAGAAACAATCCCCTATATGTAATAAAAGCTACTAAGTTTGCCCAGGAGCAGTAACCCATAGCTACCAATAAGATGTTTGCATTTAAACAGGTGACCAGTAAATGCTACCTGCTAATTGGTTGCTATGGGTTACTGCTCCTAGGCAAACTTAGTGCCTTTTATTACATAACCCCCAATGGGTTTTAGTTCCTACGTGGTTATAAGCAGAGTTCAAATGGTAGGTAGATAATATTCTATAATATGAAAGTCTGTCTTTTATTAGCAGTTTCTTGTAATCTATTGATTTATATTTTTGTGTTATTTGCCCAGTTATTGGTAGTTACTGGTATCATAATTAAATTGTTGAAGATCTGATACAAGATGTATTCTACTAGTCTTGGCACGGTAGGGGCCCTATATATTACATTTCTGGATTGTTTTTTTTCTGCAAGTGGAGTTTTCTGAGGTCAGATTTTCAAGAGTTAAAAATTTTAAATAAATCTCAAACATTTGAATGAAAAAAATTGTCAGTTAAAGCTTCTATATAAGTCAATGGAAATTGTATTTTCAACATAAAAGGTATTTTATGCAAGAAAACTCATAATTTGTAAAAATGAATGTGATTTTTAGATAAGGTTTTGTCTGCAAATTGGCAGTCACGTTTTTCTTATTCAAGGTTGTTCCTAAAATAGTTTTAAAATCGTTTAAAAACTGATTTTTTTCCCCCACAATTGAATTTCACAAAAAATGTATAAATCTGAACCCCATGTTCAAATGAAAATGTACTGTTCCATAGAGGATTTATTTAACTTCTGTCCTGTCACCTCTATACCAAAATCATTTTGTTGTATTTAAAGTATGTTCAGACTTTCTAGGGCTGCTATACAAAAAGGGATTTTGCTAAATCTATTTATTCAAGTGATATAGATGGGGGAAGGTAAAGAGTTTTATCTCTCAATGACTGAAGAAGATCACCATTGAGCAGGAATAGATTATGTGCCCCGTTTTAAAAATGGTTAGCAGGGCAATTCAGTGCTTCAGTTGGTGGTCTTCATGTAAAAGTTCTAATTAGTATAGAATACAGACTTCTGTTCTGCTGCCAGTTTAGATGAAAAGTATTTTGGAAGGCAGCCCAGAAACAAGAATTTGTCATAGGCAGCAGCAGTTCCAGCTGTAATAAACTAATATACAGCTTATGCAAATTGTGCTCTTTAAAGCCCTATTGATACATAGGATGAATGTAAATATGTACGTGGGGAGGGCTGAATTTAATGCAGGGTGGTGGTGGTGCCTATTTTTTTAATGTAATGTGTTTGTGGTCAATTGCTGAATCATGAAACTGTGCACGAATAAAAAATAGTTTTTCAGCCCCCTGTCTCCTTTATCCTCACAATGAAAGGCAGAGAATGACTTGGACTCTTTCCTCAGCTGTGCTGGGTATTTTGTTTTAGTTGCAACTTGCTAAATTTATTTGTCTTATTTTATGTTAATAGTAGATGTTTGGCAGTTACATGCATGTCAACTCACCCATATTTAAACTCCATTCACTCGATCCCTCACAGTAACAGGTCTGTCACTCACAGTCAGTAATTTGCACCTAAAATCTAACTTACTCGCTCTGTTCAAATGCATAGAATAATCATTTAATGGCCTCCAATGTCCATTCAGAGCAAGGAGTACAGCAGGGGTGTGGGGTAGAAAGCCGGAGTGAAGGTAGGACAGGGTTGACCAAGATTCCCCCAGACTCTCTTTGGCCCTGGGATGACTCTGCAGCTGCTTTATATTATGTGGGGCAAATCCATTCACCAAGTTGCATGTGTGACTAGAAGAAAGTTCCCCACACAGCTGAGGAGTTGGGCCCTGCTTCTCTTATTGTTATTCTATTGATTCTGTTTTTTTGGACAGTGCTTCTATGGCAATATTCCTTAATTGAAAACTATACCCCAAAAATGAATACCTAAGCAACAGATAGCTTATATTATATTAAGCGGTATATTAAAGAATCTTACCAACCTGGAATATATAGTTAAGTAAATATTGCCCTTTTACATCTCTTGCCTTGAACCATCATTATTTGATGGTCTGTGTGCTGTCTCATAGATCACCTGACCAGAAATACTGCAACTGTAACTGTAACAGGAGGAAGTGTGGAAGAAAAAGACAGAACTCTGTCTGTTAATTGGCTCATGTGACCTAACATGTATGGTTTGTTTGTGTGCACCGTGAATCGTAAGATCCCAGGGGGGATGGGCCTTATTTTTTAAAATGGCAATTTTCTATTTATGATACTAAAAAAGTATAATATTATGAAAATGGTTTATTTACACGAGGATTTTACATATGAGCTGTTTTATGCAATATATTTTTATAGAGACTTGCATTGTTCGGGGGCAGTATAGTTTTCCTTTAAATTAGCCACTATCATAACATGACAGTGTAAAGTATCATGCTTAAAGCCAAGTGCTGAAATTCAAACTATTTTCCAAGAAATGGCTTCCAAAAAAGATATGAAAAGTACGACCTTGTTTTTATATATCATGGTAACTATACAGTGGGGATTTAAAAAATAGGGCCATAAGTAATAGATGTATCCTTTTACACTTCTAAATGATCAGGTAACTGTATTGGACCCACTGGGATACCAGGAAAACTCCCAATGGGCCCAGTTGGTCCTTCTTCATGGTCTGTTTCATGTTCTTTCCATATTTCTGTATGGGAAGAAGGAGGAGGAATAGATTGAAGGACAGAGTATGTAAAGAAAAGAAACTAGGAGTTTAAAGAGGTTGTGTGAGGAGCAAGAATAGAGTGTAAAGTGGGACTATGACAGGGCCTGGCCAACCAGGCGCCCTAGGCAACCCGGCCAGCTACCTCGTCCCCCCACAACGTGTGTGCTCGCACACGCCGTGACATTGCTTGGGGGGGGGGCGACGAGATGACAGAGGACAGGGTAGTGGTGTGGAGAGTGGCAGACAGGGAAGGGAAATGAGGGGAGAGGAGAGAACACAAACTAGTGGTAGCCAGAAGACCCTTTAACAGGTACCTACCCAGCGCCAGTGTTGGACTAGGATGCCAGGGTCCCACCAGAAAACCTTAGACCATGGGCCCACTTTCCAAACCATTATTCCTCCTCTCCTCACTCAACATCGTTATTCTCCTAGTCTTTTATATCTACTTACTATATACTCCCATTATTACACATTTTTCCCCATAAAGAAATATGAAATGACCATGAAATAGGCCAAATGTTTAGAAGCAAGAGGGTCTGCTGACACCTGGGCCCACCGGGAGTTTTCCTGGTATCCCGGTGGGTCAGTCTGACACTGCCCAGCGCTCCCCTATCATTGTACATTAGGTAGGTTCCGGCCCTGGACTATGGTCTAAGGTTTTTTGGTGGGCCCCTGGCATCCCAGTCCAACACTGAAGTGTAATGGAACCTTGCCCATATGCAAACAACATCTCAGAAAGAAAATATTGAATTGTGAATCTTTTCCAGATTCAACTTGCCAGTGGAGTTTTCTACATTTTGAATGTATCCCTGTCACATGGGCTAATAATTTTCCTAACGTGTTACTGAGTACATGTAATAGGTTTAAATAAATGAGAATTGTAAGCTCCTGAAATAAATCCCTGTAGCTAGCAATAAGTGAACTTCTAGGTGTGCCTTGTAAATGAAATACTGCTGGATATTAAAAGAAATGTTAGACTGCAGTTTCCCATTATGGAGAGCTGATTCCATATACATAAAACAATAGTTACCCTACCAGATAGTTGTTTAAAACAAACCCATTTGTCATCTAAAGCCTTTTTAAAGTCAACACTTTTCTTTCTTTGACATGTTTTCCTTAGCCACTGATGATACTCCAGGGCTTCATGCTTCCAACGCGGTCACTGTTTCTAATCCCATCTAAAAGTAAAAGAGGTATGCAGGGCACCCAAATATTTAGACAGTATGTCAGCACCTACTGTATTAAAATGGCTGTTAAAAGAAAAAAAGAAATTAACAAGAGATAAACAGACAGGCAATAATGAATCTTTGATCTCTGACTTGACCCAGAATAGAGGAAATTGTAATTGAAAGTGTTATTTATGGTCAGAGGGCAACTTAGTACATGTATGGGATCTGTTATCTGGAAACCCATTATCCAGAAAGCTCTGAATTATGGAAAAGGCGTCTCCCATAAATAATCCAAATTTTTAAACATCATTTCATTTTTTCAGATCCCGAAAACCCCCCAGGTCCCGAGCATTCTCGATAACAGGTCCCATACCTGTACATTTTCCACAAATTTACCCACAATGTCACATTATTTCACAGTATTTGAGCATTATTGTGAGCTCTGCTGCTTGATGTGTCATTCAAAAGGCATGAGTTGCACCTGTTTAATTAATTAGCATGACGTTGCATTTATGTCTATTTTTTTAAATCTTTTATTTATCTTTATGTTCAAAAGGCATTATGTTGCGAGCATGTGAGACTGATCTGCTGCAACTAGAGCACCTATAGGAACAAAGCAAAAAGGGAGAGCTGTACTTACTGCCTTTTTAAAGTGTAAATTAGAAAGGCTCCTGTAATTCAGATCATAGTTTATCTTGTATCTTGCACCATATGACCCAAAGCAGGCACAACCAGCAAAATGGTGCATATGAGTGTATTGAGGTAACAAGCACATTTGTGGGTGTAATTTTGCTTAGGTTCAGTCTGAATAAACCCTTCTTTGTTAAATATTAACGGGTTCAGTGCAGAATTGTACAGTGTAAAATCACTGTAGTTAAAACAATTAAAAAATTTTACAATTGTTAAATATTAAGTTCAATAATTTTTACTTTTAAGAAGGTGTGAAATATTACTCATGCTTTAAACTGAGCAAAATGCTAAACATATTGGATAAAACATAGTGAATAAAGTACCCCTCTTGTAAAATATAAGGTTATAAGTTACAGAGGAGTTCCATGATCATATAAAAGCACAAGGCTGAACATTTTTCTACATGTCATGGAACTCCAAGGTGACTTCTAATATCCTCATATTTTGCAACAGGGAGTACTATATTTATTATAATACACAAGTTTCAGTGAGTCATGTGACAGAAATGACATCACTAACCTCTGATTATAACTGATGACATCACTAAGCACCATTCATAAGGAAATCATTTACAGGATATTCATGACTCTTGTGTATTATATGGATATAAACATTTTTCATTTCACAATTGTGCTTTCTCCTAATAATTTTGGTAGCTTGTTGAGAGAAATGGTAAAAACAGCAAACAAATAAAATTTAATATACTCAAATTAAAAAATAAATTAAAATAATTTTGCTTAAATTGTTGTGTGGTAGAAATTGAACCGGTTTTAATTTCAATATTCAGCCTGAGCTATTTTTTCAACAATTTAAATACGTATGCTGACTGGTTGCCAGAAAGTAGCTGTTGTCAACACTCTGAAGGTATCTGGAATATAGCAATTATTGTTACACATCCTTTAGAGCTGACTTATTAGTTGAAATGTTTGTTGGATGTAAAAAGGTTATAAACAATTGGATCATAAGAGTTTTATTTTAAGATTCTGTGGAGTGTCTTGCCTTCCATCCAAAGCATTCGAAAGTAGTAATAGTAGATTGTGCTTTTGTCCTATTCCAAAATATCCACCATTATTTACATACTCCTTCAGTTTATAGCACTAGTTGTTATACTCTGAATTGATTTATAGGACATCCCCTTTTTTGGTTTTAGACAAATCAATTACTTTGCCTTGTTTTGTGAACATTGTCCTGCTGAACGAGGTTCAGATTTGTTTTTAGGACAATAAAGTATATCTGTCATGTACTGCATTTGTCTGAAAATGACAAGACAAGTGGGACAGTAGAACCTGCATTTTTATAATGAAATGGGAATGTTAAAGGCCCCCCTAACTGATATGAAATGACTGTGAAAATAGTTGATCCTCTTTTTTTAATCATTTCACTGAAAACAGCTTTTAGAAATGTAATGCTTCATTTCCTTTGGCCAATCTGTTATTTAGCCAGAAGGAGGAGCTTTTGTTACACACTGAGGATATTGATGTGCGTATGTGGTGTTTTCTTTTCACCTACTAATCTTTATTTGGCCAGGAGAGCACAGAACATGTGACAAAACAAGAGAAAGAGTGGTACAACCCAGCTAGAGTGAAGTACAGTAGCTGTCTTTAGTTGCTTACAAAAGCTGGTGATAGCAGCAAAGAAGCTTTATGCCATAATAGGAATTAGAATATCCTTGTTTATTAGAGGTTTGGGCAGCCTTTTATGATGGGACTTCTATGGACGATGTCTTTCTTTACAAGAATATTTTTTTAATTAATTATATTACCTGCATCATACTCTACTGCCAATTGGCCACTGTATATATTATTTATATAATTTCCCAAGTGGTGACAGCTAATGGCAATATTGATGGATTTAAGGATATGACAATCTATCATCTGACATATTATAATTACATTTGTAAACATATCTCTTGACCTTGTTCTCTGATGATCTTCTGCCTCTTTAAAGACATGTTTTAAAGAACCTCCATCCAGCAAGACCAATCCTCCCCATCCCCAACCCTCAAAACATCTATACACCAAACATGAATAGACTTAGATATTCTTCTAACTCATACTACAGAAAAACAACTAATGTGGACCAGGCAAGAATTTTATGCTCATAGCAATAAAATCGGGCCAATGCTAGCCAGGAAATTGAACCAACCAACCCAAATCACAAACCCACACCTACCACTATACGTACTAAATCTGGAGTTTTAACTAGCAATCCCCAAAAAAATCAGACATTTTCTATGTATTATTCAAACCTTTACACAAAACCAGACACCTTTGCATCTAACTTAGCTAACAAAATAATATCTTCTCTACAACTCCCTAAACTAACAAAGCCACAAACAGAAAACATAGATGCACCCATCACAAATGAGGAAGTCTCTAAGGCAATCAAGCATTTAAACACTGCTAAATCCCCCGGTCCAGATGGCTTCACAGGCCTATACTACAAAAAGTTGGCGAACATTAAACCCTCACTTAACTAAAATGTTCAACTCCATCAGATCAGGAGAGTCATGTAATGAGGAATCATTGAAAGCCCAATTGACATTCATACCAAAACCATGTAAAGACCACTTTCAATGTACAAACTATAGCCCAATATCTGTCATGAATATAGACATCTAATTACTTACAAAAATGGTAGCAGACCGCCTAAGTAGATTCCTCCCTGATCTTATAGAGCTAGACCAAACAGGCTTTACTCCTAGATGACAGTCTACAGATAACATTAGAAGAACCCTACAGCTAATAGATACACTATATAAAACAAAACAACAAGGGATGCTGCTGTCAATAGAAATTCACAAAGCTTTTGACTCCATATCATGGCACTACTTATACTTCATATTGGATAGATGGGGGATTGGCCTCCACTTAACCACTATTCTGAAAACACTATATCAATTCCCTAAGGCAACACCTAAATGAGGATCATACACAGCAGATCCCATTAACATCGAAAGAGGTACCAGACAAGAATGCCCCCTATTTCCCATATTGTTTATCTTAGCTATAGGCCCCTAGCTGAACTTATCAGACAAGATAGTAACATATCAGATACCCAATTGGATCAACACACTCATAAACAGGGCCTGTATGTCGATAACATTTTTATGACTATAACTGAACCTCTCACCTCACTGCCCAACCTTATCCATCTCTTGTATACCTTTGGAAAAATATCAGGACTATCAATTAACCACACAAAATCAGAAGTATAACTATATCTTTACCACAACCTACTATGGCAGGAAACAACTATACACTACTTGGGTATTGATATTCCCCAAGATATGAACACATTGTATCAACATAACTAGCTCTGGAAAAAAACAGATGAGCCTGTGACAATGGTCAAAGGTGGATCTCTCTTGGTTCCGGAGAATACATGCCTTTAAGATGTCTCTCTTTCCTAAATTGCTATACTATATACTACTTTAGGGCACTACCAATCCCAAACCCTGATCATGATCATCAAGCCATGCAGAGAAAGGTATTTCACTTCATTTGGGCAGATAAACATTCCAGAATCACTAGACAAATCATGTACAGGACAAAATGCCAAGGAGGTCTAGGCATCCCTAATTTATTTTACCATTATTATTATTATATAGCAATACAACTGGTACCCCTCATACACATGCATGCATCCACACCACCTAAATTGGTAACAATGCTGAAATACCAACTACATCCAGTTACCCCACAAGCATTACTATGGTGACCTGCAGTAAAATGTCCAGAAATTATATATCCCTTCCTAAATCATTCCCTGAACATCTGGGATAAATACAAATACCCAGTCAAACATATCTCATCTTCCATCCTGCAGCACCGATTCTTGGCAATCCTTTGTTTCCCCCTGGTTTATCCCCCACACCTTTCCAAAGGTGGACATCTAATGGTTTCAAGTCTATATACAATTTTTATTATATTTATATATATATATTTATTATATTTATACATACCTACAATAAGAAAAAGCGCTTATAACTCCCAGCTACTTTGAAAATGCTTGCATTAAATATCCATACGCAAAGGGTCTACTCTCACACTTGTATCGATTACTCCTTGATACACAATCCCAAACCCCTCTGTCATACGTCACAGCATGGGACAAGGATCGTAACACTACTATAGATAAAGAAACCTTGGACAAGATATGGGAAACTACAGCCCACTGTTCAAGAAATGTTTCACTACTGGAAACTCACAGGCTGGTATATGGTCCTTTCTCATTTGCACAAGATAAACCCCAATTTAGTCAAGACTGTTTTAGATGATGTGGTCAAATGGGCACTATTATATATTTGGTAACACATGTCAACCATAGGAAAGATCCTTTAAACGTTTTACAGAATAAAAGTATAACTAACACTAAAACCTATTCAAGAATTCTGATAAATTTTGTTTATGGCAGCTAAATCAAAATATAGGTTTATAGGTGGTGTCCACATAGTGAAAGTAAATTTTAATTCTAAGCAATGTTCCAATTCACAAATATTTGTTTTGGATATAGATTTTTTTTTTTTTAAAAAAAAGCCCAGTTGTGGGAAAACCTGACCAGCCACCGATGTCCTCGTCCTTCTGAGGTCTGGATGTGTGTAGGGTATTTTCCAGCTGAAAACCCCTCTTTCTAATAATACATATTTGTTCATTTACTAGAAATACATATACTATAAAAGATATTAAGTGTCCTTATTTCTTTCATGCACAGGTCATGTGAATAATGTGGCAATTTGAAAGAAAACTGAAGTCTAAGATGCTTAAGAAATGTAAGGAACCATTATAAATTGCAGCCAGCAAAGAAGAGCAAAAACAGCTTTTTTTATGAATTTAGATGGGACAGGCTACATTATTATCAAGACCCAGAGCCTCAGCCAGGAACAGACAAAGCCCATCTTGGCTAAAAAAAAGGTTCATACCACAGAAAAGACCTAAATCGAGAGTCTCTGCTAAGATGTGTTGTTAGCAAGGCCTACAGCATCCGTTAAGGACAATGGTGTAATGGGTAAAATTCACCTTTGGCTACAAGATGTTTAACCAAGGAAAATACCTGAATCAAGATCTTCTGCCAAGGACAGTGGTATAATAGGCAAAATCCATCTTTGACCATAAGGCTTTGATACCAAGGCAAAGACTTAAATCAAAATATATTGTCAGAATTATACCTTCAATGTACAATGTTTCAAGAAAAAATGCTGCCTCACAGGCTGAATATATATAGACGAAAGCTAAATTTCAGGTAAGATGAATTTAAAGTCATTATCTGATCTATAAAACCTAGTTTTCTTTGTTTTGATATTTGCTAAATGTATAGCACTGTTTCCCAAACAGTGAGGCTGACCTACATGGAGGGATTTGATCGGGATGGGGGGGATCAGCAAAGGACTTTAATGGAGAATGGTAAGATTCGGGTATAACACCTACTTGCTTTTCTGCATTACTTTTGAACACCCAGCTGGAAGGCCAATTAGGATGCCATTTAGGTAGGCAGAGCTGTCAACTCCCCCCTATTTTATCAGGAGTTACTAGATTTTAAACTGTGTCCCCTGGTCTCCTGTCACTTACATGCATTCCCCCAATTTCGGACTATTTTGCACAACTGCAGCCAAAAATTTGAGGAGCAGACGTCAGTGACGTCAGCGGAGAGGTTTATGTGGCTTCAGGAGAGATTCTGAGCATGATGTCACTTCCTGTGACGTTGCAAACCCCCGAATTTTGGCGACGGTCTGTCGTGCACTGGAAATCCCAGATCATCGTACCTAAAAGGTTGACAGCTCTGGGTATGGGATCATTATCCAGAAAGCTCTGAATTACAGAAAGGCTGCCTCCCATAGACCCATTTTATCAAAATAATCCACATTTTTAAAAATTATTTCCTTTTTCTCTGTAGGAATAAAACAATAGCTTGTACTTGATCCAAACTAAGATATAGATCCTTATTGGAAGTAAAAACAGCCTATTGAGTAATTGTACATGATTTTCTAGTAGACGTATTGTTCTGAAGATCCAAATTACAGAAAGATCCCTTATCTGAAAAACCCCAGGTCCTGATCATTTTGTATAACAGGCCACATACCTGTTCTGATTTTTGTCAGATTTTTGGCTTGATTTGCTGCAAAAGAAATTGCAAAACACATTTGCCACGAATGAAATTCTTAAAAAAAATATTTTAGTGGTCCTAAAATTATTTAACAGTTTGGGTCCATAAATAGTATCTATTGCCCTTTTTAACAGTTAAAGTTTAATACATTTTTGTTTCACTAAAAGCATTAATCATAGCACGACAAATGTGTTTCATTTTATCTGTAGGGGTTTTTTTTGCCTGCATTCAAGTCAAGTTTGTACACGACACCGAAAGTTTTATTTTCATTCTTAGCCCAAGACACTGCCAAGTAATCATTTTCTAAAATCTTGTACCAGTTCGTTTTGTGAATGAAAGCTGGTTTGTTCTGTGTTTGAGTTCTCAATCACCTCGTTTGACATAAAACCAGGTTTAGTGAGGTGAGACGGAGCCCAAAAAAAAGAAAAAAAAAGAAAAAAAAGAAAAGCATAATATCCCATATATCAGGTTACAGGAGGAAGATCTGCAGATATTGGTTTTCTACAGAATATTCTTTAGGAAGAGTAGAATTTCACAAGGTTTTATTGGGTAGATTGGTAACCCGGACCCCGAATTATCAAATTAGAAATAGGGAGCCCATAAGTTATTATGAATACATCCCACAGAGCCCGCAACCTGCCTAATTCATCTGGTTGTTACATGTCATATAGAGGGTAATGAGGCGTAAAACCAGTGTTCCTAAAGCAAATCGGCGTAATCAGCATCCTTACAAAGATTGAGTTACCATATTCTCACGTATCCTGCCAGAAAAATGAAAGTATTCATGACTTTTTCATAGTCATTACGGTAAAAGGGACTCGTTTATGAAATATTGTACTATTGTGATTGGGTACTCAACCCCTTTATTGTTAAAGAATAAATAATACAGGCCTTTGAATGCTGTTCTGAGCTTCTCTTATCAACGTGTGTTTTGCCTTTAGTGATTCAGAGTTTTTAGTGCCCCCAGCAGAGAAACTTCCTATCAAGCAGGGGCTTGGCTCCAATCCCTACCCTTCCCATTCCCATTTACCATATCACCTAACACATTTCTGGACTTCGTTGTGACATCATTTCCAAATCAACATCACGTTGAGTCTGGAAGTTGGTGGCTGTGGTGCATGGGAGATCAGGTGTGGGCTTGGTGCTGGTGGCAAGTACAGAGTTGGCAGTGTAACATAGGTCACACCTATGTTTGTAGGGCTTGTAATGTACAATATATGAGTTAATGCTCATTTCCCTGTGTGTTTTGCTTACTAAATCAACTATAACCATCAAATAAAAATAAAGTGCTAAAACATGAAATTTCTGTTCCCTATTTTTCTAGTTTTCAAGATAGTGGCAGTTTTTAAATGACTAATATAATGAATTTTAAACAATAGTGCCATATACTGTTCATTTCGGCCAACAGGCTACAATCGACCAACAATTAACAGCGTGAGAAAAAGAATGTCTTGTGATGCCACTCTGCTTAGAAAATGAAGTTAGAAAAGAAGGGCCACTTGTTAACACCCGTGGCCAGTTCTAAGCCGAGCAACATCACTTGGCTTTCCTTTTCTCACAAGTTTAATTTTCAGCAAGCTGTAGCCAGCATGTTGAAATGAACAGCAGATGGCACAGTTGTTTCAAATTTATTATATTGGTTATTTTAAAAACTGCCACTATCTTGAAAACTAGAAAAATAGTTATATTTAATATTACTGTGGAATATATGGGATAATGTATCACTGGTTGAAAAATATGAGCATATATGGAATGGTTCTGTGACTTCTAATATTCTTATATATAACATCTATTTTAAGTACCCTGATTTTAAGTTATTCTGCATTTTACATTTTTTATTTGTGGTCCCACTAATTTATAATGCATAAAATACTAACCAGATGTATATTTTGCCATGGTTCTGCCTGTAGTCTGCCCCTTGTACAGTCCTGCACCAATCACTTATTCCTTTAGGTTGTGTATGTGACTGACAGAGAGGCCTTGCACATGCCCCCATAGTGTAACATTAATGCTGCAACGCTTAACCCTTGTTATTAACACAGTACATATTGTGTCTCAAAGTAAAACTGACTCCTGTGCTTATATCCTTTCAGTACTTGAAGAAAAAGTTACTTTAACACAGTTCCCTGGTTTTACATTTTCCCTGATTTTACCTAATTATTTCCTGGTTCCCTGAAAAATGTAAAATGGGGGTTCTACTGTATTTACCAAAAGGGGATACATTATTCCCTGTTTTATTACAGGATTATATAATAGTTTTTGCATCCATTTTGTATTATGATAATTGGATGGTTGACGACAGCTAAAGCCAGGTTTTCTCTGTTATTAGCCTAAAATGAATCCAAGTGTGTTACATATACCCGTTGTATACAATTTATTTGTATATTTACCCCCATATCTCTAGTTCAGCCTTGTATTTCTGTTATGCAAATAGATTTCTATGAAATTGGTTTTTTTGTGCTTGTTTTTTGCAGCAGTGAATCCTCAGTAAAAAAAAAAAAAAAAGCATAAAAACTGTGATCTTCAGAGGAAATGAGTGGCTTAAAAATCATCTCACTTTTGTGTTTTAACAGGAAGTTTGAAACTGATATGACATTGTTCCAAGAATTATGTTTGTCATGACAAGAAAGCTTGATTTATTTATATATTTGTTACCCGGCAACAAATAAAGACGTTAATATTGGAGTGTGAATGAAACTTATAGCTGTGTCTATAAATTTCTCATTAGCCAAGCTGCACTGATGCACAGTAAGGTGGTAATAAAGGGTAGATGCTGTATTCCAACAATATTCTGCCAATAATACACAAGGCCGATGAATGTGCCCATTGTTTTAATGGTCTTTAATACAAATAGGTTGAAGTGTGATTGTCCATTCAGAGAAACAAGATACATCAGGCTAGGCAACTTTTTGTAGAGAGAGCAGCACATGCTTTTAATGTAATGATCACTTTGTGCAAGGGTTGGTGTGGTGTTTATACAAATGGCCTGTAGATGTCACTGTGCACAAGACTTATTCTGTTCATACTTTCTATACAGCTTGTTATGTTAGAGTTGCTTCCTGTTGTGTAATGGCTGCATGAGCCTGCTAATAAAGCACTGTTATACTCTATTCATCCTCGGCTACCCAAAACATAACAGTTGGTAGTTTTGATTGTTCCACATGTCAACCTACTGGCTGGTGCATTTGACATTAATTGCAGTATATGTTTGCCCTACTTGCTATGAAGTACTGTAGAGTGAACCAGTGGCATAATTAGAAGTTACTGGGTCCCACAGCAAATTAAATTCAGGGCCCCCAACATATCCAAAAGTTGTCCTTTTTACCAATATATGTTGAAAATATTATGCATTCATATGATTATAATCATTTTTTATTGCCTCATGGGGCCCCCTATAACTCCTACCCCCGCCCTGGTAGGTGCTAGGGTGTAGTGGGTTTGATAACATAAAGGGGAGCAGAACGTGGAGAGACGTAGATAAAGAGAAGAATAGAAATAGCAAAAGCCAATTGGAGGGAGGATAAAGAGAAGATGGGAAGAGGAACAGAAAATATTAGGGAGAGAATTTAATATGTGATGGTAAGTGGGGGGGGGGGAATGAGGAAAGCAAAAAACTGTGTGTGGAGATTATATTAGAACTTGGGTGACAAGAGTACCCACTTAAATACATAAATATTAAAAGTAATCAGTTATAAATATAACATGAAAGAATAGATATCTGGGGGAACACAACTGGGAAGAATTCGAGGCATTAGAAAGAAAACCGTAGAATGAAATGGGAGCGTAACAAGTGGATGGGTCAGGGTCTGCCTTAACCTTCCTTTGGTTACTATATACCGGTTCTAGAACCCAGACAAGGGGTACAAATTGTTTTATCTTCAGGTGGGGCCCCCGCTTATGGTATGGAGGTGAATTACCACTCTGTTATAAGCACATAGTATTCACTCTTTATCAAAGAACTTTGGGCACAGGTGGTTCTTTAAAACAACAGAACAATTTATCGAACTGATGGTAAACTTCTGAATGGTCAATCACACATTCAAGGGGCATGCTCAGATGGGCAACAAGTAGTTGCAGCAGGTCATTTACACAAATGTATTACTCACAGATACTGTCTTCTGTCTTCAGCTTTCTGAATTGAGTTGCCTTGCCTGCCTTTGGTTCACATTCCCCAGTAAAGGTGATCTCACAGCTGGTCTCACGCTCCAAGGATCTCTCTACCTGAGCCTAACCACTTGAGTCCCTAACCTGGTGGACTTGTCACTGCAGGGTGCTAACCCTTCATTAAACTCTTTGTTGAAGCATTAGCTGCTCACCAACTTTCCTGAACCATCTGTCATTCCTATAGTGACTTATTACAGTTTCCAACCAAACACTTGCTTTACCTATTCTGGAACCTTCCTTTGTTCCAGGCTCTATGCAGCACCACTGTACTTTCTCTAGCAAGTGTGCAGTCCAAAGAGACTGAGCACACATGGGCATAACTTTTTTATAACCTCAGTGTGCTACTCCCCCCTCTCCTCTGGAAAAAAGGACCCAGCCTAGCTGGCCAACTAAATCCCTGGGGTACAGAAAAACCTTACCCCTTTTACAATATAGAATAGTGACATCTACTGGCCAGTCACTGAACTACCAGCAGAATCCTTTCACATAGGAAAAAGGAAACAGCTTCCCTTCTGTAAAGGAGGACTCAATCTATCTGAGTGAGTTATGCCCTGCTGACCAAAGGACCTAAAGGTTAGCAAAACCTTTCTTTCCCATTCCACACTCACCAAATCTTTGTCCTGATTCACTGATTGATCGACTAACTCCTCACCCATGACACCACTCAAATCCAGATTCCCATTGTTAAAAATAATTTTTTTAAAAAAGTTTTAAACTAGACTGCTCCTTCAAATACAGGCATCTCCAAAGCAGATGGGTGGCAACCCTATCAGGGGGCCAAGTAGTTGGGTCAGGCCAATTTAGCTCACCATGTGGGCAGATCATATGCCCTGCTTTAAAGTCTTGTCATCTTAACTCCGAAGGTTGGCACAATGGAGTGTTTATTGCATTTCTAACACAATGGGCAATTGTTGAGCAGAGCATTGCAGGAGAGAAGCAAGAAAGCATGTGACTTTTCTATCCAAGCTGTTTGCTATTATGTTGTTGCTAAGTGAGACTTTTTCAATTCATCCATGTAAGCGCACATGCTATACTTTATTTTTCCTTCACAGCATTGCCATGTTTCCATAAGCCCCATGTGAGAAAGGAAAGAGTTTCTGACCACTCACTGCTCAAGAATCAGCTCTTGTTTCTTCAACACTTCATCTTGATTTGGGTTTGCAGATCTGCATCAAACATAAGAGTTCTGATTAGTACGATTTCTCTAGTCCTTTGCTATTTATTCCAGGGACAATGCTAATATTATGCCCCAGATTTGGTTGGGGATATTATTGCAAAGAACCACTAACAACATCTCTCACAAATCGTTGTACACAGGGAAAAGTATATTTTTATTTTTTCCACCTTAATTGGCCTTAGGGTTGCCACATGTCAGATTTTGAATCAGACAGTCAGGTTTTTACACCTGCGATCTGCAAGGGTGATCCTGGCCCCTCCGCCACCTGAGGCAGCTTAGTGTTGCTGTCGCCCCTCCGGAGGGGAAGGGGGTCAGGACGCTAGCACAGAGAGCATAATTGCGCTCTCTGTGCTAGAAGAGCTGAATTTCCGGGTTGAAAAAGTACCAGGAGCGGCTTTTTCCTGCCTCGGGTAGCTAGTGGGGTGCTACCGCCTGAGGCGAGTTGCTCAACTCACCTCATTGGTGGAGCGCCCCTGGCTGTCCAGTTTCAAAATACTTGCCCGGTTTTCAGAAGCCAGTTACCTGCTTCTCGGGGGTTGTGGCCAATCAAGGACTGCCACATCACAGGCCCACCCTTCACGTTACAGGCACGTCCCTGCATGTCACTGGCCCCACCTCTGATGTCATGTGTACCGCTCCCTGCCCAGATTCCGAATGTAGGAAAGGTGGCAACCCTAATTGGCCTCCTATAACCTACCCAACTGCAGCTAAAGGTCTGGACATCAAGTAGAATCTGACCTGAAAGCCCTGCTGGTATTCTGCAGGACCTTATTCTCCACTACCCAAGCCAGTGGAGCACAATGTTGTGGGGCCTAGGCAGAATGGAACAGATCTAGGGCAGACCAGCAGGAGGGCCAGGCATAGCTAAGAAGCATCTCTGTTGTTAGTCTGTAGAAGAATGGGGCATAATTAATTGTGGCCAATTCCTCTCTTTGTACCTGCATTAGAGTGGTTGTTCGCCTTTAAATTAACTTTTACTGTGATGTAGAGAGTGCTATTTTGAGACAGCAATTGGTTCTAATTCTTGAATATTTGTGGTTTCTGTATATTCAGTGTATGCTCTTATGAATCACCCAGCACAGTGCAATATGTTGGTGCCCTATAAATACCCAGTAAAAATAATACAATGTAATAATGTGAGCTATACTTTACTTTGAATTGTGATTCCGCTTTGGCAAGACTCAGAATATTCACAAGGGGGAGACATTTTATTGTACAATGCCACCCAGCCAATAATACAAGTTATACTGGGTGTGTCAGTAAATATTGGAGAATGCACAGAAACAGACGGTTGAAAAGGATGTGTTGAGTCACACTCACTTACACACACACACAATTGGAAGAATGAGCACTATCATGTGTATCAGCTGAATGCACCCACTAATGGGCTCTTATAAGCAGGCCTAATTCTAAAGCACTTGGTATGATATAAGTCTAAATAATTGCATCACAGAACATTCTTCTAAATAGGGAAACCGAGGATTCAAATTTCAGTAAAATCTGACTGTTTCATCTTTCCCTGCTATCTCTAGTAAACAGATGTTATCAAACAGCCATTCAGTTGTGCAGGAAATTTAAGGCCATATATCAGATCCTGCCTCAGATCATTCTTACAGATGTTATCCGGCATTATGTGAAGTGTGCAAGAAGGTTTGACGTTAAAGGAAATCTAGAAATAAATCCCAATCGTCTCTTATTTCATACATATGTTATTATACAGGATTCTGCAGATATGGGCTTCCTGAAGCACCTATCCCCATTATAAACCTTTTGTAACTGGCCTCTAGGACTGTAACAGTGGAATTTTCCCTGCAGCTGGCAAATTCTTCTCTCCTAAAGGTCCTTGTTGCAGGGTGCCAGGAGGCTCTTCATGCAATATTTGAAGCTTTACCAAGGGGCATTAGACATATCCTGAGCATCCCAGGCAGTTGCAGAGTCGTGTTCCTTTAGGTTCATACATCAGCGCATTTGAGAAGGGTGATGACTACCTAGGAAGCAAAAGACACGATGCACTGCATATTACAGTGACTTATAGCTAGATAGGTATGCAAGATAGTTAGGGTTGAAATAGAAGCAATGTGAATAGAGTCAATGTAGTTCTGTGTTAGCCTGTATATATGGAAATGGTACTATATTTATCCTGCCATAGGTTCTGGGGTATTTGACATGGAACTGCAGGGCACAGATGGGGGAGCAAGGTGAGGAAAAGCAGGGATGGAGAGGGGAAAGCGGCAGGGCAGGGTGCCCATGTTGACAGCCAGGCCCGGACTGGCAATCTGTGGAATGCCAGGGTCTATTTTAACGTCCAGACCACAGCAGAGCCCTGGACCAACAGATCTCGTAATCCACCCCTGCTAGGAGTGGATTATGAGACCCATTGGAGCCCAGCGGATCTGAGCCACTGTGACGGAATACTCCGAACCATAGAGCAGAGATCTAACCAACTGATTACACTTCCCTATACAAGCACAAAAATTGCCATACATGTCAAAATGTAAGTTCTGTTTTTGTTCCCAGAATAACTCTACTGTACATTATACAGTGGATTTAGGTACATCATTATTTTTATTTTATCATGGTGAGCCTAAGACTTTCCACTTTATTTTTTCCCCTTGTTTTTATATTAGCCTAACTTTTCTTGGCTCTGCTTTTCTTTTAACATCTAATCTTGAAGCCGTAGGGTAGATGGCACTGCTGCATTGATATTCAGCCGAATTCCCCATTTACATGCCCCAGTGCTTCTGTAAGCCAAGCTTGTCATTGTGCGACAGCAGTCCTGACATCTACCTTCACAATGCAGCCCACACAAGCCTCTCTTGCTCCTTGTCTGTGGGCTGACTGAAGCAATGGAATGCTTGCCAGGAAAATGCAAAAACTTATCCTATTTCTCATACGATTCCTCCATAAAGTGGAAATCGAGAACATTACTTAAAAACATCAAGTGTTGAAATGCAGAAATACTGTTCTGCCATTTGCATCAAATGGTTTCCATACAAAACTCTTTTTTAATTTCATTTTTTTTTCTTATTTAATTTTTCTTTCCCAAGACGTACCTGCCAAACTCTCAGGCACCCTGCTAAGCTTTGCATACATATACTGTGAGCTGTATGGAAAGCAAAGACTAAACGAGACACATGGTTGTTCAGTCTGATCATTTGCACAATGGGCTTCCATTCTGTGTTCTCTCATACTGTGATCCTTTTGGAATGCTGACGGAATCCATTACATTTCCCTACATCGTTGCTAGAATGCCACCAGATCTCTTTATTTTTCTTTTTTAAATTATATTAAATAAGTTAATTGTTGTGAAATTCAGCTCTGCATGGTTGGATGATGGAGCTATTTTGTAGAATGATGTTGAAATTGGCTGTATGATAAGTATGATAAGTACTGTTTCTTTACAATATTATTTAAGTGTTAAATCCCAATACTGTATTAAACTCAAAGTTTCATTATATTACTGGGTTTATTTTAAATGTCATGTTCGAGGAGTGGTTAATATATATAATCATTTATGCAAATATATTGGTTTGGGGATGTTCTCTGGAAAAAAGACATGAGGGGACATGATTACACTTTACCAGTAGATTATATAGACTAATAGCAGGGGACCTTTTTACCCATAAAGAGGCTCACCGTACCAGAGGCCAGCCCTTCAGACTAGAAGAAAAGCACTTTAATTTGAAGCAGAGTAGGTGGTTCTTCACAGTGAGGACAGTGAGGTTGTGGAATACATTACTGGATGATGTTGTGATGGCTGAAGGCTTGGATGATTTCTTGGACAAGCAGAATATCCAAGACTATTGTGAAACTAAAATCTACAATTAGTATATATATATTGATTTATATAGTTATTGTGAATGTTTGAATGTGCCATTATGATTGTCAGTATGTATGTTTGCTGGGTTTTTTATTTGGAAGGGTTGAACTTGATGTACTTTGGTCTTTTTTCAACCCCATTTATCTATGTGACTATATTATATGCATTGCCAAGCCTAGCCGTGGCCTTTAAACTATACCACCCATTTACTTCCACACTGTAGCATTTAGCCGACACCTTGGTACAATAAAACATAGGCACGGCAACTTTAGAACCTAGAATCAACAAAAACTGCTTTTTGAAGCTTTACCAATAGACCCCTCCATGGCTCAGCTACCACCTATAATGGTTCTCTTCTATACTTGCTCATGGTGGGCTTACCACCTTTTGATTTAATTTTTTATACTGTACTTAACATTCTAATTGTAACCTACCCACCTTGTATAAACTTTATCTGCTACCTGTGGGGTGTGGTGACATGAGGGGTGAGGCTATGACATTAGTGTAGACTCAAAAATTTCTCCAAGGCATGCTAATAAGTAAAAAAATATACTTCATTTACATCAATAATTAAAAGACATGGAAAGTATACCCTCTAACGCCTAACGCGTTTCATGCTTACCCAGCACTTAGTCATAGGCAGAATTCTGAGGGTATACTTTCCATGTCTTTTAATTATTGATGTAAATAAAGTATATTTTTTTACTTATTAGCATGCCTTGGAGAAATTTTAGGGTCTATAGTTTTACCTCTGTTTGGTCACTAGAGGTCTCCGGTATGCACTTGTACTTACTGATTCTGCTCCCAATTTGATTCTAATAGCCTATGACATTAGTGGGTGGTGATTGGTCCAGTTTTGTCCAGGTTTAATAAGACTTAACAGGTGGCAACCTTTAAGTAGACCCATGGTAGAGTCCTGCGCTGGTCCATTTTTTGGAACCAGTACCAGCAACCCGGACCCGCAACCCGCTCCGCTTGGACCCGCGACCTTCAAGAATCAGGAAATCCTGTCGTAAACTGCAAGTGGCATCATTGGAAGTAGGTCAGAAAAAAGGAGTAAAAATTGCTATTGAGAAGACCCGCGGCCCAACCCACTGCCCGCAAACCCGCATAACCACCGACCCGCGTCTATACCCGGAACTTCTACCCGCAACTCGCAGGGTACCGCAGGTTTTTTAGTGGTAACGCTGCAGGACTCTAACCCATGGTCTTGAGATTGTGCACAAAATTCTGGTCACTGATAATATTTAAACTAATGGAGGCTACCAACATCACTGCACAGTTCAGGAGGCAGTATGGTGGACCGTTTAATATGGCGTAGTGGTGGTGATGATGTGTTTGGGCCTGGCCACTTAATTAGTATACATTTTGCAGGTGGGGGTGGTAATTTATCTTGGTAATGTGTTTGAATATGCTTGGAGCTCTGTATTGGAGAAACATTTGGGTGGAGCAACGCCGCTCTTAAATTTTATGTTCTCTTTAAAAGGGGCATAAACCTTCCATAAATCTCTGTATTTGTACTCCCCAGCTCTCCCAAATAGATAGCTCAAAAATAATTACAGATAGAAGGGGTTCAACAAGAATCCTGCCCCACAGGGCTGCACTGACTCAGCTCACAAAAATGGCTTGTTATTTGAACGAATTGGTAAAAGAGGCTGAAATGCCTTGCATGCCTGTGACAGGTTCATGGGATATAATGGCTTATTTGTATAAATTCAGGTCATTGCTGGGGATTCTCAATGGAACACCTGACTTCTAGGATCATAAAAGTGACACATGAAAATCCTTTTCAACTCCAGGAAAGGATGTGGAATTTCTGGCCAAGGAATGTTGTGTAGGCTGATTCAGCTGACACATATAAGACTTTTAGGGATAGTTTAACTTTTTTTTAACCTGATTAAACAGACAAGGTATGTGTCCTGTAAAAAATCTGATTACATGATTAGGAATTGGGGGAACTGCATCCTCCTCCTTGGGGACTACATTGTTATATTTAGGTTAAGAGGTAGGGTTGCCAACTTTGCTTGGGACATAATAGTCACCAGATGTGGATTTGTCGGCAGGACACAAATGGCCAGGCCTAGTGTGGCAAAAACCTGGGGTGGCATGCACTAGCTAGCCCCCCTTCTGCACTGGGAACTGGGCAGGAAATTTTGATAGCTGCTTGAATCTCCAGCCTGTCCAATCCCCAGTAGAGCCAAATGGCTGGGCAGTCTTCAGATCAGAAGGCAGGAAGATGCGCAAGAGAGTGGGAAGGTGGGGTAAAAGAGCATGCTTTCTGGTCTAGGGGTGCACCAGATTTAAATCCAGGCCTGTGTGTGATGTCAAACATCATGCAATATCATATTTGCAATATCATATTTGCAACTCTAAAAACTAGACAGCTGGCAACCATACTAATAGGATTTTTGAAGGATTTTGCAAACTAGCAACAAGTGGTATATTTATGAAAGCATTACCGGTGATGTTGCCCAGAGTAACCAATCCGCAACTAGATTTCAACAGTTAGAAAAGCAAAGATCTGATTGGTTGCTATGAGCTACATCACCAGTAATGTTTCGCTCGTGAGGCAACTTCAGGGGACTTCGGAATACGAAGTGCCGCGTGTGCCATGCCGCAGGTGACTTTACATTATAGTCGGCGCAAGACAGAGGGAAGGCGTTTATGAGATTGGTCGCCACAAAGATGAGGCGATTAGTCGCCAGTCGACTAAGTGTCCCCGAATCGCCCAGTGTGTCCCTACCCTAAAGAGATACTGACACCAGAAATTAAACTATTTTTTTACATCTCTCATAATATTGCCTTTGAAAGCTAATTATAACTTTGCTATAAAGTATTTGCTGGATGCAGGATTATCTGTCTGATGCCCCATATTCCTCTATGAGGGGGCTGTCATATTTGTGCAGCATTAGTCAATTAGCATTAGAAACTTTAACTGACAAGCTGTGATAAAACAGTCAGGTTTAGAAACTTCAACTAACAAAAACAAACCTCTCAGCAAAAAACGATCAACATGATCTATAGGTAACTTTAAGGTACATTCATATTTTATAGTAGTTTTTTTAGTGTCAGTATCACATTAAGAAGATAAGCTTGTTCACAGAGAACTGGCGAAAATCTGCCCATGTATGGCCACCTTTAATCTGGGTTTAAGAAATTGATTCTATATGCATACAGTACAGTACCTAAAAATCTTGTGTTCTCATTTCAGATCACCTGGCAATGGCAACCTATCAACCAAAAATCTGTAGTTTGGGGTTAAAGAATAAAAGTGTGTTTACTTGTGCTTTGGTGCATTCATTTATGTAAGTGGGGCATCAAGTATGTGGGATGACTGTGTTTAGTTAAATCAAGCAGTACTGGATATATTTTCTTTGTCAGGACCTCTTTATACTAGTGATTTGTTGGCCCGATTTAGTTTAAAAACTAAATCGGGCCAAAATCAGTAAGTATTGTACTTACTGAGCTTACAGTACTAGCCCAGAAATTCAGCAGCACTGTAACAGTAATGATCCTGGCCTTCAAATTTGTTCCCTGCTGCTCCCTATCTTGAATCTTGTTTGGCCAGCTTTGGATCTTCAGACCTTCACTTCTTAAGGGCTGTAGCCACCTTGGGCTGGTACAGAAGCACAGAATAATATTGATACCTATTTTAGCCAATTTCTCTGTTGAGCTTCTCTGTTCTCCTTTAAAAACTCTTGAAGGCTTTAATCTCCATGGTAACTTGCATAATTAGAAAATGGGTGAGACAGAATCATTGACCAGGAGAGAAGTACCAGGGATAGGTTGAGTTGTAACATAGGTCCTTATTGACCTTCTGTCAATTATTATTGAGGAATAATAATAATTATTGAGGTCTGTGATGTATTAGTCTCAGTTCTAGTATTTAGTGTAATAAAAAACATACCTGGTGGTCCAGTGGTGCGGTGGGGACGGCCGCCACGCCGTTCCTCTTCAGCCGCCATTGTGGCCACTTAGGGCACGCACCCGCGCCTCGTTTGCTTTATTGACGCGGGCACGCTGGCGTGATGACGCCAGAGCGCAAACACGCATATTGGCGTGAAATTCAAATGGGTATTTAAGGGAGCTCAGCTATTCTATCATTGCCCGTTATAGGATCTTGTTCCTGGTACTTCTGTGCGTTTGAGCTTCTGATTATTCTGTATTGATTCCTGTTGTGACCCCCTGCCTGGCTTCTGACTATTCTGACCTCTGGATCTTGACCCTTGACTGATTACCAACTTTGATTCTGCTTAACCCTCTGATTGACTACCTGGTTTGACCCTTGCCTGCCTGACTACGATTATTCTCTGCCTGCCCGACCCAGCCTGTTCCGACTACTCTATTGCCTAACGCCTTGTACCTTGACCTTCTCAAAGACTTTTTGCTATCAGTCATGCCCCTCTGTCTATCCAGAACCTCTAGCCTTGCACCTCTCGTTTAAGTCCTGGTGACATCCAAGTAGCTGAGGGCTCCTCCCGAGGCCAAAGGCGGTCACACTACAGGTGAAGCACGAGCCGAGACCAGGGTGCTTGGCATTTGTTCTGGTGTTGGGTGCCGACCATGACAGGTTGCATCACACCCATTTTTTGTCATGTCTGATCTTACGACAGATGGAATCAGACTGCTTAAATAAGCAGGGAGGCTTGAGAACTTTATATGTATCTTTTTAAAATTATTTTAAAATGCCAGTTAAAAAGTCTGTTTATGGGGTGCTGTGAGTTACTGGACCAGTGCATTTGCCTTGCATAATTAAAGGCATTACAAAGCGGCTGTTGTATGAAGCACTCTGGTTAGGTCTGCTGATTACACACATACACAGGATAAATGATTCACGTTTCTTCGTGAAATTAAAGTTAATACAATATGCAGTTTGTATTTCCAAACAAGTATAATGTTGACAGTTCCTTCTTGAACACATTCATTCATGGTCATGGTTAACAATTTCTTTAAATGGGTGTGATTTGGAAAATCATTGGGGCAAATTTACTAAAGGGTGAAGTGACTAACGTTAGCGAATGTGGTGTAACTTCACTAGCGAAGGAGATAGACTCTAGCGCTACTTCGCACTCTTACACCAGGCTAAGTTTCGCTCTGGTAAAAGAGCGTTACTTCGCAAATTCACTAAGATGCGCATTTTACTGAACGTTACCTGTTCCACCAGACTTGCTTTTGCCAGCTCAGACCAGGCGAAGTGCAATGGAATGTATAGGGCTTCTTCAATTTTTAGTTGAAAAATGTTCAAAGTTTCAGAGTGATAGGCTACAAAAGTCCTTAAAATTTTTTGGGGTACCCAGGCTCACCCATGCATTTCCTACCATATGGCACATAAACTATGAACTGGGCACATGTGTAGGGCAATATAACAACTCTATTTCATTTTATTAAGGTTTCCCTGGGCTTGTGTAGTGTAATGTATTTGCTGCAACATATACGTCCATTGAACTTTAACTTCCCGCCGTATGCAAATTAGCCAACTCTAGCACAACTTCGCTTTGCTTGGTGCAGTAACACTAGCGAACTTTGCCAGAGTTCGGCGCCCTGGACGCAACTTCGGATTTTAGTGACTTAGCGTTGACCTGGCGACTCGAGCCTGGCGAAGTGTTGTGATGTGAGCGAAGCTGTCGCTGGGGAATTTACGGAGGTTTGCCCCATTGTCTCTTTGGCATTGCAAAATGAGAGTAGACTTAAGGAACACCCCACAACTATGCCATGATTATGCTGTAAGCAAAGAGAGGAGGGGTGATTGTGCTTCCACACCCAAGGAAATATATACTCCATGTTTATGGCCATTAACCTTGAAAAAAAACAATTATGGCCAGTTGGCTCTCAATCCTCAATTCATGAAAATTATTTTGAAGCTATAAGGTACAGGTCAAGAAGCTTAGTTAGGAAGAGCACTCACTTATGCCTCCAAAACTGTGTAGCTGCCATCTTTACTCATGTCCCCATCATTGTTGAAAATCTGCGGTTTGATATGTGAGCACAGGCCTTCTATTGGGCCCTAAGGCAAAGTGGGATTCTGATAGCAGCTCTACATGAACAAGTTACACAGCTTGAACCGTGACAAGGACATTGGAGGGATCTAGGACTGCAGCATGGGTTGGGAAACCTCTGTTTTAGTTCAATGGGGTTTTGAGGGAACTAAAGAGATAAGCTGTGACTTAATGCTACAATGGGGACACAGGTACCGTAGTTTCTAGTAACAGAAAAGTAAAAGGCCAAGCAATCCAAATGAAGCTGAATCAAACATTCAACTATAATAGGAAAGTACCATGTAAAATGTGTGCTAGCAACATCAAATGTCGTCAGCTGGAAACCCAACCTCTTCATGACACTAATCTTGTGATATGTGATGATATGATGGAGCACAAAACACGTAAAGGCTATAGAGATATTGTCTTGAATAAAGAATCTTCTTTTAACTATAATGTTGGTGACCTGTGTGAATTTCTGGAGTGCCCATCATGTTTTTTTACATTTTAAAGTTTTTTGTTCCCTTGGCTGAGGGGTTGAAGCTGGACCACCTGAACCAGGCAGAAAAAGAGTCAGATGCCTCTTTTTCCTTCCACTATTAATGACTGTTTGTTGGTGCCCAGTTTGCATCCCACAGTAACAGAAAGAAGGGCTGACTTGGTGGTGCAAATAGTGGTGACTGTATAAAGCCCCATACCTAGTGGTGTATTAAAACCAAATATAAGCAGGAAGGAAAGATGGTAACACCAGGGTAAGATATTATATAAATAAACATCCCCATGTGCCACACCACATCTAAAGAATGCCCTGGGAAAGCTCTCCAGAGCTTACTATGAATAAAAAGTATTCAAACACTGTATACCTGGGTGTTTTACTGAGCTATTATATAAATAGAAAGTGGATGTAAGACCTACTCATAAATTGGTTTATTTTCCCATTAATAGGTTTATGTCTAAGAAACCATAGCAAATTCCTACTTTACAAATAACACTTCGAGCAGTACATGTTATTTATATCAATTTAGTTATGAGCATGGATGTTTCACTAAGTGGTCCTGGGTGGTCTCAGAGTAATGTAACCTTAGTCATTTATATGTTGGCATTGAGAGTCTTTTGAAATATGACAACATTATTATGCATCTGATAAAAAGCCATCTGGGCAAGGCTCTGGCCCATTGTTACTTTTCTTTGACTAGTGAGTTGCAACTTGTGACCTAAGGTTTCCAGGTCATGACCTTCACCTAATTCTCTACCCAGGAGAAACACTGACAGCAGGGTTAAGTTCATCTGATCCTCTCAATAAGTGCTACTTGTCGGAGCTGAGTTTCCCAGCACTTTAAAGATAAAGTTACTTCTCTGCTGTAACAAAACTCCCCGTTCCTGGTCTCTTTTACACATTGCTTCTTGGTCAGATGAGCTGTGGACTCTCTTCCACTTTTCGAAAATTGATGAAAAAAACAGTTGACCAAAGATGAATGGAAAGGGCACAATGGGCAGACTGTATAGTGTAAAGATTGTCAGATATTGTTAGTATATCCATTGGGAATTCTCAAACTGCAGCTCTCCAACTGTTGTTGGACTTGAAACTCAGTGGGATTCTGGGAATTATTATACAGATTATGCATCAGTTTTTCTGTTGAGTAAAACAGATCTGGTCGGCACAATCCTGCATACTTTATGGAACATGCCAACAGTCTTTGGGTTCAGGGCCCAGAAGAGGCATGTGACTAGAGTGCTAGTCTTCACGTGCATGCTTGTTCACACATCCTCCTTTACATGTGAGAGGAAGAAGGTGGGTGGCCAGGATGTTATTTTGGGTGAGAGGTGAACTCAGCAAGGTACAGAGCACAGGTGGTATTGTTCTCCAAGGGGACAACACCTTAACCATAGTAAACGAGCCCTAATATATATTAGCATGTGTGTGTGAGTTTGTATGAAAGTGTGTATGTTTCATGGATGTTTTATGAAAGTAAGTGTAAATAGGCTGGCCATCTGTTCACTGACATGTGGGGAAGAGCTCAAATACCCATTTTCAAGAAAATCCACAAAACATGTTAAAGGGCACAGATAATTTCCGGGTCATCATATGGAGTTTTGGGATAACACCTGATATACTTGTTTTTTTATTGTAAGCTCGATTTAATTGTGTCTTTTGACCCATTTAGTACAGTATAGCAATAACAACATGTATTGGGTAATGTTGAACTTTTTGTGGCTCTTTGAAGGGGAGCTGGGTAATGAGCCACCTGCATTAAACAACAGCAGCAGATTCAAGAGTTCAGCATCTTAGATGATTTGATCATGTGATAATGATGGGAAAGAGAATCCCAAAGATTATTTCTGAGGGACAGCTAGGAGCCTCATGGAAAGAAGAGGGAATAGTGGGATGAACACACATCTTGGAGTCATAATATGGATGGATTAAAAGCAATAGATAAAGTGGAATGGGCTGAAAATATAAAGATGTGAGGGCTCTTCAAGGGTGGTTGTGCCAAAGAAAGAGAGATATTAATGACGGCAGGCTAAGATCAAGCACACGATTGATCTTAGCCTGCATTTATAAGGTTCGTTAGGTATTTAGGGGGGGCAATTGCTTTTTTTCACATGTATGACTGCACATTTTATTACCTTCCACAACAAGGAAATATGATCCCTTCTATGCATTCAGAGCTGTTTAGGGACTTTGAAAAAATTAAACTGGCAATAGTGTAAATGGGTTCCATTACATTCATTGACAATTAGGGGTTGGGAGGTGACTGTACCTTTTGCTAATAAGTTATTTGGGGCACAGTTAAAAACAAGAAATTGGATGTTTAGAGGCACCATACACTTGTTGAGAGAGACTTAATCATTTGGATCAATTTCTCCCAAAGTTTTGCAAATAACTTTATCTTATCCAATTCTATAGTCTGCCGTTAAAAAGATCCAGAATTGTACTGTACATTCACAGACAAGTGTTCTGAATCTGATGTACCTTGCACCACAGTGCCTTTAATCATAGTGAGAAAACGCCCACATGAAAGCCTGAAAATCGTATTTCACTGAAATCCTCTTCGTTTAGATGAAATTATGTCATAACTTAGTATAGTGACGAGTGGCAGCTACTAGATTTTTAATGTTGTTAAAGACGACAAAACGTAATGTTTTAAGAATATTACAGGGCTGCACAGGCACAAATAACATTCACAGATACACTGTGTTCATAACCATAGACGTACAATAACTGACCAAAGACAGATTATGAAAGTAAACAGGTCATGTGAAGGCAAATCTCGGAAGTGTTCGGCAGAATCATAAACAACCATGACCATGAGCTCAGGGACGTGGAACAAGGACATTTCTTTGAATAAGGCTCTTTGATGTATACTAAGAGAAAACCGTTAATTAAAGGGATATTTTCAGTATTTATAAGCCTTCTTCCATGGAATAGTGGTGGTTTAAATGCTGATTTAATATAGGAGCAGCTTCTTGGTGGACATGGTGAAAAATTAAAAGAAAAGGACAGGGCGTTTATGAATGCAAACGCAAAATGCAGAAGTACATAAGAGCAGTGCCCTTGCCCATTCTGTTTATGTGTATATGGACAAAAAGTGGTTGGCCCATAGCATTTTGCTACTATTTCCTCTGCTGTGCCCTGAAGGCAGACCTAGCCCAGGCGTTGAGGAAGAAACTTCCTATTGTTGAATTAAGATAGAGAGACTAAGAGAACTACCTGTAATTTCTGCACTATTGCATCTTGCTACTACCCGTACAATTGATTCCTTGGTTGGTTCATTTGGATCATATGCTACCTTTTCAAGCCTCCTAACTTTCAATCTCCCGGAAGGTACCAAATTTCTATGTTCATCCTGGGCAGAGTTAGTGGAGCTACCACATGTTTTCAGGAACTGAGATTTTGCAGTTCCTGGATCACCGCACAAAAGGACATTAATATTACCATGGACTTTGAGTTTCCCTCCAGAGTTTTTTGCCTCTCCACCAAATAAAGCAAGTGCCAGCCCTCTCTTAATATCTTCATGCCCATAGATAGATGGAGCAATGCTTGTAAATATTCTTTCTCCAATCCGTTAATCTTTGCAAAGGTCTACAATTGCCTTGACCTCCTCATCTGGCAATTGTAGCACTTTCCAAAGATGAGCTGTAGGAACTGGTATCCTGGATTACACTTAGCTGAGTCCAAGATCATCATGGATACTGGTCTGAGTATCCCCATGATATGAGCGATCTGTCACCAATTGTTAGGATTCTTCTCTGTATTTATATGAATGAGTGGAGGGTTAGAGCATAGGCAGAGTTCCTAGCACAGGCCCAGACAAATATGTCTGGCTTGATTGTTGTTGTTCACCTTTTAAACCATTTTTTTCAGTCTAGTTGTTTTTAGACCAAAAAAAGACTTTTTTTTCAATCGCTTTCCATGCTTTATTTTTTTATTTATTTTTTACTGTTTTTCCAAAATTGAAGTTAGAATTCCTGTTTGTGGTGTCTCCATCTGGCACCTCACTAATCCAGGTTGCAAATTCTGAACAATTTGCTACAATTTGCTGTTATAATTGATATTATTGTATAAATTATATAAGGTGCTTTTAATAAAATGCAGAGTTTGGCTAAGCAGAGCCAAAGATAACAAATGGATCAATTTAGAACCCTTTACAGAGTCGGTGACCCCATTCCCCTCCTAAAGCTGCTTTAGAAAGACATAACAAGATGAAAAATTCTACTTTAACCTTCAAAACAGTCACATATAGAAAATAGTAAATTAAAGTAATTGAAGAAAGTTTTTATTTCTGGTGAACTATACAAAAACAACTGAACTGTAAAAAGTGTTGGAAGGTGAACAACCCCTTTAACTGAGCTTTCCAAATTGAGCCACCTTGTAGACTTCACTGGCTTCTTTGTATGACGTCATTTTACTATTATCGGACCCATAAAAAAAAATTGTCTGTCCGTGTCATGGCAGCAAATCCAAGATGGCAGCGCCCATATGCATGGCGTGTCAACTAGTGATGGGCCAATACATAATATCATTGGGTGGTGGTTTGGAGTGAAAATTTAAAATCAAAAGATGCCAGAGACCTGGGTTTAATGCCTTCGTCTCTTGAGAGTTCCTGGGTGCTCTATAATTGCTATTTGACTGATTTCTGGTTCCTGATCCTTCTGCTTCTGACTACGCTGATTGCTGCCTGCCCCTGATTTTTGCCTGGTTATTCACCTTGTCCTGCTTAACCCCTTTGTTTACTGTTAATTGGACAATTTGCTGTCAGTCTGCACACTAACTTCCTCCTTGGTCCTCACTCCAAACCACTAGAGCTGCTATGCCTTCACAGTAAGATTAACTAGTTTTCTTTTTGGGTGGGATTATACAGTGCTACTATAGACCTTTGAGTACCAAGTATTAAAACCCTGTTTATAAGCCATTTTCCCTCCTCCCTTGCTGTTTTTCAGCATGTAGAGCAATCCGCTCATGTTTGAAATTTTGTCTACTTGGTTAAGTCTCAAACCAATTGGTCATTTGTGCCCCCAGCCTTCACTCAAAATCCAGTCATTTAACAGCCAGACAATTTAAGCTTAACTCCTTGCAGAGTGTCTCCCTTGTATTGCCGTTACCCATAGAAAAACTGCTTTGTCTCCCTGGAGGGGTAATTCCCAGACCTGGTCTCAATGCAGCATTCGTCTGTGCATTCTTCTCACACCCATTTTATAGAAATTAGGTGCAAATACAATCTCAGCTTCAAGTTTATATAAGTCTGCTATTGTATGACTTCTATAACTCGCCCAATTACTTGCTGGTAGGTTACCTCATGTCTGCTGCTTCTTGGAAAAGGATCATAATACTGTATGTTTCCATTCATCTAAGAATATACAAGGCATAAAGCTAAGCATTATTTAATCATTCCAAGACAACTTTAAATGATTGAGGAATTGTATTCTTTTGCCAAATATCAAAACCTGAAATACCATTAATGTGTAAAATAAAAAGGGCTATACATGCTTAACCCTCTTGAGGCAGCAGCAAGAATTTTTATTGCCTTATGTTGGACATCTTTATAAAGGGCACTATGGGCAGTCACTATGTATATATACATATATATGACAGAACTGCGATAAAGTGAAAATGTAAACTACAAAAGCCTTTAATTTTTTTGGTGTTACTGGTCCTTGAAACTGTAGTGAGCAATGAGAAGGTGGTGGCTAAGCCCAACTTATTAATAGGGATTTAGTATTTGTAAAACTGAAGGTATTCACATGCCTTAAAAGTGATCATCAAGCCAGATGATATTTTATTAATTTGGGCCAAATCAGGCTGATCTGATTATAATCCGTTATATCTAGCTGATTGTCATTTGCTTATTGCCATTCCATTTTGCCCTCATACAGGGCCTCATATGTAACACAAGAGTCTTTTTGCCTGAAATAGCCGGATTTTCCGGTTAATTCCAGCACAGACCACAGAAACTTCCAAATAGGATAGGGACCTCTCCCATTGACTTATATACAACCTTGGATAGGTCTGAGATTGAGTCAGACTTTTTCCATCCTCAGGCTGTAATAAATCTCGAAAAATATGAGGGTTTTTTTCCACTAAAAATTCGGGATTTATAGTAAAAAAAAAAATCGAATTTGTAATATTTTTTGCATTTGGACTTTAATAAATAACCTCCTAAGTTTCTCACACTTGTTTGAGTTACTGTTTTATTTTTCTTTCCACATATCGAACTGCAGACATTTATTGATGTTTGTCATTTTTTCCATGTAAAAAATGTGTTTAAAGTAAATGGTTTGCTTATTTAAGTTTCCAAATTGCAGCATGTCCTTGTGAAGGACTTGCCTCGTGCCCCTGACTGTGCTTTCCTTGATTTTTAAGTGGATAGTAAGTTACGGCTGGTCATTAAATGTGCAGAAAATATGTGCAAATATTCTTCAGCTGGGTGCTGAAACTGATGAGCGTTGTACAGGTTTTCCTATTAAAGAAGCCATGTATGGTATAAACAGAACTGCCAAAATATAGGAAACATTAAAGGTTGAGTTACTAATGAAGCACTACATTTGGGCAGCACAAGAGGTGGTCTTAATGTATTTTCAGACAGTATTCATGGTAATAATCTTGATGGACAATTCTTCATGGCTAAGCAAGAGTATTATATTCAAATCTTTATTCCTCTACAAATGAATCACTAACATCTGAACATACCCACCATCAGCAGGACTTTGCGGACTTCTTTAAAAGCAGTTTCTAGCCATTAACAATTTTCCCGCACTACCAATGTTCTCAACCTTCCTAAATCTCCTCTTTCCTTATTCCGTTCTTTTGATCTTGTTGCCTACAACTTGCTCACTTGATCCTATGCCATCACCATTGCTAAAAATTGTTGTCCTGTCCTTTCTCCAGCACTTGTCCTTATATTAACTTCTGGTACTCCCCCCCCCCCCTTGAAACAGGCCTGTGTCAAGCTCACTCTTAAAAAGGCTACACTGGACCCATCATGTATCTCTCTTGTTGCTAGCCTCCAAACTCATCTTTGCTCATATTATTAACTTTCTCTGCATCCATAATCTGCTCAACCCTATGCAGTCAGGTTTTCAACCCACACACTCCAATGAGACTGTTTTATGTTGAGTTGCAAACCTCCAGACTGCCAAGATCAAAGGACATTATTCTCATTCTCCTGGACTTATCTTCTGTTTTAATACTGTTGACCATTCTGTTGTAATGCAAATTCTCTATTCATTTGCTATCCAGGACCGAGCTGCATCCTGGTTCTCTTCCTAACTTTCGGATCACTCTTTCTCTGTTACTTTTGCTAACAAATCATATGCTGTTCTCCTTATACACACTCTGTTATCTCTATTATATCTCTATTATATTTTCATTTGGCCTTAAATATCACCTACTGTATATGCCAATGACCTCCAGATATATTTTGACACCCCTTCGCAGGGTTGGACTGGGGAGGCCAGGGCCCACCGGGTCTGCTGTTGCAGGGCCCCCTCCACCGGCCAGAGCGTGTAAGCACACTGTGTTGGCCCATTCGCCAGCTGCAGGAAAAGGAAGCTCAGGGTGCGGATCTGGGTTTTTTCCCGGTGTCCCGTCGGCCCAGTCCGACCCTGCCCCTCATTAACCACTGACATTCAGACACAGATGGCAAATTGTCTACTAGTTATCTCTTCCTGGCAAAACCAACACCACCTCAAACTCAACCTAGCTATAACACTGAGCTTGTCTTCCAGCCCAGACATAGCCCTTCTCCTCCTTTCACAATTTGGCACATTACATGGGGGTCATCTATGACCAGTTACTCTCCTTCTCTAATCACTAATTCTACTGCCAAAACCTGCCATTTCTTTCACAAATAATAGACAAAACACTAATCCATGCCCTTATTCTATCCCAATTAGACTATTGCAATCTACTATTAACCGGTCTCCCTGACTCCCACCTCTCTCCCCTGCAATCATCTTAGGGCATTACGATTAGGAGTCCTTATCTTCAAAGCCCTTCACTCCTCTGCTCCGAAATACATTTCTTCACTCGTCTCATTGTAAGTTTCTGGTCATCTCCTCCTCTTCTCTCAGAGCCATTGTCCTTTCACACCATCCACGGCCACCTCTCGTCTTAAACCTTTCTATCTTGCTGCTCCTTACCTCTTCAATTCCATTCCTGAATTCATCCGCTCTCACAATCTCTTCAAGAAAAAGCTCAGGTTTTTTCATACAGTGCATATCCTTGCCGTGCTTTATAAATAAAGTTATACATGCATCCATACACCCTATGCATATATAATGGTGCTTTCAGTTTTTTGCACCCCAGGCCAATATTGGATCACATAGGGCTACCTGTGGCTGTGTTGACCGGTTGGGGGGAGGACCTTATCCAAGGATCCAGATCATATATTGGTCACTGAGGTCATTGTTTTGCTCCATTTATATGAGCTGTAAGTTAGGAACTTCAAGAAAGATTACCTTTACACTTTTGTGTTAGATGAACTATACTTATATGATCAGAAAATAGTAGATTGATTTAGAAATGAAAATATTTTTTAATAGTTCCTCATTAAAGGGGTTGGTCACCTTTGAGTTAAAGTTTAGTATGATGTAGGGAGCAATATTCAGAGACAATTTGCATTTGGTTTTCATAGTTGTGATATTTGAGTTATTTAGTGTTTTATTCAGCAGCTATCCAGTTTGCAGTGTCAGCAATCTGGTTGCTTGGGTCCAAATTATCCTAGCAACCATGCATTGATTTGAATGAGAATATGGAATATTAATAGGGAAGGCTCAGAACAGGAAGACGAGTAATAAAAAGTAACTAACAATAAATGTGTAGCTTTTGAGAGGATTTCTTTTTAGGGGGGTCAGTGACCCCCTTTTGAAAGCTAGAAAAGGTCAGAAGAAGGAAAATAATTCATAAACTTAAAAAAATTAATTTTGAAGACTAATTGAATAGTTGCTATTCTATAACATACTAAAAGTTACCATTCACTGCATGTTGTACCTGTATAACTATGCATGTGACAAATAAAGAATCTTATCTATCTTATCTTATCTAAGTTAACCTGAAGGTGAACCACCCTTTAAAGTACTTTAAAGTATTGGTGCATACTTCATAATGTCTGCAGAACATTTATTTTCTAAATATTACCATTTACTGTATACATATACGTGTAAGATAGTTAATTGGTTGCCTCCAACAATCTCTTCAGAGACATCACCAATAAAGAACACACAAATAATGGGAGGCTGAATCCACAGCCAGACAGGCAAATGCTTAGAACTGATGGTAATTTGCCTAAAGTTTTCCTGATTATGTAAATGAACATATTGAGAATGAGCATAGCTTCAGGGTAGGACTGGGTGGCCAAGGGCCCACCAGGACTAATGTCCAGGGCCCCCTCCGACCCCCCGCCGACCCCTCGCCCCTATATGATGCGCCGATCGCGCATGGAATCTGTTTATATCCAGCCAAAGTTCTCTCATTTGTATTAGTGTTGATAAAAATTAACAGGACAAACAGAAAACTAGAATACGCATAGTAAAGACTATGGGTGTTATGTAATAAAAGGCACTAAGTTTGCCCAGGAGCAGTAACCCATAGCAACCAATCAGTAGGTAGCATTTACTGGCCACCTGTTTAAACGGAAACATCTTATTGGTTGCTTTGGGTAACTGCTCCTGGGCAAACTTAGTGCCTTTTATTACATATGGGGGTAAGTGCACACTGGGTACTTTTTTAAAAAAATAAATGGCAAATTTCATTTATCACATTACAAAAGGGTCGATGTTTTTCGGTCCTTTCCTAAGACCTTTATCAAGACCCACGAGGTCTTAGGAAAGGACAGAAACTTTGACCCTCTATGCAGGCACTCACCATGTTTCAATCATATTCCGGGTGCTTTCTCCGATCGGTTCTAACAGATGCACATGCTGGAAGTCCTCACAAATATAGAAAAAGAACATTTATTGAAGCTTCACCTGGTCCCCCACATCAACACTTTTCGATTCTTCTTGAAACATTGCAGTAGATAAACCATGGAAATAGATAAACCAATGGAGTAGGTAGACCATAGGAACAAAATGAGCACTTCACAAGAATGAAAATAGCTTTGTTGTAGAGCTTCTCCAATTGATTGAAATGAGGCATCTGCCTGTTACGATACCTGGTGGTCTAGTGGGGCAGAGGGGACACCAGCGGAGGTCCAGCACGTGCCCAACGTGTGCGGTTTTTTCTCTGGTCTGACACAGCACAATGACCTCATCGTATAAAGAAATTCAGATATTTAAAGGGGCCATTACCTATTTCATTGCCCAATGTTGTCCAAAGTCCTTAGGTGTGTTGTTTAGATGTTCCTTGGCCTTTGCTGTTTTGCTGCCTTGTTGCTTGAACTGAACCTTGCCCATTTTATTGACTACAATTCAGGATCCGGATTTTTTTACCTCACTGTCTGTAAGGTTTTGACCTCGGCTTGTTTCTTGACTACGCTCTGCTCTTACTTCAGTTACTTGGAGGGGCCCGGTGCGCATTAACTCTCCCACTCTGCTGCTCACACCCCCTCCTCCAACACATGGTTATGAAGGCGCTCAAGTGCGTCAATTTAAAGGAGAAGAGTGGCGGGAAGGGGGGATTTTAATACTATGGAGTAAGTTGATCCCCCCCAGCTGACCGCAGGGTCAGCTTCCTCTATACCAGGGGAGCTGCACCAATGAGGCAAGTTGAGAAACTCGCTTTAGGTGGCAGCGCCTCACTAGGTACCAGGGGTGGCAAAAATGCTGCTCCTGGTACTTAAAGAGCCGAATTACTGAAATTCAGAAATTCGACTCTTCTATCACAAAGAGCGCAATTATGCTCTCTGTGCTAACGTTCTGGCCCTCTCCGCCGCCCTCGTGCCCCCCCCCTGGTTTGAAACAGTTGAGCGCACGGGGGAGGGGGTGGTGCCCATTTTGACAATTTATTAAAATGGCCATGGCAATTAGAAACCTAAACTGCCATTGTTTTCCTGGCTTCTCTGCAATTCTTTGCCACATTTTTCTTAATTTGTTATCCTTTATTTATATGGCATTGAAATACTCCATGGCTTATAATATGCTTCAGGGTTTCTTTTGAGACCCTAGACTGCTCTTTCTCCCAGATTGTGAATCTGTGCCCCCTCCCACTGTGAGGAGAGAAAACAATCCATAATAATCTAAATAAACTGAGAAGGAGGCTGTAATTCCCCTTCATCTCTGTGTTATAATTGCTGCATTGCAGCAGCAAGTTCCAGAGTTTGATTCCAGCCCGGGGATCTGTTTATATGGAGTTTGTATGTTCTTCTCAAGTTTGTATGGCTTTCACGATCATTATTCACTTCTAATGACACTGACCCTAGCGTGTTGTGAGAATTGTATTGCTTTTTGTACCTTCGACTGTAAACTCCTTTGGGTCAGGGCATAATCTCAATGTTGCCTCTGTAAAGTGCTGTGGAATAACAACAGGAGAAATGTATTGTTAAGAGTTTATTATGCTCCATGTTTAATGTTGATAAAACAAATTCAATATCCTTGAAGCAGTTAATGTTATGGCATCTCACCAGACTTGCTGTATTGGTGATTCCTGTGCTCAAGAAATATGTATCATTATCAGTGTCGGACTGGGACACCAGGGGCCCACCCAAAAACCTTTGACATGGGGCCCACCAATTAATCTTAGACCAGGGGCCCACTCTTAGTTCTGTTATTCTTCCTCTCCTCACTAAACCTCTATTCTCCTAGTCTCTTTCTTTACATACTATAATCTATTATTCCATCTATTTAGCCTCTTTGTTCTCATAGAAATAGGGAATGGCCATGAAATAGGCCAAATGTTTAGCAGCATGAGGGGCCACTAACACCTGGGCCCACCGGGAGTTTTCCTGGTATCCCGGTGGGCCAGTCCGACACTGATCATTATCACGCTGTATATTTATCTTGCCCTTACTTACCCACTGCATTTTTATCTTTTTATTGTATTAAGCAAAAATGCAGTGAAAAATAAAAGAATTTTTGATGTCATTGCTATTATAAGATGCAACACAACAGGAGAGTCTGGGGCTGCTGCAACCTGTTAAGTGCTCTTTTCAGTTGATAAGCAGATACCTATTTATTATTTTTTTTAATCTGAAAAGCAGAATTATTTGCACAGAAGAACACTTGTAAGGAATTTGTCCTGTGAATATAGATGGCAGTTTGATTGAATACCATAGAATTGGCAGTAATTAATTTTTAATGGCAGTTTCTTGGGCGTGTTGGGAACTTTTCACTGTTAATGCTTCATCATTTCAAATTAAGCTCCTTAATAAAGTGTCAGACTGTGCTGAGCTTTATGGAAAATGTTTTTGATTCTTAGAATTCTCCACATCGTTGGTAATCAACAATAGTTATTGCTTTCCAAGAGATACACCAAGCCCCAGACATAAAAATCTGCATGATAAGTCCTTTTCAAATTAAACATGAAACCCAAATTCTTTTTTTTTTTTTTTTTTTTTTTTTTTATTAACACGTCCATACCCGTTATAAATGCATTTAAAAATCTTAGATATTGCTTTTCCTGCCTATATGCCTCAGGCACAGAAATTACTTTCACTTTTATTTTTTCACTTCCTAGATATCATGGCCATCCTCAAATGCCCCCTCTCCTCACAGTCTATAACGGTGCATCTTGTGCATAGGCATGGGCATCAGGTCCTCTGTTCTAGCATAAAACATGATTTTGGGATGATTTAAACAGGGTTGTTCCTGCCATGAGGCTAGGTGAGAACCTTGTCTCAGGTGGTAGTGAGTGGCCGGCTACCAAGGGCGGCAAAAAGTCACCTCTGGTAACTTTTAAAACCAAATTTAGGGTTTTTTTACAATGGCGGTGCAGTGATGCAACCCCCTTTGACCCGATTCAACGCTAAAGTTTTAAGCGGATAATCCCAGGATTCAAAGCTTTACTTGATGATGGTTGTTGCCTGCTTGCTGTGATCCAAAAGAAGAAAGAAAATAATACTTTAATAATGATGATGTAGTTGGCTAAAATGATTTCTGACACCACATTTTTTTGCATGTGGCATCTTTTGGTTTCCTGAAAGAGGAGAATCAGCGTGATCACTATAAATAAGCTGGCCTATTGGTAGACAACATCAAGGGTCCAAGGGTTGGGTACCATTGTAACAAACAACCACTGCAAGTAAATCTTTATCTTCTCTACGGAACTGTAATAAAGTGTCCTACTGATGAGAAAACACTCCCTCATAATATTGCACTTGCATCTAATGGACGGGTACACTTAATTCCCACATTTAAATACAAATATCTTGCACTCAATACCATATCTGATTGGCTCCAAGGCTAGAAACGTAGTGTTCCATGCAGTGGAATTTCGTCCCCATCTCAAAGCTAAGACCTTTGTACAAACACCCTTAGCTCTTGTGACGATACCAGACAAACACATCGATAAACTCATTCTTCCCATTGCTCATATTATCAATATAGTCGTGTCTAATAAGTCTTTGTTTAGTCTCTATATTAAAGTCACACAGATATTCTGACAAATGATGAGTCCTAATACTTCTGCAGAATTACTAGCCTGTTATACAGTGAGGGTTTAAGGATGGGGTTGATGGGTCCTTTTTTGGGGGAAGCCCCCAGGAACAGCTTAGCTCATAATGTGACAAATACAAGAAAACATTGACGTATAATTTCACATATTAACTATTCAGCCGTAGTTCAGAGAGTTGAAGTGTTCATCCCCAGTCCATCCAGACCTACTACGAGGGCTTTTAGGGGTATCTAGCAGAGCAAATAAGTATTAACCTAAAATCCCCACCACCACAGTTTCAGCCCCTTCCAGGAAAGAAAACAGATGGCATAGTGTAGAATATTTTGATTATTTCATCAATAGGACATATTTTTTAAAAAGTTTATACAGGTATGGGACCTGCTATCCAGAATGATCAATTAGTCTTAATTATTTATTTTTGTATAGTTTTTTTTAATTATTTCCCTTCTTCTGACTTTTTCCAGCTTTCAAATGGAGGCAGGGTCGGACTTGCCCGGCCGGACACCGGGAAAAAACCCAGTGGGCCCGCCGGGCCAGACTCCCACTCCCGATGTTTCAGCTATTCAAAACATGCATGCGCGCCATGGGTCATGCATGCGTCACAGTAGGGGAGGCCGGAGGGGGGCACTGGACAGCAGTCCCGGTGGGCTCCTGGCCCCCCCGGTCCGATCCTGAATGGAGGTCACTGGCCCCATCTAAAAAGCAAATGATCTGTCAGGCTACAAATTTATTGTTATTGCTACTTTTTTTTTTTTACTCATCTTTCTATGCAGGCCTCGCTTATTCATAACCCAGTCTCTTATTCAAATCAATGCATAGTTGCTAGGGTAATTTGAACCCTAACAACCAGACACTGAAATTGCAAAGTGGAGAGTTGCTGAATAAAAGGCAAAATAACTAAAAAATAAAAAATGAAAAAAAATTAAGACCAGTTACAAATTGTTTAAAATGTCCCTCTCTACATCATGCTAAAAGTTATCTCAAAGATGAGAAACCGCTTTGTCTCAGAAAATCATGTGAATATTAAATAACCTCAATAGGTTGGTTTTGCCTCCAATTAGGATTAATTATATCTTAGTTTGGATCAAGTACAAGGTCCTGTTTTATTATTACAGGGAAAAAAATAATAATTTTAAAAAATTTGGATAAAATGGAGTCTATTGGAGACGGCCTTTCAGGAATTCTGAGCTGTCTGGATAATGGGGTTCAGGATAACAAATCCCATACATGTATTTAGAAAGTTACTTATTTCCACATGATAAATCTTAAATTCAAATTTAATTTTAGTGCTATAACCCCTTTAAATATTCTAAGCCTAAAGGTCAATTAGGGTTAGCCTTTTTTTTTAGGTGATACAGGTATAGGATCCATTATCCAGAAACCCGTATTCAGAAAGCTCTGAGTTACAGAAAGACCATCTCCCATACACTCCATTTTATCCAAATAATCCAATTTTTTTAAAATTATTTCCTCTGTCTCCGTAATAATAAAACAGTACCTTGTACTTGACCCAAACTTAGATATAATTAATCCTTATTGGAAGAACAACCAGCCTATTGGGTTTATTTAATATTTAAATGATTTTCTAGTAGACTTAAGGTATGAAGATCCAAATTACAAAAAAAACAGTTATCCAGAAAACCCCCATACCTGTACTGGGGTCTATACCAGTATTACTCTTCCACAAGGGCGCTCCACCAGGGGTGGTAAAAATACCACTCCTGGTAACTAAGAGCCCAATTTCCGGGTTGAAAGCACGCTCTCTGCACTAGCGACGTGGACCCCCCCGCCGGCAAAAACAAGCTGCCTCGGGCGGCAAATTGGGTAGGATCACCCCTGCTCTTCCAAAAATGTTTTCATAGAGACAAACTGCAAGCTGCATATTTGGTTGTCGTCTCGATATGCATTTGTACTGGACATTTAAGACTTTTAAAGAATTTTATCTTCAATTATATGACAAATCTAGGATCATTGAAATGCAACTGCAGCATAACAAGATAGGACAGACCACATTTTTTTTTAACTAAATTACATGAAGCGTAATTCGTTAAGATGATATCCCTACAATGATATCCTGGGAGAAAGAGTTTGGAAAATCCATTCCAGAATATACACAGCCTTTCTTGAACAACCGCCCCGAGGAGACAGCAGTGGCATATTCCTTACTAGTGCCTTGATTTGGCCTAAATCTTACATTTTTATACCCTGTCATTTAATGGGATTAGGGAAATTTGCCATGATAGATCAAATTATCTATATACTGTAGGAGAGCGTGTAGATGTCTTTACAATCTTTTTTCCCAAATAATGCAGCATCATATTATAGATCCACGGTTTTATGAGTGGTAAGAAGAGGGGAGATTTGCAGTCTGGTTTGTCATGGATATCAGATTGTTACCCCAATGTTTCTATGTATGTATGTGTGTGTGTGTGTGTGTGTGCGTGTGTGTGTGTGCCTGGGCGCATGCTGCAAATCTTTCAAATCATGTTCCAATGGAGAAGCCGCACTCACAGGTCTTAAGAAAATTCAAAGTTTCTTATAGAGTCAGCTCTAAAGTTTCAGCTCTAACTCAGCCTTTTGGTAAAGAATACCGCTCAGACTAACCGCAGGGCTTCTTTGCATTACAGGCTGCCCATGGATGTAGTATCGGGTGCTAGAGTCCCTTGGCGTCCCTTTCCAGAATGGGACCCGGGACCTGGGGAATTCCGGATAAGGGACCTTTTCCATAATTTGCATCCCCATACCTTAATTCAACTAAAATGTAATTTAAACAGTAATTAACCCCAATAGGACTGTTTTGTCTCCAATAAGGACTCATTATACCTTAGTTGGGATCAAGTACAAGAAACTGTTCTTTTATTACAGAGAAAAGAGGAATAATTTTTTTTTGTCAATTTGTGTTATTTAATTATAATGCAGTCTATGGGAGATGGCTTCCCAAAATTTGAAGCTTTCTGGATAACGGGTTTCCAGTTAATGGATCCCATACCAGTATCTGTAATCCTGTTATGAGCTAAGGGGGCCCAGCCTGAAAGCCAGTTAGGGGAGGTTTGTGGTAAGTGCTTATTTGCATCCTGGGTACCCCTGGAACTATAGCAGGGTGACTGTTTCACACATTTTTTCATATATCTGTAATGTTGTAATGCTCTTAAGGGGGCCCAGCCTGAAGATCAGTTAGGGTGAGATTTGGGATGAGAGATTATTTATGCCCTGGGTACAGGCCCGGATTTGTGGGCAGGCCACATAGGCCTAGACCTGCGACCGCATCTTAACTGGGCACTGGACTGGCGATCTTGATAGTTTTTGAATCTCCAACCCAACCAGTCCCCAGTGTAGCCAAAACAAATGGTGGCAGCAGTAGCAGCACCATGGCCAAGTTAAGGAAAGTACAAGCAAGAAGGGTGCAAGCAAGGGATATAAAATTCAAATCCAGCCTTGGGTATCATTGGAATTATATCAGTTACCTCAATGTTTCTATATATCTGTAACCTTGTTATGAGCTAAGGGTTTCACCCTGAAGGCCAGTTAGGGGAGATTTAGGGTGAGTGCTTATTTGCTGCCCTGGGAACACCTGGACCTATAGCAGGGTGACTGTTATCCCAGTGTTTCTTTATGGTAAATCTATAGCCTTGTTAATAGGACCAATACTAAAAGTTGGACCTACAAGGAAGGCTTGAACAGAAAAAAGTAAGTGACTGCTTGTGGGAGACCTTTGATGAACATACGAACTGGAGGGAGGTCTTAAGTACATATATCCCTTCTTAAAGTGTTCTGTGCCCAGAATGTGCAAATCTTGAAGAAACAGGCACAATGTCACAGCACGGGAGATATCAAATAATCAAATAGGTTTACATGTCCCTTGACAGTGGGCATATACCTTCCATAACAGCGTTACTCCACCCAAATGTTGCTGGACTACAACTTCCAGCATTCTCCACCAAAGTGTAAATGCATGATGGGATGGGATCTTTCCATTGGTACATATTCTAAATTCAGATTACAGTACACTCTGTAGCATGCGTGCAACCTGTGCCTTTTATGCTGGTGCTTTGCTACTATGAATGTAGGCTGTGTTCCGTGATCAAAGCATGTGTTGAGTGCGTGGAACATTTCTTATATCCTGTCAGATTGCATTTGGTGGTTTCCGCGGATGGGGCATTTAACCATAATTTAGTGACATTCATTAATCAAAAGAATGCACCTCACTAACCAGAAGTTTGTAGATATTTGGGTTTCTTTTATTTTCCTAGTAAACAGCCATGGCATTAGCCAGGGATAAATGTTGAACTGATTATATGCAGCATAAGCTTTTAAATGAAATCATCCGGTGCAGTTGCATCATTGTGTCCCTAGAAAGAGGAAGCCGCAGTTGGCCAAAAAATTTAAACTGCATTAACTCCTTGTGTGGAATATGAACGTTAATCACTAATGGAAGTAACAATTTTACAGTTATAGGTGATGCATAATAAAACTGCACTTTTGACATTTCCCATCGACTCTATTTTATCCAAATAAGCGATATATTTTAAAATCATTTCCTTTTTCTCTGTAATAATAAAACAAATAACAAACGAGGATATAATTAATCTGTATTGGAAGCTAAAACAGCCTACTGGGTGGGTTCATATAGGGGCAGATTTATCAAGGGTCGAAGTGAAAAAACTTCGAAATTCGACCATCGAATAGGTGTAGTACGATAGTCGAGGTTGAAGGTTTTTTTCCGCTTAATTGAAATCGTACGATCGTACTCTGAAATCCTTCGTATCGTTAGATTCATACAATTTAATTGTACGCTTTTACAAAAAAAACCTTCAACTTCTCAAAAACTTAGCCAGCGGCTCATACAGGTTATCGGATGTTCCCCCATAGGCTAAACAGCAATTCGGCAGGTTTAAGATGGCAAAGTGTCAATGTTTTTTAAAGAGACAGTACTTCGATTTTCGAATGGTCGAATTTGTGAAGTATTTTCAATTCGAATCGAATGTTGGCCTAGTCAATGGTCGAAGTACCCAAAAATTACTTCGAAATTCGAAGTTTTTGAATTCGAAAATTCACTTCAACCCTTAGAAAATGGGCCCCTTAATGTTCAAGTGATTTTCTAGTAGATTTAAGGTATGAAGATCCAAATTATGGAAAGATCTGTTATCCCTGTATCTATTATCGTATTGACCCCTTGTTCCCTAATCTGTAAACAAAAACAAAAAAAGCAAGAATTGACCTGATGGTATTTTATAATAAGAATCCTGTCTCCAACCCTTCATTAATATTATTTTTTAATTCTACAAGAATCCTTCCCTGCCCCAGGGGCATCTAACATTCCTCATCCCGTTTACACAACATACTAGGTTGATTTTAATCAGGAATCAATTAACCTCCCTGTATGTCATTTTTATGAAACATAGGGAGATTATGGGCAATTTTGAGCTTGTTGCTATTAGACTGTAATCAAACATCAGAAGGGCGGATATAGTGCTGTTTAGGTGTTCTGTAGAAAACTTGTTTATTGTTTATAGTCCTTAATTTAAATAAAACCAGTCCCAATCAGTGCAGCCTTCTTGGATTTATTAAAAGCGCCCTTGATTATCTGCCAACTTTAGGCTAAACATTCAAATATCAAGTTTAATTAAATCAAGTCCATTGTTCTTTTTGCATTACAAATTCACAAATGCCAATATACAGTCTTTTTAATTATTTGTTTTTAAATCAAAAATAATGGTTCTTTTACATTATATTAAAGGAACACAAAACCCTGCTGTACTGCACTTCACAACTACACTTTATTGGATTGCAAATCCCAGCATATTATTAAGGTTAAAGCATGCTGGGAGATGTTGAGTCCAGCAAAATCAGGGTTGTATGCTTAAAGCAATATTGCTCAGTAAGATGTTTCTCAGGCTCTCCAGTGCCAGTCGTTGCATTAAAATGCAAAATTATCCTCCAGTGAGAATCCCAGTTGATCGGTGTAAATCTGGCTCCTTTGTTTCTGTATTTGTAGTTGGAAGGATTAAGCACAGTTTCTCAACCCTGAGTCTGTCCTTTCTCCTCATATTTGATTCCAGTGTAACATAATGAAGCCAAAATGGAATAATAATCTCTGTATCTGACATAGTTCTGGGAATCAGCATTCTTATTAGTCACTCTTCTTGCATCTGTAATTATAAGTTTTTGGTAAACTGATAAAGTGCCATGGAATAAAGGATAATTATAGAGTAACAATAATATGTACTCAGGCCCGGATTTGTGGGTAGACCCGGGCCTAGGGCAGCAAAATGCTGGGGGCGGCATGCAGCCCGCTGGCCGCAACTGTATCTGTCCCCACCTGGTACGCTGAACCCACCCGCCACCGCATCTCAACCTGCCCTCCCAGTGTCGGCAATAGGGAAAATTGAGAAGGAGGTGAGCTGACCAGCGGTGGGGGGACAAGCGGATCGTGGGTGGGGGATGACATTTTAGAAATCCGGCCCTGTCGGTACCTGTATCAGTTTTTGAAAGTGCCATTGGGTTATCCTAGATTTGACCCTGTTCTTCGCTCCACATATCAAGTCACTTATCAAATAAATCATGTAATTTTTACCTAAGGAACAAATCCAAAATACGATCATTTATCACCCAAGATGCCACCAGAATTCTTAATCACCCTCTCATTATATCACGTCTAGAAAACTAACTCTCTATTAATTGGTCTTCCCTACCAGGGACTGTCACCTCTCCAGTCCATAATGAACACTGCCACCAGGCTTACACACCTCAGCAACTGCTCCTCCTCTGCAATGCTGCTCTGCCAATCCCTGCATTGGCTTCCGCTACATTTCATAATAAAATACAAACTAATGATCCTGACATTCAAAGCACTTCATAACTCTGCCCCACCCTACATCTCTGAACTCATCTCTAGATACTCCTATTACCAACCTATTATTATTCTCTTCTACTGACTTGCTACTCAACTCTTCACTCATTACCTGCTCACATGCTCACATTCAAGACTTTGAAGGGCTGCACCCATCCTCTGGAATTCTCTCCCACAGGCTGTACGACTTTCTCCCAACCTTCTGATTTCAAAAGATCTCTTAAAACACACTTATTTAGAGAAACCTACCCTCCTTCTTTTTAGTTACTAAATGCAATGCCATATGCTACATCTCTCTGCTTATTTCCCTGCTTATTTCTGATCTTGTCCACTCCCACACCTTGTGTCTCATTCCCTTCCCCTTTAGATTGTAAGCTCTTTTGCACAGGGCCTTTCTCACCTTTTGTACCATACTGATCATTATGGATGCAACTCTGTATTTTCTATGTATGTAATTCATTTGATTTCTTTGTATGAAACATTTATTTAACAACGCTGCGCAATATGTTGGTGCTCTAAAAATACACGTTAATAATAATAAAGACGGTAAGACCCAGTTACTAATCACATCACTGTTAAACACAACACAGTGGGGGCAACTAGGGCCAGGTAATCAACTTTCCTTTAGAGATTATTCTCCCTCCAGGCTCAGGGTGTTTTAATTAGTTTTTAATTCTAGCAGCTGTTGGCAGCTGTTGCAGGTTTAGGTTTCTGGAAATTCCAAAATGATTAATTGCTATCAGTTACACCAATCAGCATTTCTGGTCTCGATGGTTTAAAATTTTGGCAATGTTAAAAAAAAATGTGCCTGTATCGGTTGAAATAGCAAGGGGCATATATATATTTAATGGATTCTGTCATGATTTTTATGGTGTCGTTTTTACATCATCATCATGCTTGAAAAACCTTTGACGCATTTAGACAAAAAAAAAAAAAGGTATTCGCTTTGGATTCTTTCTTATAAACTGGTAGAAAAAAAAACTTCAACCATTACATTCAGGTTAAAAAAAGTGTTGTATGAATTAAAATGAATCACTTACCCACTCCTGGTTCAGCACTTCAGTGAGAATGAATAAACGCACTTTCCTTTCAAATATTAATAGGTTTCCTGACGCCGTTTGCTGACACCATGCATGTGCAGAATTTGCTAAAGCCTGCACTCTCCTTATTCCCTGCTGCTGCTCATCTCTGCTTTTGCTACTTTATTAGGGTGTCGGCAACCCCCTCCTTCCGAGGGAGGCCACATCTTTAAGGGGCAGATTTATCAAAATGTGAGATTAGAACTCACCACACAAAAACTCACTGACTTTCTCTTCATTCCTATGGGATTTTTAGAATCATATTTAGCAATGGAGCTCACCATTCGATAAAAAAACTTATAAAAATCCCATAGGAATGAAGAAAAAAGTGTGAGTTTTTCTGTGGTGAATTCTAATCTAACATTTTGATAAATCTGTCCCTAAGTATCCAGTAAGTGGAAAGAAGCTTTTTTTCAATTCAGGTAAAGTTCATCCATAGTAAAGTCTTACCACTCTGCTTGGACTTTGCAAAAGGTGAATATCCCCTTTAAAAAGTAAAAATCCCTTATAAATTCGTATTTTAAGAAAAATGCTATCTTATCAGTTAAAGGATTAGTCAACAGGTAAATTATCCTTGGCAAGGATATATATACGTAGCTAGGTGTACATGTGACCATCCTAGATATTACAGTAACATAAACTACTTGATCTGGGGCAGAAATGAAAGAGATAATATCAGTGTTTTGATTTTGTAATTGGCTTTATCAGATCCAAGGGTTCCAGGTAATTAATTACCAAATTGATAGTCATTTGAGGAACCAAACTTGTAGGGTTACATTATTAGTAAATGCATTGTATTTTCCTTTTGTGTATAGGTGCATTACATTTTAGCTACATGGTTTTGACATTTTCAACCTCAAAGGGATCCCTAATTTTGCTTTCAAAGTGGCAAGGTTAAGGGGCCATTGGGATTTGGCCTCCTGCCCATGCTCCTGCTTCCAGATCATGTGTCCCCCATATAGCCCAGCTGCTGCCTATCTAGAGTATAAAAGACGCTTGACTTTCACTCTTTCTCTGTTTGTTTCTGTGTTTTCCCTTTTCTCAGCAAGCAGTTAAAACCACTTCCCTGTTTTCTCATAATTATTGATGACTACATCTTCTTGGAATCTGCCTGCAATCTGCCTGCTTTGTGTAAAAGACACAGCTCTACCACAGTCAAGGTTTACTAGCAACTCTGTTTTTCTGTGGCTGACCAAATATGTATTTTGATCCATTCGGAGTCTGGATGATATTTCATAATTCATATATATATATATATATATAGAATCCGTTATCCTGAAACCCATTAGCTCTAAATTATTGGAAGACCACCACTCATAGACTCCATTTTAATCAAATAATTAACATTTTTAAAAATGATTTCTTTTTTCTCTGTAATAATAAAACAGTACCTTATATTTGACCCAAATTAAGATATACTTATTGGAGGCAAAACAATCCTCCAAGTTTTATTTCAATCCTCCAAGATTTAGGGGGTTATTTACCGAAGCTCGAATTTATCTCATCTTTTTAGTCAGGTCGGTAAACGACTAAATAAAATCGAGTGAACCCGAGTCGTACAAATTTTTTGGATTTGAAGCCAGAAATGGTCGATTTTTTTATGGTTAAAAAACCCACAATTATTTGGATTATCGAACTAAACCCAGCGCAGATAACGATATCTTTAAATTGTAAAAGGGACATCTGCCATTTAATTCTACATGACTTCAGCGGGTTTGAGATGGCAGATTTTTGGATTCATACTAGCAGCTTCAGGTTATGGTAAATCTCGAAAATAATTATTTTTTTCCCCTTTTAAAATCAAGGTTTAGTAAATAACCCCCCTTAAAGTATCCCAAAAAGGCTAGGCACATACTGGATACTTTTGAAAAATAAAAATCACAAACTTTTATTCAACACACATTAAAGAGTTCTTATCCATGACAAAAGAAAGATAAACTAGTAAGATATAGCTGAATGCTGATTTGAAAAGGACTTCAACCTATTGAGCTATCTAGTAGGTCCACTATAATGATGTCTTATTGGCCAATCACTAGTAGAAGCTGTTAAGCCATAGAGGACAGGTTGGTTATTAGTGTCTTCAAATTCAAGTTGCTTTGAGATAAAAAAAAATGTAAAATGTATTTCCTATTTAATATGTCCATTCGTTGCAGAATTGAAATTAGGCTGTTCTTTGCTGAAGCTGTTTTCTAAAGAAACAGTAAATAATAAAGTCCAAAGAGTTTTTGCAGAATTCATTTGAGGTTGAATCAAACCAATTATGAACCATGAAAGCCATAGTACTTTGAAATTCTGGAAAACTGAATGTGGTGATTTTATGTTTAAAATTGATGCAGTTTTCTATTTTTTCTCAAATATAAGATGCAAATTACGTATAGGATTCGGCTCAGGATATAGAACATGTTGTGGTAGATTTGGTATTTGACCAAATCCAATAATTGTGGATTTGGTGCATCTTTTCTAATTTGTGTATGTGTGTGTTGTTTTTTTTTTTTTTTTTTTAAATCAACCGTAAAAAAAATTATTTTTTTTTCGAAATATTCTATAGTAGGTTTTATTCACTATATTAAGATTTTATATTCGAAGAATTAGTGACAGCACAGTAGTGGAGACAAGTATAATAGAGGGGTGCTGATAGAACCGGCATGGGGCTCCTGCTTTTCTGGTATTATTAAGCAGCAATGCAAACCTCTACATTTTAGAATTATACATTTAACAAAAATAACAATTGCAAGAATATTTCATTATTAAACTATATTTGAATCAATATTAAAATGTAATTAATATGTTGTACGTATTATTATTTTGTATATGAAAAACTAATATTCAATATATTAATACATCACAAACTGAATTTAACATTTCATTTTATAGTTCATTTCAAAATATAAAAAATATACTAGGGCATCTCTAGTTGAAACCATTTTAACTTTTAGCATTTAAGTTATTTAATATATTTAGCTTTGATTCCAGACCCATCCATATCTATTTGGATTCTTTTTTTCCCCCCGCAGTTATGACATTTCCCTTCTCACAAGCTTAGCACCAAACACTGCCACCATGCTAAGGCCAATTTAATTTGTCTCCAGTTTCTGTTCCCTCTTATATGGTGTAAATAATGTTCTCCTTTGTGCCATCTGAAGATGTGAATATTTAAAGATGCTAAATTGATGGGCAGGGTAAATAGGATTAACTGTGAGTACTGAAGGGGTCTCATTGGGCAGAGGGATTGACAGAAAAATAGCAGTAAAGACTGACTAATAAAAGAAGCATGTTCAAAACCTCCAAGAATATGCCGTTTGGGAGGTGGACGGTCTGCAATCTGTTTGTGATGGGATTAGACATGACTTTAGTTTTTCAGCATCTATCTAAATCTGGGGTGTTGCTGGTGCCGATCTGCTGTGAACCTAGAGAAGTAGTCTTATGTGCATTCTTGTCTCCCCAGCAGGTCCCTAGACTTGTCACTGTTAAAGTACAGAAGTCTCCCGCTGACATGCCCTGTCTGGCCCACCTTTTTAGGCATTAGACCTTTAACCCATCCTCACTGAAAGCTGAGATTGCTCACTTCCATCTGTTCACATGACAAGGCCATACAATTGAACACAAACATCCAAGATGCAAGCGTGGAGCTCTTCCTCACTGGGTGATAGTTTGATTTTTGTCTGTGCCCCAATTAAGCATTTGAATATCTTTCATGGCATGTTCAGAATGTAAATTAGTTCCCCGGCTCCATTTTTCTTATTTTCTTGTCAGTTAACCCATTATTGCCACAAAGTGAAATATGATCCAAATTAATGTCACCTTTTATCTAAACATCCTAATGGAATAATTAGGGCCAAACTAATGTATTTCCTTGCTTTCAGTGGCACCACATGTTAACTTGACAGAAAATTCCACACAGTTTCCATCTTATCAAAGAAACCTGGAAAGTTAACAAATTTAGCTGTAACAGAACCCAACAGGGTAGTTCTTGTCATTGTTTACCAATACAATCACCTTTTAAAAAGATTTCCTGACACATACAGGCTTACAGTATTAAAAATATAATGAGTACAAAAAAGTTTAATTTAGAGTAATTCAAACACAACTGTATAATATATTAAGGAATTTGTTCAAATAGGCTATAACCTAAATATTACATATATTTTGTAATGATTTTATATATACATATATATATATATATATATATATATATATATATATATATATATATATATATATATATATATATATCAGCAAGTCCTACTGGGAAACCTGTGTGCCAGTCTGCCTCAATCTAAATACCAAATCCAATTGGCAGCACTCCAAGGAATTTAGAACAAAGTATGATTCAAGCAAAATTCCAGGTTATTGTGTTCACCGTTGGTTTCCGCACAGGAACCTTTGTCAGGGAAAACACGCACATACATATATATATATATATATATATATATATATATATATATATATATATATATATATATATATATATATATATATATATATATATATAGATATATATATATATATATATATATATAGCCCACCTTTTCAAATTACTACAAAAATAATTTAACTATATTATTGTTATTAGAATAAGTTATATTTACATCGAGAACATAAAGGTTAACTAACCCTCTTCCACAGTATCTGTTATCCATCCCACCTATCCCTCCTGTACCTACCTACTGTACCTACTATCCCTTCCTTCCAATCTTAATTATTCTACATACAAGTGACTTGCTGTGTTTTTTCCTTGAAAAAAGGAATGATTCTGCCTACCTACGTAGGGAGCAGAAGGGAGCTGGTCTCCCACTGTCCACCTATGCCACATGTCACTCTGGGAATTGATGGAAGGGTGGTTTGGGAGGACTGGCTTTGGCAATGACCAGTTACTGACGCTTGGTCACTAAAAGGCATAGTTTCACTCTGGCTAAAAAGAAACAGCCATCTGGCTAAAAGAAAAAGCCGTTACTTTGTGGTTTTTTGGAATCAATTGTTAAACAACCAGAATATTTGTTATACATAGGTAATAGCAGGGAAAAATTTATACATGCCTCATTACTGAGTATATTTATAGAGACAGTGGCTGATTGGATATCAGTGCACAAGTATCCCACTTGTCCATCCTATGTGGTTTTAAGCTATGTGTATTTTTATGGACATTGTCCAGCTTCATTGTGGGTGATCCCCAATGATGTGTTTGTGTAGCGTGTTCTTTTAATGTGATTAATAAAAGTTGAGTTTTAAGCAATTAATTACTTTAGCACCTGAACTAGTTAACTGGAGGAATACAGGAGGGACACAGCAGTTATTGGGTGTTCCACCATGCTTTTCCTCAACAGATATATATGCTAGTTCATATACTGTTATATGAAAAAGTTTTGGAACCCCTCTCAGCCTGCATAATAATTTACTCCACTTTTGACAATAAAGATAACATTGGTATGTCTTTCATTTCCCAGGAACATCTGAGTGCTGGAGTGTGAACAAAGATTTTTAGTGTAGCAAAATTCAGTTGTATGAAATTAAATCAAAGGTGAAAAACTGACAGAGTTTGGGCAGGTAATTTTGCTAATTTGAATGCGTATAACTGCTCAATACTGATTACTGGCAACACCAAATTGGTGGGATTAGCTCGTTAAGCCTTGAACTTCATAGACAGGTGTGTCCAATCATGAGAAAAGGTATTTAAGGTGGCCAGTTGCAAGTTGTGCTTTTGTTTGACTCTCCTCTGAAGAGTGACAGCATAGGATCCTCAAAGCAACGCTCAAAAGATCTGAAAACAAAGATTGTTCAGTACCATGGTTTAGGGAAAGGCTACAAAAAGCTATTTCAGAGGTTTAAACTGTTCAACTGTAAGGAATGTAATCAGGAAATGGAAGGGCACAGGCACAGTTGCTGTAAACCCATGTCTGTCTGGCCAAGAAAATTACAGGAGCGGCATATTCGGAGGATTGTGAGAGTGTTACAGACAACCCAAAGATCACCTCCAAAGACCTGCAAGAACATCTTGCTGCAGATGGTGTATCTGTACATCATTCTACAATTCAGCGCAATTTGCACAAAGAACATCTGTATGGCAAGGTGATTATAAAGAAGAAGTCGCTTGTTGTATGCAAAAGCTCATTTAGACAAGCCACAGTCACTTTGGAACAAGGTGCTTTGGACTGATGAGACAAAACTAAGTTATTTGGTCATAAAAAAAAGACCTTTGCATGGCAGAAGAAGAACACCGCATTTCAAAAAAAAAAAAAAAAAAACTGGTACCTACTGTCAAATTGTTGGTGGAGGTTCCATCATACTGTGGGGCTGTGTGGCTAGTTCAGGGACTGGGGCCCTTGTTAAAGTCGAGGGTCGGATGAATTCAACCCAGTATCAACAAATTCTTCTGGATAATTTTCAAGCATCAATCACAAAGTTGAAGTTACGCAGGGGTTGGATTTTCCAACAAGGCAATGACCCTAAACACTTGGAAATCTACAAAGGCATTTATGCAGAGGGAGAAGTCAATATTCTGGAACGGCCGTCACAGTCCCCCGACTTGAACATCATGGAAAATCGATGGGATGATTTGAAGCAGTCTGTCCATGCTCGGCAGCCATCAAATTTAACTGAACCAGAGAGATTTTCTATGGATGAATGGTCAAAAATACCGCCATCCAGAATCCAGACACTCATCAAAGGCTATGGAGGTGTCTAGAGGCTATTACATTTGCAAAAGCAGGCTCAACTAAGTATTGATGTAATATCTCTATACGTTGGAGTGCCCAAACGTATGCACCTGTCTAATTCTGGTATGATGCATATTGCATATTTCCTGTTAAACCAATAAACTTTATGTCACTGCTGAAATACTACTGTTTCCATTAGGCATGTTATGTATGAAAAGGAAGTTACTGAAAGCTCAGCCAATGATAAACAAAACTCCAAAGAATTAAGAGGCTTCCCAAACTTTTTCATATGACTTTTTTTTATATAGTTACATCTGGGGGCAGATTCACTTAGGGTCGAATTTCGAAGTTAAAAATACTTCGAAATTCGACCCTCGAATTGAAATCCTTCGACTTCGAATATCGAAGTCGAAGGATTTAGCGCTAATCCTGCGATCGATCGATCGAAGGATTTTTCGTTCGATCGAACGATTAAATCCTTCGAATCGAACGATTCGAAGGATTTTAATCAAACGATCGAAGGGAAATCCTTCGATCAAAAAAAGGTTAGCAAGCCTATGGGGACCTTCCCCATAGGCTAACATTGACTTCGGTAGGTTTTATCTGCCGAAGTAGGGGGTCGAAGTTTTTTTTAAAGGGCAAGTACTTCGACTATCGAATAGTCGAATAGTCGAACGATTTTAACTTCGAATCGTTCGAATCGAAGTCGAAGGTCGTAGTCGAAGGTCGAAGTAGCCCATTCGATGGTCGAAGTACCCAAAAAATACTTCGAAATTCGAAGTATTTTTCATTCGAACCCTTCACTCGAGCTGAGTGAATCGGCCCCATATAGTTAAGTTGGGTTGAAAAATATAACCCTTCTAAGTGAAAACCAGCATTCATACATACACTCACATTAACCCCTCCATAACCGCACATAAACTATTTATAAAGCAATATCTATGCTAATTGTAGATTTTAGTATCACAATAGCCTTTGATATTATGTCTGTCCAAGAAATCATCCAAGTCATTCTTAAAGGCATTAACAGAACCAGCCATCACAAACATCATTTGGCAGTACATTCCACAACCTCACTGTCCTCACTGTGAAGAACCCCCTACACTGCTTCACATGAAAGTTCTTTTCCTCTAGTCTAAATGGTGGCCTAGGGTGCGGTGATCCTCTTTATGGGAAAAATCTGTTTATAATTAGCAATGGGCAAATTTTTTTGCCTATTTTCGCCGCAGAAATGACGCCCATAGACTTGTATGGCGTTGTGCGTCCAAAAAAAAATGACGTCATTCTCACCTGTATATTATGATTAAGGGCACAGAGTGGTTACCGAAATCTCAGACTATGTGATAAATGCATTCTCATTGGGTTTCTGTTTCTTTTTAGTGGTATGTTTCACAAAATGCTTCAACCACATATTTGTGTCTTCTCATGAAATGGGAACCATCGAAATTCGTAGTATTTCAGAATTTGTAAAAATGTTTTGGTCTTCTCTAATTATAGGATTTGAGCACTCCTATAGAATTACTGCCCACAAAATACTAGTTTTAGCAAAGGTTTGACGTGCATCTTACTCTTGCTTCATAGAAGGAGATTTGTGTTCATTCCTGGTGTGTTATCGCTACAACTGTCCCCAGATCAATTATGGAGATATAATGCAACATTGCAATGGAGATATAATGCAACAATGCAATGCACTGAAGACATACTGTATACAGTTTCTTAGCTCCTCTTAACTCCTACTGTGGGTGCAGGAGGAGTTAGATCTCTAATTTGATTAGATCTCTAATAAACAGGGCCCTCTTTACCTCTTATGTCAGTAAGTTTTTACATTCAAACTGTATGTATCATATATGCACCCAACTATTATACCACACTGGGCAACATGTTAGTGCTTTATAAATGCTAATAGTGTCCTGCTTATATAGCTCCAGCAGTATCCAGAGCGGCAATTAACACCTCATATCCCATTCTGTCTCCTGTTTTGTTGAAACCTCCTCAACTGGGTATATCTAAATGACTTTAAATAAGTGTCATGTTGCCATGTGGTATGTCAATTGAAAAGTTCTTGAAAAAGTTGGCAGCAAGTGACAATGGGATCTATATATATATATATATATATATATATATATATATATATATATATATATATATATATATATATATATATACACACACAACAGGAAAACAATAAAACTGTTCCACACCCACACAGATTTCTTTCAAGTTGTACAATACAATTGACTGTTCCCGTAATAGAGGGTGGTTGATCTCGCATAAAACCTGCTTCAAATTATGAGTAAATAATGGTTTTTTTCGGCATAAAATTCTTTGCACACGAAGCCAGGGAACTTAACAGTTAACATAAAGGGTTGTTGAGAAGCAAAGCAATAAAAGTGTGTTCCTGATAGCAGGCACAGCTCAACACCAGGCTGTACACCCCCCCCCCCAGCTTATAACTGGCATTGTTGCTAAATGAAGCAATGAAGTTTTTCAGCAAGGGGTAATAAAGTTCTGCCTTCGGGAAGAGGAAACCATATACTTGACTATGTGTCTACAAACATGTCACCTGCATTTTTTGGGAGTCACCCTGATTAAAACCCCTGGCCACCGACAGTTAGGGGGTTATTTCCTAAACTCCGAATGCAAAAATCACAAAACTTCCATGATTTTTTTTTTTATAAAATCTGAATTTTAAAAAAAAAATCACAATTTTTTTGGAATTTATTAAACCCCGAGAATGGGAAAAGTCAGAATCTGAAAATCTGGCATCTCAGACCTGTCGAGGTTGCTTATAAGTCAATGGGAGAAGTCCCAATGATTTTTTGATGTGGGCTGGGTTTTTGGCAATACCCCGAAGTTTTCAGATTTTTCTGGCAAAACTTGGAGTTTTCGGGTGAAAAATCCGAAAAATCGTGACAATCAGATGAAAAATCTGATTTTCAAGTTTTTTTCCAGCAAACAAAATTTTCGGGAAAGTCTATTAATAAATAAGCTTAAAAAACCCATGTGGATTTGGTCTGAGTTTTTTTCAGAAAATATTGAGATAAATTCAGACTTTGATAAATAACCGCTCTTAGTGTTGCCACCTTTTCTGGAAAAAAATACCGGCCTTCCTATATATGTATCTTTTTTTCCCTATTAATAACATTTTTACCGGCCAGGCCAGTAAAATACCAGCCAGGTGGCAACCCTACCAACAGTCAGGGCCGGTCTAGGTGTGCCCAAGATACAGATTAAAGATTAAATTAAAGGGTTGATTAAATTAGATTTAAGGGTTGGTGTCTGTGCATCTTCCAAGACGGAAAGCTAAACACTTGGGGCCGGCAAATGTTAAGCACCCCTGTTATTATAATCCCTTTCTACCCTGGGCTGGTGCTTTGCTAAAAAAATGCCTGCTCTTTGCTTATAAGATCAGCACTTCACTCTGCTGCACATGAGCAACTGGAACAAAGATGGAAGAAGGAAAAAGAAGAAGGAGGAGATCAACTCCTACAGGAGTACTCCGGGATGGTGCAGTTTTTAGCACAGGCCTGGGTTATCAAGTAGTTAATGATAGGCACCCCATAGTGATTATAATTTTGGCATTACTTCTTCTATAAAGTGGATTCGTAGATAAGCGCATGGTAGATGGCTAATGACCTAAGCTTCTGAGACTACTTTTTATTATTATTTTTTCTATTTAGGCCCTTTCTTTTTTCATATTTCAGTCTGTTGTTCAAATGCATGGTTGCTACAGTAAGTGGACCATAGCAACCAGAAATTGCAAACTGGAGAGCTGCTGAATAAAGCTAAATAACTCAAAAACCACAAATAATACAAGATTAATAATCAGATTATTAGTCTCTGCATCATATTAAAAGTTAGTTTAAAGGTGAAAAAGCCCTTTAATAAATAAGAATAAAAATGAGGCCAGAGGCTCTGTTCACAAGAATTTACAATCTAACTAGATTTTTTAATTCAACATATAGTATTTGGTTTCCACTTTTTCAAAGGCCTGTGCTTGCAGTCACCTACATGTCTTGCTACAGGTTCTATTGGGAAGTCCCCTGTTTGATGTTAGTCTTGCTGTATCTGTCTAAAGTACTTTAAATTGTGAGTATAGGCTTCCATATTGGGATTGCTTAATGCCCATATAGACCAGCAGGCAGTACATGAGAAGTGGACCTGTCACCCAGACACACACAGCTGTATAATAAAAGTCCTTTTCAAATTAAACATGAAATTCCGTTTCTACTTTTTATTAAAGCATTCATAGCTATTTTAAGCTCATTTAAAAATCTCAGATGTCAATCAAATATTGTCTACCCCTCCTCTATGCCTTAGGCATAAAGGCTGGGCAGACAATCACTTTAACTTTCCATTCAGCACTAGATGTCACTGCTCTCCCCACATTCCCCTGTTCTCTTCACCATTTAATTGTGTAACCAGTGCATGGGGATAGACATCAGGTCCCCCATTCTGCTGCACAAACCAGATTCTGAGATGACGCAAGACTTGCCTTAATAACAGTGTCTACAAAATGGCTCCTGCCTGCTTGCTATAATTATGAATTTCCAGACTGAAGGATACAGGATTCAAATAATTTATACAATGTAATTAAAGTTTATTTTGCTTGACCAATGTGATAAAATAGGATTCTGAATATTTATTTTTTGGTGACGGGTCCCCTTTAAAGTCCACACATAATATTTTTCTACACACCCTGTTGGTAGTTGGTTTCACTGCCTGGATGGCAGAGCAGAAAGCTGAATCTATGTCAACCTTCTGTAGGAAACACAATCAATACATCCAACTTCTTTTTAAAGGTAAATAAAAACTTTTTGTAGAAAAAAGTTCGTTTGACCAAAGTCTCTGAGTATTTTCCCTTTGATTATCCGACCCAGCGATCCTCGTTTCTCCTCGAGTACAAAAATACAGTCCAAATTTTCTTAAAAGGTCAGCGCTAACTAAAAGCTCAAGGGAAAAAAAGTATGAAGAAAGAGAGAGATAAAAAATTTCTTATAGTGTAGTATTTTGTAGGGAGTTGTAGTTCCACAACCAAAAAAATTCTATTTGTTGCAGTTACCCTTTAAGAATCACCACAGGTGGCTATTGAATGGGTACTTACAAACGTTTAAATATATCAAGTGCACATCACGTTTGTTGAATGATGTAAAGTTGCAAAATATTTCTTCTATGCTGGAAGAGGTTAAAAATGCGCAGAAATAGTGTAAAACCCTTTTTATTAAATATCTAAAAAACCAATCGGTTACACTCACATTTCAGTAGTAAAAACCAGGCATATAGTCACTTTCCCATGTAAGTCCGTGCTGCTACAAGTCTTTTTCAGCAAATGCTGTTGGGGTCCCGACCAGCGTTTCCTCCACGATCAGCTTGCTGCTTGATGCCTTTCTGGACGCTTGGATGTGACGTCTGCTTACTCTGCCTTACGCGTTTCGTCGCTTACCGACTTCATCAGAGGCTTCCGTACCTGTAGTTCCTGCTTTGCCTCTTAAATAGATTCGGTTGTTATGGTTACGCGTCCACTCCTTATTCGTATCTGGACTTCCGTCTTTTTAGACGCATCTCCATGGCAACCCTGCGCTAACCTCTAATACAATTTTCAATTCCTCCACATGTGTCCCTCAAAATTTCATCTGGCTACTCTGCCATACATCATAGCTTCTAATCAAATATATACTTCGTGAAATCGTTGCTAGGCCATTACTTTCAATACTTTTTAGATCCAAGATATATGTTTTAAATATATTTTTCAGATATAAAATGTTTTTATAATTCTCTCTGAGATATTTTAATTAATTTAAATTTAGATCAAATTTTTTAATATTAGATCAAAATTTTTTTAATAGTTTTTAATTAGTTTTATATGATTTTTGGTGTTATTTGTAAAATAATTTTTTTAAAAAAATTTTTTAACAGTTTTTACCAGTTTATGAATTGTATTCTGTTTTAATGTACTCAATAGTTGATTAAAGTATTGAGCATTATGGCGAAGCTTACTATTCATCTTTACACAGTCTTTGGTATCCCAAAAATTCACATGCTTACAGTTCTGTACATTAATTTCTCTTACTTATAAGAAAGCTTTTAGATTAAAATCTATATGTAACCATAACAACCGAATCTATTTAAGAGGCAAAGCAGGAACTGAACCCAGCCTCTGATGAAGTCGGTAAGCGACGAAACGCGTAAGGCAGAGTAAGCAGACGTCACATCCAAGCGTCCAGAAAGGCATCAAGCAGCAAGCTGATCGTGGAGGAAACGCTGGTCGGGACCCCAACAGCATTTGCTGAAAAAGACTTGTAGCAGCACGGACTTACATGGGAAAGTGACTATATGCCTGGTTTTTACTACTGAAATGTGAGTGTAACCGATTGGTTTTTTAGATATTTAATAAAAAGGGTTTTACACTATTTCTGCGCATTTCTTTTTAAAGGACAATGAGAGTCCCCAGTGAATCTTGTTGCTAACCGTGGACCCTAAAAAATTGCCGCCCCTGTGAATTAAACTTTTGTTATGCTTTATATGTGATACCTGCCAAGAGAACATAAGAGAGAATACGTTTGTTGTACTTTATACTAAATATAGCATAGCCAACAGTATGGAAAACAGGAGTGTTTTATTCAGCTGATCACTACATAAATGATTAATCTTATCCCTGAGCATAACAGAATCATGTTTAAAGTTCTTACTGACAGGTTTATCTCTGTGTTCATATCTGATGTTGAAACGATACATGATAATTTCACTTGGAGCCATCTGTCTTTTGCGACACCATATTGTAAGCCTGGGGTTGCTTCTTGCTGTCCAGACACAGAGGAGCAGGAGTACTGTAAGTACGGATTTTGCTAAAGGCATTTTTACTGGAAACAACTTGTGGGAGGAACAATCATTGTGAGAAACCAAAGCTGCCAAATAAACCTGTAGCCTCCACAGTATTGTACAGTTAGGTTCATAAATATTTGGATAGACAACCTTTTTCTAATTTTGGTTCTGTACATTACCACAAAGAATTTTAAATGAAACAACTCAGATGCAGTTGAACTGCAGACTTTCAGCCTTAATTCAGTGGGTTAAACAAAAAGATTGCATAAAAAAGCTTTTTTTTAGGGCTCTTACAGACGATCGTTTTTACCTGCGCTCCCCTGCGTTCCGTTTTTCTGCGTTCAGCCGCAGGGGAGCGCAGGAATAGACGCATTACATTTTTTCCAATGGGGCTGTACTCACACAGGCTCGTGTAGGTGCCGAACGCAGGAAAAATGCAGCATGTTGCGTCTGAACCCAGACCGGGACGTCCACGAAAGACAACAGTGGTGGATGATCACATAATCATTTCCATGGTGAAGAGAAACCCCTTCACAACAGCCAAACAAGCGAACAACACTCTCCAGGAGGTAGGCGTATCGATATCCAAGTTTACCATAAAGAGAAGACTGCATGAAAGTAAATACAGAGGGTGCACTGCAAGGTGCAAGCCACTCATAAGCATCAAGAATAGAAAGGCTAGATTGGACTTTGCTAAAAAAAAAATCTAAAAAAGCCAGCAAAGTTCTGGAAAAACATTATTTGGACAGATGATACCAAGATCAACCTCTACCAGAATGATGGCAAGAAAAAACTAAGGAGAAGGCGTGGAGCAGCTCATGATCTGAAGCATACCACAACATCTGTAAAACGGCGGATGCTGTATGATGGCTTGGGCGTGCATGGCTGCCAGTTGCACTGGGACACTAGTGTTTATCCATGATGTGACACAGGACAGAAGCAGCCGAATGAATTCTGAGATGTTCAGAGACACTGTCTGCTCCAATCCAGCTAAATTCAGTCAAATTGATTGGGAGGTGTTTCATAATACAGATGAACAATGACCCAAAACATACAGCCAAAGCAACCCAGCAATTTATTTAAGCAGAGAAATGGAATATTCTTGAATGGCCAATTCAATCACCTGATCTGAACCCAATTGAGCTGCATTTCACTCGTTGAAGACTAAACGTCAGAACTAAAGGCCCACAAACAAACAGCAACTGAAAGCCGCAGCAGTAAAGGCCTGGCAGAGCATTAAAAAGGAGGAAACCTAGAATCTGGTGATGTTAATGAGTTCGAGACGTCAGGCTGTCATTGCCAGCAAAGGGTTTTCAACCAACTATTAGAAATTAATATATTATGTTCAGTTTTTTAATTTGTCCAATTACTTTTGAGCCACTGAAATGCTTTAGTTCCTCACATTTTTATGAAATCTTTTTGTTCAACCCACTGTTGTAATTCATTGTGTTAATGTACAGAACCAAAATTAGAAAAAAAAGTTGTCTGTCCAAATATGTATGGACCTAACTATATGTTTTATATTCCTTACACTAATACTTGGGTTTAGAGAATGACCCAATGTGCAGAGATAATGTTGGACTCCATTTCTCCGTTAAGTGCTTGCTGTTTTATTGATGCTCTAGCAAAGCATCTGATTGATGATCTAGCAAATCATCTGATTTCTTTGCTGACAATGATCAGCTGAAATCCAAAATAAGAAGAAGACATGTAGTGATCCTTTGCTATTATTAACGAGCAATACAACTGTGCAAATCAAGATTCTGACTGTAATTATGACATTTTTGTGCATCCAGTTCTCTCCAAATCGCAGGATAAATGCACGTGATAGGCTGATTTGTGGCATTTTTTTCAGTAGTACAACCAACTGATTGAGTGATAGTCAGAGTTATCTGTATAACTCAGCCTTGTGCTTTTATATGGTCACATAACCCCCAAATGACTTCTAATATCCTTGTCATTTATTGTAGGGGGCACATTATCCCTTGTAGTACATGAGTGATACCCAGATTTTACTGCAGCCTCGTGCCTATATATGGTGACAAAACTCTTCAGTGTCTTCTAATATTGTTATCATTTATAGTAGGGGGGTACATTATCCCTCATAATGAATGAATGATGATCCTCAAGCGTTTCCTGTATTACTCAACATTCAGCCATGTGCCTTTAAATATAGTGGGGGTACATTATCCTTTATAATACAGGAGTGATACTCAGAGTTCCCTGTATAACTCAACCTGTAACCTTGTGTCTTTATATGGCCACATAACTAATTTACAGTAGGGGTACATTATCTCTTATAATACATCAGTGATACTCAAAGTTCCCTGTATAATTCAGCCTGCAGCCTTGTGCCTATATATGGTAACAGAACTCCTCAGTGACTTCTAATGTCCATATCATTTACAGTAGGGGGTACATTATCCCTTATGATGTATGAATGTTGGACTGGCGTAACGCGATACCAGGAAAAGTCCCAGTGGGCCCAAGTGTCAGTGGGCCATCATGCTTTTAAACATTTGGCTTATTTCAAGGTCATTACCAATTTCTATGAGAAAAAGAGGGTAGATAGATGGAATAATGGATTATAGTATGTAAAGAAAAGAGACTAGGAGAACAGAGGTTGAGTGATGAAAGGAAGAATAATAGTAGAGAGTGGGCCCCTGGTCTAAGGTTTTTGGGTGGGCCCCTGGTGTCCCAGTCCGACACTGTGAATGATCCTCACACATTACTTGTATAACTCAGCCAGCAGCCTTGTGCCTTTAAATATAGTGTGTGTGTGTGTGGGGGGGGTTACATTGTCCCTTATAATACATCAATGATGTTCAAATTCCCTTCATAACTCAGCCTGTAGCCTTGTAACTTTATATGGTCACAGAACTCCTCAGTGACTTCTAATATCCTTATAATTTACAGAAGGGGGTGCATTATCCCTTATGATGTATGAATGTTGGACTGGCGTAACGCGATACCAGGAAAAGTCCCAGTGGGCCCAAGTGTCAGTGGGCCATCATGCTTTTAAACATTTGGCTTATTTCAAGGTCATTACCAATTTCTATGAGAAAAAGAGGGTAGATAGATGGAATAATGGATTATAGTATGTAAAGAAAAGAGACTAGGAGAACAGAGGTTGAGTGATGAAAGGAAGAATAATAGTAGAGAGTGGGCCCCTGGTCTAAGGTTTTTGGGTGGGCCCCTGGTGTCCCAGTCCGACACTGTGAATGATCCTCACACATTACTTGTATAACTCAGCCAGCAGCCTTGTGCCTTTAAATATAGTGTGTGTGTGTGTGTGGGGGGTTACATTGTCCCTTATAATACATCAATGATGTTCAAATTCCCTTCATAACTCAGCCTGTAGCCTTGTAACTTTATATGGTCACAGAACTCCTCAGTGACTTCTAATATCCTTATAATTTACAGAAGGGGGTGCATTATCCCTTATAATACACAAGTGATACTCAAATTCCCTGCATAACTCAGCCTGCAACCTTGTGCCTATATATGGTCACAGAACTCCCCAGTGACTTCTAATATCCTGATAATTTACAGTAGGGGGCAGTGTTGGACTGGCCCGGCGTGAGACCGGGAAAAAACCTGGTGGGCCCCAACCCTAGTGGGCCCCCGCCGGGCCAGAGCCCCTCTTCCGACATCGTTTGCGCATGATCCCTTGATACATGAGTGATAGTCAGAATCCCCATGTATAACTCCACCTGCAACCTTGTGCCTTTATATGGTCATAGAACCCCTTAGTGATTTCTGATGCTTATAATACATGTGAGATTCGAAATAAAAGCAGAAATCATTAAACAAAGAGTTGAGGGTAACATGCATTTCTATAGAACCTGCATTATTCTTTATTTACCACTGGAGGGAGCGTATGACATCACTGAATCAGTTAAAGAAATTTGACTCACAGTGCAACAAAGTAATTTCAGAGAAATAATCAGCTTTCCTTAAAACAATCTTTGCACTGATTCCTTTTACAAAGATCTATATATTTATCTAAAGAACAAATCTGTGCATAGTCTCTGCTGTTTTGGGGGAAGCAGGAAATGATGTCAGCGCCCCCGGGCTGTATTGGACAGAAGTGCAATGTAAGGTTCTTGCTGCACGTATTTATCATAACAGACATATTTGTGCAGTCAGGAAGCTCCAGCATTCGGTTCTGTCGCCATGTGAACAATAAAGCCAAATGTGTCTCACTGTTCTGCCCTTCAGCAACTGTACATTTTCCATCAGATTGAGTGGCGCCGCACCCACTAAACACCCACACAGACCATTCCCATGTTGACGCAAATTATTCGTTATCATTTTTTTTTTTTTTTTTTTTAAAGGAGCTGCCTAAAGAAGAACTTTATTGTTGTTTAGGTTGCCATCCAGGCTGTCAGCAATCATAAATTGCCAAGCCTTTCATATTTTGTCTGCAAGAAAGGGATTTTTAGGGCCTCTTTATTGGGGTTTTCTTCATCAAATCTGCTATCTATTTGATTGCTTAAAATTGAATGAAAAATGCGTAAAGTGAAGCGGCATGGCTATTACACATATACAGATAATGTGAAGAATTTAAAGGGAAAGTACATGTTCCAATATTTTTGGAAATAGAGGGACAAAAAGATTTGCAATTTTTTTGACCATGCATATTTTTGTGGCCACACTTCGTAATTACCATGTTCATTTTACAAAATTTGGCAGGTTATGAAAATCTGAATACATTTCTATGTTTTTTTTTTTTTTTATTACAGTTGTGCTAATGAAAGTGACTTGCCCTTGACATGTAAACCCCCCGCGCAAAAATGTAATGACTGAAGAGCCTCTTTGAAATTTGTAATTACTAGGGATGCATTGAATCCACTATTTTGGATTCGGCCGAACCCCCAAATCCTTCGCAAAAGATTCAGCCGAATACCGAACCAAAGTAGAATCCTAATTTACATATGCAAATTAGGTATGGGAAGGGGAAAACATTTTTTAGTTCCTTGTTTTGTGACAAAAAGGCAAGCTTTACCCCTCCCCGTCCCTCATTTGCATATGCAAATTAGGATTTAGGTTCGATTTGGCCGAATCCGAATCCTGCTGATAAAGGCCGAATCCCGGATTCGGTGCATCCCTAGTAATTACTTGCCACTCTGGTTGTTCTAAGGCTATAGTAAGGTTGCAGCATCCCCTTAATCATGTAGGATTCCTTGTCCTCCTCTAATCCACTCTGCCCCCCTCCCTCAGAATTTCATGTTGGCTCATGAGCATGCTCAGTTCTTCTCCACTCAGATTAATTAACACACCCTCCATTCTAGCAGCCAATGAAGAGATGGCATTGCTGGTTACCATAGAAACTCTGCTCTAGCTGTCTGCTCCTATTTTTAAATCCTAACTCCCTCTCCTGAGCTCAGAGTAACCATCACAGTGCTCAATCCAAGCAGAACTTGTCATCATAGTAAACACTAACTGTTTATGCCTGCATTCTTTAATTGCATGAAATTTACATCACATATGTGCTCAGGGGCGATCCTGGCCCCTCGGCTGCCTGAGGCCGCAGCAGTTGCTGCTGCCCCCCTCCCCCAGAAATTCACTCTTAAAGTACCAGGAGCAGCATTTTTGCTGCCCCTGGTACCTAGTGGGGCGCTGCTGCCTGAGGCGACAGCCTCAACTCGCCTCATTGGCGAAGCACCCCTGTATGTGCTGTTTGCAGATATAAATGCACTGATGATGTGTCAGAGGGAAAATGGCATCCAGGTGAAAGCTGATATTTGTTTTAGGGAAATTAAATGATGCAGGCAAACGGAAGTATGCAGTACAAATAATGCCATTTGGGTGGGGGAAATGTGCTCAACTTATATACATGGTAGCAAAATGTAGGCTTTCCATGTCCTTTAAGCTGCAATCACAGTTTCCCCAAGAGACCTGCTTGTCTTAAATTCTTATAATTATTTCTTTGCTTATCTTAAATTGTTACAAACGTATCTAAGTGGACCTGACACGTATTCTGGGCTCTCTGCCAAAAGCCAATTAAGTTTTAAAGGAGAAGGAAAGGCTAAAATTAAGTAAGCTTTATCAGAAAGATCTATATAAACACACCAGTAAACCCTCAGAGTAATGCTGTTTTGAGTACTCTGTCAAAAGAAACACCACATTTCTTTCCTTCTATTGTGTACACATGGGCTTCTGTATCAGACTTCATGTCTGAGCATGCTCAGTTTGCTCCTCTCCCCCTCCCTCCTCCCATCCCTGCTGTAATCTGAGCTCAGAGCTGTGAGCTCAGGGAGAGACGAAGGCAGGAAGTGATGTCACACCAAGGTTATATGGCAGCTTCTATCCTAAACAAACAGAGACAGTGTCTAGAGCTGTTTACTCAGGTATGGTAAAGCATTCTGCAGAATAAATATAGCATTCTAGCTTGCACTATTGTGGCTAATATGTTGGCAATAAACTGTCTTGGAGCTTTCCTTCTCCTTTAAAAATGTTGTAACTTTTTCTGGCTGTTCGGTGCAGGAGATAAAAGAGAAAGTAACAAGCCGGGACTGTCAAAGTCAGGACTGTCCCACAACTGGACAGTTGGGAGGTATGAGTGCACCTTCCATAGAAGTCTCACATGGAACCCACCACCAGTTCTCAAAATAGGGGTGTCGCCTAATCTGTGTGAAGTATATTCAACCTTGTAAATCAAGGCATGTGCACATGTGCTAGGGTTGCCACCTATTTAAAAGTTGGGTGGGCAGGCCACAGACTTCAAGAGGCATGGTTATGATGCTACGGGGGGGAGTGATGACCAGATAGGGCAGGCCAAATTATGCAAAGTGGTGGGCCAGTGATTTGAATGGCAGATTGTGGATTCAGGACAATTGGAAAAGAGAAGGTAAATTTTAAACAGGAATTGGGGTGGAACATAGAAATTAATAGCAAGTGTATTGCCATAATTTTAAATACAGACCCCAACCATAGCTGGTATTCTACCAGCTAATCCAAAACAGTAAATTACTGCTTTTTGCCTTAATCAATATTTACATTATATTTTATTTTAAGAAATTAATTCAAAAGTGCCTATATACCTACTCTAACAATATAATGTATAATTGAACTGAGTTTTATTCTGCTCCTTTTATGAATTTCTAACAGGTGTGCCCTCATCTGTTCTGTATGGTCAGGTGCAGGGGCGCGCCGCCAATGAGGCGAGCTGAGCCGCTCGCCTCAGGCGGCAGCGCCTGAAAGGATTCCAGGGGCGGCAAAAAGCCGCTCCTGCACCTTTAAGAGCCGAATTTCCGGTTTTTGAACCGGAAATTCGGCTGTACTATTGCGAGAGAGCGCAATTGCGCTCTCCGCAATGGTGTTTCTGCCTCCCCTCCCGACGCGTAAGTTGGTGAGGGAGGGCGGCATTGCAGGAGCCGCCTCAGGCGGCTCCTTAGTCAGAATCGCCGCTGGTCAGGTGGACAGTATGGCAGAAATGTATACTTATGCAGATAGCATCCTCTGACGCTTCTCTGCTCCGTTTGTCTCTCAAGATGCCATCTGCATCAAAAATGTAAATTTATGGGTTTCTGCCTGTTCGATCAACCAGATAGACAGCAGGGGATGCTCCCATTACAAATTTAAGATATTAGCAATGTAAAATATCCCAGTGATGCCAGCCATGTTTATGCAGTCATGAAGTCCCAGTATTCTGTCCTGCTGCCATGTCGGAGTGTAGTGAGGTGTGCATACTGTATGAGGCTTATCTTTAGGGATGCACCAAATCTAGGATTTGGTTCGGTATTCGTCCTTTTTCTGCAGGATTTGGATTTGTCCGGATGCTTGTGCAAGGCCGAACCAAATCCTAATTTGAATATGCAAATTAGTGGTAGAGAAGGGAAATCACGACTTTTTGTCAGAAAACAACTGAAAACATTTTTTTTACTTTTTTATTTCCCAACCCCTTATTGCCATATGCAAATTTGGATTTGGTTCGATATTTGGCCGAATCTTTCATGAAGGATGGACACAGCCCTCATGATCACAAGCAGCACTTTTTTCAGAGCACTACATTCTAGAGGTAAATAGCCACATCCCATGAGGCAAAGTGCAAAATCGGGGTGCTCTTTGCCCATTTCTTGCTTTTTACATCTTGCCCACAATTCTTAAAATGTGCCACTATAGCATTTTAGAAGCCTGTGCTGTAAGAGGCCTTGTTATTCAGTGGGGTATAAACTAGACGTGTCTCTCTAGATTAGTGTGGGATGTAAGAAACATCTCATTAATAACCCCACACTTGGCTTGGCTCATGTCTGGCTGTTGCAGGTCTATCACCTTATTTGACATTTCTGTTTAATTAAATTAAAACCAGCGGTTGGGAGATGCGAGGAAGGTTAGATTAGGACAGGAGGAAGCGACATTCACTGTATTGTCTAATTCCCCCCACAATTCAAGCCAGAAGAACAGCTGCAAAAAGCCGATCCAGATGGGAACTGTTTGAAGTCATGGAGAAGTTTAAGCCTCTGTCAATCATATCTCAAAGTTATCAGAAGTGCAAATTTCCCAGCATTCCGATGAAAGGGCAAGGATGAACGTACTATGAATTTATGAGGCTCAATAGATTCACACGCAGAGGGCAAAACGGCAGGAGAGCACATTCGAGTAGGTGATAGGAGAATTCCCAAGCATGTGGCTGTTGATAGCCCATAATCCTGTTCTGTTTCACATTGTTTAGGAAGTTTAGAGTGCTCTAAAGGTGTGGACAAATTGTGTTCCAGTTTATGAGCTATTATCCCTTTATTTCATCCGCATACCATAATTGTATCTGCCAGTGTCAAGCTTGGGTGTTCTGTGGCCCTCCAGATGAAATATACAGTAACTCCCAAAGGCGGGTGTCCTGTGGCCCTCCAGATGAAATATAACTCCCAAAGGCTCATTTACTAAAGCACCTAAAAGGACTGCTAAACTCAGTTTTTTGTTTTTTTACAGCTTTGCTAATGAATGTGAATTGCTGCATGTCACAGTTTCCCCAAGAGACCTGCTTATCTTAAATATTTCCAATAGTATCTAAGAGCAGTTGCTGAGTATTCTGGGCTCCCTGCCAAAAGCCTCTTATTTAATTACATTTCAGAAACATGGTATCTTTTTCTGGCTGTTCAGAGCAGTGTAAAATTTTCAGAAGGCATGGGACATTGATTTTTTTCCCCTAAAATGAGCACCAGCTTAGGGTTGCAACTTCAGGGCCAACACCCCCTCAACAGGCACGTGGTCTTTATTCTTGAACAGGTCTGGGTGCCCAACAGGTTTTTTTTCCAGTGGGTGGCGCCCAACAGGTTTTTTCCCAGTGTCCCGCTGGCCCAGTCCAACCCTGATCGGCACCTCCCCCAGCAAATCGGACTTTCCTTGTGTGGTAAACAATGGCATCTCTCTTAACACTAGAACTGCAAAATGTCTATGACCTTTTTAGAGCCTTGGAGAGAAACAAAAATGGTTTTCCATCCATGGTCCCTGCCTAATTTTTTTTTTATTTATAGGTTGAATCCTGAGAGTTGCCACAAAACATTTCTCATTGGAAACAATCTGTAAGCAATAGCTGTTGTACCTTTTAGGATATTGGTCCTGTTACATGCTACTTGCTGGCATTTTATTTCCCCTGGTTTAGACTTTGACTGTGGGAGTTTTTCAGCTCATGTCCTCACTGAAGGTCCAGTGTTTGGTCAGGTCTACCCTTTTGCCCATTAGAAGGTTAAATATAAAGGAAAATATTCCAATAATATCTAACAAATAATTGTTGGACCTACAAGCTGTGATTTCAGGTGTACCAAGGAGAGTTAATAGGCATTCTCCCTTTTAACCTGCCCTCCACCACCCCACGTCTACAAGCCTCGATGGGGGAAGGACCAGCATTGTAGTTTGGGAACCACATATCCAGGATGACAGTGTGTCTACCACAGTGTGTCTACCCACAATTCCCATTGATGAGTGGCTTTACCCAAAACTAGAGATAAGCTAACTTTTTCACCTGGTACAGTTTTGCAGTGAAATTTGTGGCTTCACCAGCAGTGACTATTCATGCTAGAGTTTCACCATGCATTTTGTTTCACTGCAGAAAAAAATGTGCTGTTATGTGTGAAAAAATGCCAATGCCATCATTAAAATTTTATTCATGCATTTTGTTTTCACTGAAATCAATGAGGGTTAAATACAGAGAAAACACCAATGGCGTTAACATTTTTGATTTTTTGCTTTTTTTTTGTCAGAAATAAAGCAGAACAAATGTCCATTGACTTCAAAGCATTTGGCAAGCTTTCAGTGCAATTATGCAAATTCTTTTGCTGTTTTGTGGAGCAAAGTGGGCCACTTTTGCTCATCACTATCTGAACAACTTCAGGACATATAGGTTTGGGCGACAAAGGTAAGCCCCAGATGTAGGTTTGAGTGAGTCAAGTGAGTCAATCTTCAAGCAGGGCCCCACTCCTTTGCTGATCTCTCTCATGTGGCAGCTAATCCCACCCAAATATGAGTCATCAATGGGGAGTGGGGTCAGGTGTGGATCATAAAGTATAAGAGGACTGACTTTGGCCTAGGTTGGGTGCTTGTTGGGGGTAGTGAGTTAGTAGTGGGCTTTGGGGTTAAAATTTTTGTATGTTATCTGTTTTGATGCTATCACTGTGTGATGTATCATCTGGGTGGATTAAAGTAGTTGTTCACCTTTAAATTGACTTTTAGTATGATGAAGAGTGTAATATGCTGGCATGATTAGATAGCTTTAAGAAGGAGTTGGGGGCTTTTTAGCAAATGAGGGAATACAGTGTTATGGAAGATAGCTCATAGTACAAGTTGATCCAGGGACTGGTACGATTGCCATCTTGGAGTCGGGAAGGAATTTTCCCCCTCTGAGACAAATTGGAGAGCCTAAAAATGTTTTTTTTTGCCTTCCTCTGGATCAGCTAGCAGTTAGGCAGGTTATATACAGACTTAAGGTTGAACTTGACGTGTGTCTTTTTTCAACCTAACTTACTATGTAAATATTCTGTGGCAATTAGGTTTCATATTTTAATAATTGTGGTGTTTGAGTTATTTAGCTATTTATTTAGCAGTTCTCCAGTTTGCAATTTCAGCAATCTGGGTGCTAGGGTCCAAATATAATACTGGAATATGAATAGGAGAGGCCTGCATAGAAAGATGAGTATTAAAAAGCATCAATAACAATACATTTGTAGCCTTACAGAGCATTTGTAGATGGGTCAGTGACTCCCATTTGAAAGCTGTAAAGAGTCAGAAGGAGAAGGCAAATAATTAAAAAACTGAAAAAATTGAAGGCCAATTGAAAAGTTGCTTAGAATTAGCAATTCTATAACTTACTTAAAGCTAACTTAAAGGTGAACCACCCCTTTAAGTCTCCATTCGTAAGGATAAGATACATGTGAACAAACCACAACCCCCTTCACATTTTTGCCTTTTTTTCCTAAATACAGCCCAGCTAGCAGGTTTCATGTTGGCTCCCTTGGATGAGTACACGTAATTGGCAAAAACGATCTCGGCCATATGCCGCCTCCCCAGGGTGTAGCCAGATACTTGCAGCAAAAGTTGTCTGAGAAAAAAGTGATGTTGCAACATGTCTCTAAACCTTATTAATTCACATTACATGGAGTGAACTCGCATTTGAAATCAAGCCACTGGCAGTTGGACGATGCAGACAAATCTGATCCCTTTAGTGACAGGTCGGTGAGCGCTTAATGTGCTTCGTTCTGTTCTGTAAAATACAGGTTTCTGCTGAGAGGTAAATAAAGATGCTACATCCCACACAGTCTGGTGTATGATTGCTGCCCGGGCGTGCTTGGCTATTCTTTCCCACAACATCGGCACCCATCAATCACAGCTCTGCCAAAGTGACAGTGAGCTGAGTCTACTCTAGGTTGTTGTAGTCTAGAGAGGACACTAACTAAAGGTGGCCATACATGATAAGATCTGCTCATTTGGCAAGGTCACCCATGATTGCAACATAGGAAATGGGCGCCGACAGCCCCAGACCTGCATCAACTAGCTGATGCGGTCCTCAATTGCCAAGAAAATTCAAACCTGCCCAATCTATATCTTGCCCTTATATCGATTGGTAGACCTGTCGGAACACCCCATATACAAGCAGATAAGCTGCAGAGGACCAATATCAGCAGCTTTAATCTGCCCGTGTATGGCCATCTTAAGGTGGAAATTTATCATGCTGTGTAAAAAGCGGTGTGAAGCATTACCAGTTAGGTTGCCCAGAGCAGCCAATTAGCAATTAAATTTCAACAATTGGAAAGAAAAAGCAAAGAATTTGGATTGCTGATATTATTTTGTCATTAAACAATAGAAGGGCAGAATAGATCTGTTTCGGGAATTCCTCGAATGATGATTTCATGAACAATGAATAGAGAGCTGAGGGGATGCAAACCATTCTTCAGATTCTTGTCCAATTATGTGTAAACAATATTATCAAGGGCTGAAAGGGACATATGCCTTTCATAGAAGTGTTGCTTCACCCAAATGTTGCTGGACTCCAACTTGCAGCATTCTCCACCATGTTATAAAGGGTAAAAGTATGATGGGAGCTGTAGTCCAGCAACCATAGACATGGATCCTTAAAGCAACATTGCTCAATTCTCCAGGAGCAGTGGCAAGGATATATTCCAGAGAAAATCTACAATCTTCAATTGTCTGCACTCTTTGCACTTGAGTCTTTCCTATTGGTTAACAGCTGTAGATCTATCAAGGACGATTTTCATTGGAGAATTTTCTTGCATTCATAACTAATCTTGACATGCCTACTTTGGAGAGCTAGGGGGAGCAAAAGAGTCAATTTTAAGAAAGATAAGGCCAAGAAAAAAAAATTTGTAAAACCACTTGAGTAAGCAACCCCTGACAGCCAGATTGCATTTTTGGTTGCAGACCAGTAAGAGGCAGAATAAAAACATTGGTCATTGAGAAGCTATTCAACGTAATAAAAGTAACTTAAAACAAGTTACTGCATGGAACCAATTTTTAAAACCCAGACCCGCAACCTGCTTTTTAATCTGCTTGGACCAGCTACCCAACCCGCAGCTGCCTTATGTGCAAACTGATCCACAGCCCATTGACCACCATTAAACAGGAAGTTCTGTTGCTGCACACCGGAAGTGGCCTCATCAGGGCAGCAAAAAAAAACATTTAAAAAAGTCTGAAGGCGTAAAACTTGCTATAGATATGACCCACAACCCAACCCACAAAACCTGCAGACTCGCCAAGTTGCATCTATGCATAGATCTGAAAATCCTACCCAGAACCCTCAAGTTGGGGTAGGTTGCCACCTTTTCTGAAAAAAATACCGGCCTTCCTATATATTTATCTTTTTTTCCCTGTTAATAACATTGGGATGAACCTTCATTTTTACTGGCCAGGTCGGTAAAATACTGACTAGTTGGCAACCCTACAAGTTATATTGGTGACTGGTGGGTATCCAACCCACTTGCAATTAGCTTTTAGTATGTTAAAGATGGGCCTATTCTAAGCTAGAGTCTTGCACCCCCCTCATCATTGCAAATGCTAAATACTGAACACTATTTTTTTAAGTTTATGTTTACTATCCCTCTCTCAGCATCTGTTTCTCTTCATTCTGTCTTCATGCAGCAGTAGGGTATCAGATAGTCATTGACCATTAGATCTAATATATCTTATATTAAGGGCTTCCTTTCCTAGCAAATGTATTAGAGCTAATTAAAATAACTTATTCCAGTACAGGTATGGGATCCGTTACCCAGAAACCCATTATCCAGAAAACTCAGAATTAAGGAATGCCCATCTCCCATAGACTCAATTTTATCCAAATAATCCAAATTTTAAAAACGATTTCCTTTTTCTCTTAAATAATAAAACAGTACCTTGTACTTGATCCAAACTAAGATATAATGAATCCTTATTGTAAGCAAAACCAGCCTGTTGGGTTTATTTAATGTTTACATGATTTTCTAGTAGACTTAAAGTATCAACACCCATTATCTGGAAAACCCCAGGTTGCGAGCATTCTGGATAACAGGTTCCATACCTGTACAAACAAAATCTAACAAAATTCCTGACTTTTGCACACATCCTGCATGTAGAGAGACAGGATGTCTGGTGATTTTAATAGAGTGAGCTCTAATACATCTTCTAGGCAAAAGAAGCCCCCTATAAGATATATTGGATCTAACTGTCAATGATTATCTGACATCCAACTCCTGAATGAAGAGAAGCAGATGCTGACAGAGGAATAGTGAAGATGAATCCGATTATTTCATAAATGGTGCAGAATTTTTAATTGATTGTATTTACAAAGCTTCTTATTTCAGTATGCTGAAACCTATACAAAAGTTTTCATTTTCGTGATAGTTCCCCTTTAAGAATTCATAGCTAATGTTTCAGGACTAAAGCTCCCAGCATGCTTTCACCTTAAAAATAATGTTGGTGTAGGTTTAGGTATAGAAGTGCTACAGTAGGGTCAAGTGATATAAGCACTACTGAATTGAGAACATTGGTTGCTAAAGTATGAGAAGAGCGAAATATATACATCCGTGTATATGACCCCGTGTGTCCCTTGCTGAAGGGCTGTTTGTAAGTACTACCAAACCCATGGCTCTCTTTAACAGGATTTTCCTAAAAGTCCTGCAAATATGCAGCACAGCATTAGAGCTGGTTGCTCCCTTAATAGGAAAAGTGCTGTGTTGTATTGTACTTAGGGCTGTAACTCATAAGGTCAAATACAGCTGCAGTTGCTTCCTCTCCATGCTACCAAAATGGGTGCTGTGAAAGGCTTTCTCAGAATCCTCGCCACAATGCCAATAATGTGCTCATAATGTGATAACGGCAAGGTCTCCTTAGCAATGCTCTGTGTTTTTGTACTCTGCATTGCACTGTGCCTAGCATGTGTGTTGTACCCCTTTCCATCCATACCAGCAACATATTAACATTATTCTAGTATTATTATAATGATAATGCAATGTACCTCTATTCTCTTCTTTCCATACATGATGTTGCTGCAGCTCACAGAATTCTCATTAAAGGAGAACTAAACCCTGAAAATGAATATAGCTAGAAATGCCATATTTTATATTTTGAACTTATTGTACCAGCCTAAAGTTTCAGCTTCTTAAAAAAAGCAGCAATGATCCAGGACTTCAAACTTGTCACAGGGGGTCACCATCTTGGAAAGTGTCTGCAACACTCACATGCTCAGTGGGCTCTGAGCAGCTGTTGAGAAGCTAAGCTTAGGAGTTTTCAAGCAGAAAATGAGGTTACACTGTAATATAAGCTGATGCTGCAGGGCTAATTATTACATTCTGATGCTAATTGCACTGGTTTCTGTGCTGCCATTTACCAATAACCTGTATTAATTACTAATCAGCCTTATATTGTGACATTTATGGGGACAGGTAGAAAGTGTGTGCAAGGACAGGCCCAGATTTCCATCTTGGGTGCAACTAGTGCCTGCCACCTTTGTGTGCAACCACCCCCCACACACACACACAAACCATGTGAGCACTGGGGATTAGTGCTACTTAGAATGCAGCTGCGCAGAATGCTGAAGCCCTAGGCCTGGGCCTTTGTGTCCTCACCATAAATTCTGACCTGATCACTTTGGATCTGGATTGGCATCTCTGTTGGTGTATTCTGGAAATCAACGTCATTGGTAGCTTTTAAATAAACTGCTCTGCCTCATGAACTCCATTCCACCTCAGGCCTCCCCTCAGGCCATGCCCCCAGATCGTGCACCTTGCTGCGCTGCTTCTGAGGATTTTGAGGAGTATATGCACAGATCAATTAGGATTCAGGTAATAGACTTCTTAGTGCAGGTGTCTAGGTAAGAGTGAGTTAGATCAGGGTGCCTCCTGAAAAATATAGGTGACTTGTCATGTCTGCATGATCCAAGTTACTGGATATCACCCTGCATAATGGTCGGTCAGATATTGGTGCTGATTGGCCGTACACTTACATCTAAGGGAAGGACACATAGAGTGTAGGCTCCATGCCCCTGCTCCATTCATCCATGTAGTTACACTCAGCAGAACGGAAGTCGGCCCGAAGATGCCTCCTTTCACATATTTGGGCTGATCTCCCCTGTGTGTGAGACCATCCAGGCGGATCTAATTCTAATAATTTGAGATGGGGCATGGAGCGGATCAACTTCTCTCAGCCTGCAAAAAATACACAGGCTGAAAACAGCTGATCCTATGCTCCGTGTGCCCATGACTTAACATTGCGTTGGTGCTTCAGAGAGTAGTTGGTAGAATCAAATATTTTTGGGGGGCACACACATGCAACACGTGGCTGGAGGTGACTGAACCATACAGCAGATGTGATTGTCTGGGCACACTTGCTTGCTGTCTTCCAAATGGTCACCCTTGTATAGAGCAAAAGAGAAAGTCTTGCTCATCAATAAACAATTATGTATAAACCTGCAGACCGAGGCATTCACACACAATTACATTGTTGTTAAACTGGTAATTAATTTGCCCTCATTATAATGACATTTCACGTAAAAAAATAAATCCAATCCAAAGGTCTTTGTGTCATGCCCATAGTAATTATAGGATGATGAGTAAGTCATTTAGGGTAAAGTCAAATTCCCACAATCTTGTTTCTTTGCTAACTGAAAGGAGGCCATGATAGTCTGTCTGATAGTCTGTCTGTGTTAGAGTCCTGCAGCAGGTCCGGTACCCGCAGGTAGAAGTTCTGTGTGCGGGTATAGACGTGGGTCAGCGGTTATGCAGGTCATGGGTTGGGCCGTGGGTCTTTTCAATCGCGATTTTTACTCCTTTTTTCTGATGAGGCCTACTTCTGATAATGTCACTCCTGGTTTACAATACAGCACTTCCTGATACTTGATGGTCAGCAGGTCGCTGGTCTGGGTTGAGGATAAAGTACTTGCGGGTTGGGTTGGGTCGGGTAGCGGGTCCAAGCTGGCAAGAATGCCAGTTGCGGGTCCAGGTTGCGGGTTCCAAAAAAATGGACCCACGCATTGGCCTCATTGGGACCAGTTCCCCACCCCCCTTAGGCTCACTAAATGCAACTCCTTGTTCCAGTTAGATGTGAGGGATTCTGGCAATAGGAGTGTCTCTGCTTTTCATACTGGGGGATTTCATTGGTATAGAGATATTGTACAGTATATGGATACAAAGTATGTATCTATCCCCTTATAAATGGCACAAAGTATGTATCCATCCCCTTATAAATGGCACAATTCAGAAAGATATTTGAGGGTGTAGTGGCCCTTTAAGGGAAATGCATTCAAGCTAAACCTGTACAGAGTACCTTTTCCTTTTAATTGACTCAAGATTGCAGGCTCATTTGGGCACCCCACCCCGTTTGTTTTGGTTTAACTGCTATAACTGCATCAATCTTTAAACCTCCATTGTCTTACTAGGGAAATGACTTGAAAATGAAGCATGTTCATTTTTTATGACTTCCTGCATGAATCATTTGCAGAGGTTTGCCAAACGGTTTCCACTTTGTAACAGAAATAGAAATGAGTATCCTGGGAGCCGGCTATTTGCAGAATTTCTTTTCTAATATTAGGTCCATATATAATGTATAGGACGCCAAAAAAACAGCATCTCTCTCTATCTGCGGTGAATCTTTGGCGTGAGATAATCATTTTATTATGTTTTATAAACTTAAAGGGGCCATAAACCTTTTATAAAGCTTTCACATTGCGCCTCCACCTCTCAAAAATCGGTATCACATAGATAAAGTTCTAATAACACTGTCAGCCATCTTGCTCTTATCTAACATAGGGAGACTACAGTGCTGTTTTGGCCTGCTGATATTTTCTGTAATCAAACATCAGAAGAACAATTGAAGGGACACTAAAACCAATAATAAAGCTGTCCTACTGCTAATTTATTCTAGATATTCTAGAGAATTGACCAATAGGAATACTGATTCTCAGCCATCTTGCTCTTATCATATACAACAGAGATTATTGTACTATTTTGGTGTCATTATAGTACACTGGAATCAAAGATGGGGAGGAATGTAAGACTTTTCAGTGCTAGTGCTTCCAACTCCAAATGCAGGAAGGAAGAACGTGGAGCCACATTTACACAGATCAGCTGGGATTCACATTGGAGGATTATTTTGCATTGTAATTAGGGTTGCCACCTGGCTGGTATGTTACCGGCCTGGCCGGTAAAAATGATGGTTGATCCCAATGTTATTAATAGGGAAAAAAGATAAATATATAGGAAGGCCTGTATTCTTTTCCAGAAAAGGTGGCAACCCTAATTGTAATTAACTTTAAAAATACAATACTGATGTTTCTGGACTATTCTCAGCATGTTTTAATGGTTGATATGTTGAAAATTCCAACAACATTTTGGGTACCCCTTGATTAAACCACAAGGGAGGTTTATACACTCTTTAACACTTGGCAGAACATTCCACTCGTATAAACTGCCTAACTGTGCAGCACTTAAGAGGTGAAAGGTGTGGCAATTATATCCAGCTCTTTCTTGTAAGTCTAACTGTCACTTATCATTGAAATAATATGCGTAGGCGTCAGAGTGAAAGGGGTGATTTTAGTTGTGCCAGGGTGTAACCTTAAGACGCTATTCATAATTGGGGGAAAAAATTATCTATAGAAGCATAGTTAATGGGATTTATTGCACATAGCCTTGTGGGAACATAATATTTGAAGCAGGAAGTTTATCTAAAAACATTGCAATTGAACTTTTTAAAAATGATGTGGTTTTTGAATCTGTCACGTTTATTTTGTATTATTGCTTTAATACTACAAACTGGATGTTGCTTAACTGCAGCTAACTGAAGAAGTAGCAGTGGGACTTGGATTTTTACTGTTGAGGGTGGGGCACATGGGCAGATTCAGGGAGATTAGTCGCCAGGCGACAAATCTCCTCTTCTTTGGGGCGACTAATCTCCCGATCTGCCTTCCCCTGCCTTCCGCCAGTTAAAGTTTCCTCCGTGTGCCTGCCACCAGGTGATTTTCATTTTAGCCAGGGGAAGGCAGATTGGTAAGATTAGTTGCCCCGAAGAAGAGGAGATTAGTCACCTCCCGACTAATCTCCCCGAATCTGCATGTGTGTCCCGACCCGTAGTGATATTCTCATGTACCAGTGAGCTGTTATCATGTGTCAGGGAGCTGTTATCTGGATACCTTCCCATTGTTCTGATGAAAGGCTGCTAATTCGGGTTGGGGGGGAGGGAGGTAATATCAATTCAACCTGCTGTGCAAACAGTAGAGTGACTAAAGTTTATGAGAGCACAAGTCACATGACCGAGGGCACTAGGAAAAAACAGCATGTCTAGCACTATGTCAGATTTCAAAATAATATATAAAATATCTGTTTACTCTTTTGAAATTTGGATTTCAGTACAGAAATCTGCTGGAGCAGCACCATTAAGCAATGCGTTTTTGAAAAACAAATGTTTTCCCATGACAGAATCCTTTAACCTTTACCAATATGCTGGGATTTGTAGTCTGCAACTAGTAAATAACAAGTGTTTAGATCCCCTTTAAAGTATATACAAACTTCCTTTAGTGCTGTTGCTTGAATGCGGGTCACCCAAATGTTTCTAGATTACATTAAAGGTTAAATACTCAGAATCCACAACATCAGTGATGAATATTTAAACTCCTCTGTGGATGTTAGTAAATCTCCAAAATATGAAGACCTAAGCAGGAGTGCCCCCACCCCTAGAAAAGTATATTTATGAGCCACGGCATTACCCTATACATGTGCTGGGATCATACTAACTGCGTGTGGGTTTGTGGGAGCCAGCGGTGTAGTTTGGGGGGGGGGAGCAGAATGGTGGCACCTTTCCTTGGCCTATCTCCAAGAGGTATTCTCCTGATATAGTTGTGCCACAGAACCTAGGGTTGAAAAATAATTTTTTAATTAGTATTTGCAGCAATGCTTAGTTTAGAGAGGGGCACAAGAGGTTAGTTTTGGGGAGGGTTGTGTCCCCTTTAATAAATATAGCTAAGCATTTTACCCTATAATTATTTGCATGGACCAAAGAAAAAAAGGGTGGAGAAGAGGAATATATTAAAGGACAAGGAAACCCATTTAAGCAACTCTTTGCCTACACATTGCCTCCAACCCACCAACCTGAATCACCTCATTTGTGTTCCCAAAAATCACTTGCAAGCCACCTATTGGCTCAGTCCTTGATCTGCACATATGCCTCCTAGAAGCAGAAGAAAAGCACAGAAAATGTTGACCCCGCTTTAACCCAGAGTCTACCAAAATGTTTGGGTTTTGTCCACCCTCCCTCTCCTAGGCAACCACAGTAACAACTCAGTCACCCCTAAACTGCACAGGAATTTATTTTAACCCCTGCAGAGCTGGGGCTGAGAGCAAGGTCGTGAATAGGGCATATCAAGGTTTAGCAGGTGTGGCTAAGACATTCCCAATACCCTCAGCCATTTGATCTATAATTACCAATATTCCCCATTGGGAAACAGCAGCATTTGAGGTTATTCCTTTCTTTCCTCCCCTGGCATCTCATTGATCCAAACCAAGAGCCACCCAGTTCCTCAAAGCGGCATCAAATATCTGCAAACCCAAGGTTCCAGGCATTATGGCTCATAGATACCTACAATGGTATCTCTGAATTCAGTTCATGTGTGCTTCAAAAGCGGAAATACGGCTCTTTGCAGCCCCAGGTGCAAGCTGTACCCTCAATAAATGCAGATCAATAAATGCAGCAGCACTCCAGTATTATTGAAAAAGTGAATAACTTTACTTAGGGCTCTTACACATGAGCGTTCCGACCTGCGCTCCCCTGCGTTCCGTTTTTTGGCGTTCAGCCGCAGGGGAGCGCAGGAATAGACGCAAGTCATTATTTGAAATGGGGCTGTACTCACTCAGGCGCGTGTAGGCGCCGAACGCAGGAAAAATGCAGCATGTTGCGTCTGAACCTGCGTTCGGGGCCTACACGCGCCTGAGTGAGTACAGCCCCATTTCAAATAATGACTTGCGTCTATTCCTGTGCTCCCCTGCGGCTGAACGCCAAAAAACGGAACGCAGGGGAGCGCAGGTCAGAACGCTCATGTGTAAGAGCCCTTAAAGTGCCTTAGGCAACGTTTCGGGCTACTATGGCCCTTTGTCGAGCTCTCTGAGGCATTCCATAAAAGGCAAAATAGCCCCCCTCCCTTTTGCACTCTTACAGATAAGGTGCACAAATACTATCTGCCAGAAACATTCTGCACAGACATTCTAATGTAAAAAGCGGCATCAAATAAATATTGTATTTAAAAAGCTTTGTATTTCACATGGTTTTACTTTATCCATCACTGATATCTATTAAAACGTACTAGCGATGGTAATTATAAAGGTGTCAATTTCCTTTTACACTGCCTGATTGTTGTCAACCGCGACATCATTACGTGGGTGGCCAACATTTCTGTGCTTTAAAGTCTTTATATCTGTTTGCACTGTGCACTTCTCGCTCTCGATGAGAATCTGAAGGTAATAAATAACATCCTCTCACCTAATTAAAACAATATATATATATATATATATATATATATATATATATATATATATGTATGTATATAACATTGGTGTATTCTGACTTTGTGATTTGCAAATGAGAGGAAAGGCTCTTTCATTTAAAGGGTGCAGAGTGGGGCTCAGTGTAATATAAAGCAGATGGAAACCACTATAAATTGACTAATAAGCACCACTATGTAAAGTTAAACATGCCTTGGACTTTTTTTGGCTCTGCAGTATATCTATGAGGTATTCACATTTAATTCCATTTTGTCACCTTTGTTACAAGGCGCAAGATTCAGCAATTACCAATAAAATGCATACAGAAGGTGGAATAAGCAGTATTTACAAGCAGAAGTGTTCCTTGGTTCCTGCAAGAAATAAATACAAACCCTAATTAATAATTAATTAAGTAACATGCCCTGGAACAATCTCTGTCTGTTAGTTTTCCAACAAGATCGCCAGCGGGGAGAGTAGCCACAGGAGCTCAACTTGAACCTGCCTGCGACCTGCAAATGGGGTAGCGAGGTCGCAAATCACTACTGATGTTCACATTCTTTGCACTCTTGGCTCTCATTACTGAAACAATGTAGCAGAAGCCAGATATTTCATAGTCGTGATGTATTTGCTACATTTCCTTGAAAGTCAGAACCAACCAGAGCACCATAAGAGATACGAATACAAATAATGTTTGTAATTGCAACTAAATTTGCAAACATTGAATGTTTGCAATGAATGTGTTTTGGTTGGAGATCCCCTTTAAGGTTCGCCAATTTTTCTTAAGTGATTTGTTGCAACACAAAAGAATCTGCAGTATAAGATTAGCAGCCAGCAGTGCAGCTCTGCCGAGTGTTTAAGGTTATCCAAAATGATTTAACTATTTCTTATCTGAATCGCTCAGATTTTTGAAGATCCTTAAAGGAGAAGGAAAAGCTAAAATTAAGCTTTATCAGAAAGGTCTATATAAATACACCAGTAAACCCTCAACGTAAAGCAGCTCTGAGTCCTCTGTCAAAAGAAACAGAATTTATTTCCTTCTATTGTGTACACATGAGCTTCTGTATCCGACTTACTGTCTTCATCTTAAAGCTCCAGGGCTAGGGCTTGAGCATGCTCAGTTTGCTCCTCTCCATCTCCCTTCTCCTTCCTCTATTCTCCCTTCTCCCCTCCCTACTGTAATCTGAGACCAGAGCTATGAGTGAGCAGGGAGAGACTCAGACAGGAAGTGATGTCACAACAAGCCAATATGGCAGCTGCTATCCTAAACAAACAGAGAGAGAGCTTCTAGAGCTGTTTATTCAGGTATGGTAAAGCATTCTGCAGAATAAATATAGTGTTATAGCTTGCACTATTGTGGCTAATCTATTGGCAATAAACTGCATTGGTAGCTTTCCTTCTCCTTTAATGCATAAATTCATGCAAGAGCCTTACTAGGATAGAAATAAGACACAAACAAAAAGAATGATAATTTATTTATATATTACATAGTTAGAGAGCATTTGTCATTCATATGAGTCCTGGCCCTAGTGGAGCTTACAATCTTAGGTCCCTGTTAAACTTAATAATGTATAAAAGATAATTCCCAAATAAGAATTCTGCTTTCCTGCACCATGTCAGTCATAACTAGCCTACAGATCATGCCATTTTGATTAAGCATTCTGGGAGTTGTAGTCCAGCTAGTGGAACACATGTGGTTAAATGATGCTTTATTGGCAGCAGAGACATGTTTCTATCATATAATAAAGTTCATTTGAAGTGTGACTCACTGGCTGTGAGCCCATTACCAGTTAATAGACAACCCTAATTGCAAGAAGGAATGCTTTGTTGGTGCCTGCATGCAATAATGGGATGACAAATGTTGCCTCTACACCAACCTGTTAATATTATATTCCCGTCTCCTCCAAATGTCCTCACCGGTGTGTCACAAGTCAGAGACATGTCCGTTAGTCATATTTATCTATGTCCTACTTCTATTCTGTCCTTGCTGCTGTACATAGCATGCAGTATGGCCGCGCCGCAGATAAGCCTGGCAGTAAAGATAGCTGTTGCTCTATTTTTTAAAGTTCGAAGGAAAGCGGCTTCTTTTGATACCGATATTTAGGGCAAGGTCAGTGCTTGGACACGACAGCTGACTGGCTAATGAGTAATAGGGAACTTTGCTGATTCTCACTGTCTTGCCGATCAGATGATCAGATGCTGTGTGTGCTGCTGACACCTGCTCGTGTTCGGACAGGTGGAAACAAGAACAAAGTAACCTTTACTTCCTCCAGCCAAGATAGGAAGGTTCCACCAGATCTGGATATTTACATACAGGGTCACCGTCGAAATCAAAGGGCCCCATACAACAAATGTTTCTGGGCCCCCCACCACAGACTCCACCCCAGACCTTCACCACAGGCTCCAGAGTTAAAAAAAATCATAGGTTGCAGGCCCCATTATCTATATGCTCCTGGCATCCTCCCACCCATGCCAGAAACTTACTGGTGCAGCAATGTGGATTTTCAGGGCTCCTGCAGCTTTGTAACACAGCACCATGAAAACCCTTTTAGGGTGGTTCAGAATAGTTATCATCATTTTGGCATAAAGGGGCATGACATATTGGGTCATTACTGCAGTCGTGGGTCCTGTGGCAGAGGAGAAGTGATGCAAAAGTGTAATATGCAGGGCGCCAAGGGGGCAGGGGGCACAGAGCAGTGCTTGGGTTGATCACAGTAGGATTTTGGCATAATGGGGCATGACATATTGGGATTGGGAATGTGGCCTTGCATGCGCAGGGCCCAATCTTACTTGTAGGCAGGGCATTTCTCCCAGGAGTTCCAGGTGACCAATGCGCTATTAATTTAGCTACCTGTGGGGAGGGCCCTGATAAATTAGTGTATAGAGCCCCTGTGACTCTTAATGGTGGCCCCGGACTCTTCTGGCCACCTCCTGCTCTCCTGGTACTCTTTTAAATAATTGAAAAATGTGTAAATAATGTAATGGTAAAGCGTCTTTGAATTTTTTTGAATTTCATGGCCATTCCCTATTTCTATGAGAACAAAGTGGCTAAATAGATGGAATAATAGATTATAGTATGTAAAGAAAAAGAGAATAGATGAGTGAGGAAAGGAAGACTAATAGTACTAAGAGTGGGCCCCTGGTGAAAGGTTTTTGGGTGGGCCCCTGGTGTGCCAGTCCGACACTGTTTGGAGGAAACATAATAACTTTTTCATTAAGAAGTTTTATACCTTATACTGCACATTATCGCAAACTATAAAATAGCTATCCTACCATCGCCTGAGGGGCAAAATGGTTCACTTTGCAAACATTTATTTGCATTGTGAAAGAAATGTGAACAATTTTTGCATTAGCGACCGATATTACATTACCTCCATAGATGTAACTGTGTTGTAGCTTTTACATTTTCATGGTTCTCCTTGGGAAAAATACATTGCTATTCAATGCATGGTGCTGTTCCCCTAAGGGTGGGGCTGTTAAAGTACAAGGATACCCACCCACATAAGCCCATACAAAGATCGTCCATCCCCCTTCATGACCACATCGTGCTCCCCCATCAACTGCCCCTCACCTGAAAAATCAGAGTAGCGCATCAGAGGTGGTGGCTAGTGATGTGAATTTCTCCCATTTCACTTTGAAAAAGTGAGCCCAGTAAAAACCCACAGCCCACCCCCACCCTGTACATGTCCCATGATCCCCTGTTCCTGCCCCTTGCATTTACATCAACTGTTGTTCCGGGGTGGAGGCAAGAGTGCAGATTTCACAGGTTTGGGTGGTGAAGAAATTCCAAGTTACGCCCCTGCCTAATGCCTGTGTATTTCTATCCCCAGGGTTCATCTAGGACCATTGTTGAATGCTTTATTTATATTAATTTAACAAACCCAAAACCCAAAAAATGCAATTGTTCCGAGCTGACGGCAAGTGAGACCATTTTTATTGGATCCATTCAAACACTCTTATCTCTGGTAATCGGACCGCACTGATCATTGAGAGCACACAGCTGAACTTTCCCTTTTCTCTGTTTCAACTGTGCCCAAAAATGTTCTGCTCAAACTGACTGCTGTTATTAAGTGCTGCACTGGCACATTGTTTCCCAAACTTAACCTTCACAATGAATGAATAAGATCTAAAGGAGCCACAGAAAACGTATTCAGTTTTTGTTACCTGAGGTTGGTAAACAAAGTACATCTTTACTGCCGTTTCTGGGTGTTGGACAGATTTAAAGGGGAAGGGGAAGCAGTTTTTTTTACAGGATAGGAAATGTATTACTGATGTACAGTTCTGTTTGTATTCACACTACAGTACTTTGTGAGTAGTGATGTGTGGGTTGACAAAAAGTTGCCCTGTGCCCTACTTGCTGTCTCCCAAACCGTTGAGCTGGTTCTGGTTATGCAAAAGTATAAAGTAAGTGAGTGAAGTCAGATGACCAGAGGTTTAATTGAGGCACAAAGTTAGTTGGAGTGCAGAAATAGTGGTGTGGTTAACTATACTGGGCTAGTCTGTAAATGGCACTCTCCAAAGCAGGGAATTTTTTCATATTACCAGGATCTGAGCTGAGTTAATTTTGCCCCTCTTCTGCTCAGACCAATCCTCATTGTACCTAGACCCCCCATTCTATCATTTCCTGCTGGCTGTAAAAATATGGGTGACAAAAAATCTGAGAGGGCTGAAAGGTAAGCCCCCAAAGGCTGTTTGTATCTTATATGGAGAAAACACCCCACAAAACTAGGGCGGCATACGGATTAAGCTGAACTAAGAAAAATTCTGCAGGAACAGCCCCCCTATGCAGCGTCGGACTGGAGGGTCCAAAGCAAACGGGTTTCCGGCACAAGCCCCCCCCGCGCGCAACTGCAACCCCCCTCCGGGCCCCCCGTGTGTGCCTGTTCTCTCGATCAGGGTCGGTGGGAGGAGATCAGGGGGCAGCACTGGCCTGTGTATTAGCAGACAGATATGGTTCTAATTCAACGGGGCCCACTGGGTCTTTACAGAACCACTGTAGAACTATGCTAAGCACCATAGTGCGGAAACAGCCCCCTAAGTTTGTCCATATCCTGTACAGAGATATATCAAAACTAATAGGTATCCCCGTATACTAAGCACAATTCAGCAGGAACACCCCCTAGTTTTCTCATATCTTATAGAGAGAGATACCATAACACTATCCCAGCATAGATACTGTATTCCCCTGTAATAAGCACAATTTAGCAGGAACAGCCGTTTAAATTTGTTCATAGCCTGTTCAGAGATACCATAAAACTATGCAGGCATGGGTATTCCCCTGTACAGTGTTCTGAGCACAATTCTGCTGGAAAATATGAGAGTACAGTATGTATTTCTAATATAGTTATGTATGTTTCATTCTCTGTGAATGCATGATAGAATATAAAGTACAGTACTCCTCTGTTTCCAGTGTTCTTGCCGCACTTTGTACAAGACTTGTTTTAGGGGCCAAAGTGGGGGAGCGAGGGCTTTTTTTAATGTGGGAGAACCATGAGTCATAATTCTTCACTGTAAATTCTTTTTACCATTCCAAGTTGTTGAGCCAAATAACTTCCCCTAAGCATGTTTGTTACATCATAATCTGCCTACACAGCCAGTTACCCCGGCAACGCTGCAAAACAAATGAAACGGCGAAGGGGATAAAAAGCTCAGGATCTGCAAAGCATTAGATATTCATATGCAGCTTGTAGCTCCCCAGGAGCGCTCATGTTAAATCTACAGTACAGTATGTTCAATGGCTCTGTAGTGGCCCTTGTAGAGGGATGGGGGCTATACCAATAATAATCCATGGGATTCAGGAAATATGCGACATGCGGGGTTGGTTTCGGGAACAGAGATATTAGTTCTCCAGCATACGTGAAATTGTTTGCCCTGTTGCACATAGACCAATCAGGCTTAAAGGGCTGACAAACAGTGGCGCATGCACAGGCAGCATGGATATAAGTAAGGGGATGGTGGGAGATGCGTGAGTGGGGTTAGAAGTGAGGGCAGTTGCATATTTTGCCCCCTGGACCGCAGGTGTTTAGTTCTGCCACCGTGGGCAAAACACCAGAAGTGACCCCCCGCCACTTGCCAATAATCGTAGAAATTACACAAAATGCAACTGAAATGCGGCATTTGTATTCATGTTCATGCTTAAAGGGGACCTGTCACCCAGACATAAAAAGCTGTATAAGAAAAGTCCTTTTTAATTAAAACATCCATACCTGTTATAAACTTGTTTAAAAGTCTTTACCTGTGACATCATATGTTGCCTACCCCTCCTCTATGCCTGAGGCAGGACAGGCAGTTACTTTCACTTTCCATTCTGCACTTTGTTGATGTTACTGCACTCCCCACATTCCCCCTCCTTTCTCAACATCTACCTGTGTAGCCAATGCATGGGTGTGGGTATCAGCTGCCCCATTATGGTGCATGAAACAAAGCTAGCCTTAATAACAGTGTCCACAAAATGGTGTCTGCCTGCTTGCTGTTATTGTGAATTCTAATGCTAAAAAACAGGATTTAAATAATTTATATATTGTAAGTGAAATTTATTTTTCTCGACTAACTTAATAAAATAGGATTTGGAATTATTTCTTAAGGTGACCGGTCCCCTTTAAGTTGTAGCTTTTCTGTTTAGCAGAGCTAGGGTTGTCCAAAATAATTACCAAGGAGGGAAGGGGTGATGATGTAAAAGGTGGGGCAATGGCATATCAGAGTAGAGATTGGGTGGACTGGGGGTAAAAGCAATTGGGATTTGGGGGCAATTCAAGGAGAGGGAACAGGAGCAGATCAGGGGCAGGCCAGGAGTATGACTTTGCCAAATAAGGCAAAGATTGGCTTGGATGGAGCCGTTGCCAAACAAGTTGATCTTTTTGTGTTTTCAGCTTTAAAAAAATGACATCATATTGCAACTTGTATCTCTTTGAAAGCAGCCATTCTTATGGATCTATTTTGTGTTAAAATATTTATGAACTTTATATCAGTGTATATCAATTTGCAGTCCTTAAGTTGCTGCTGTACACCCATCAACGAAATGTTGTCTGGGTGTGCTGGGATGACGGCTCCAGGGTTATAGGTTAGGATGGCCATACACGGGCAGATTAAAGCTGCTGATATAAGTCCTTTAGACCAATTCGGCAGCCTATCTTCCGGTGTAGGGGGCATTCTGACAGGTCTCCCCGATCAATATCAGGCCAAAAAATGTGCCAGATATCGATCTGGTAGGTTTGATTTTTTTTACATTAACCTGCATCAGCTAGTTGATGCAGTCCTTTTCCCATCTGCGTACTTTTCCTTCGTTGTAAACCGACTGTTTGGCCCTAGGGCCGAACGATCGGCTTAACCCGATATCGCCTTGCCTTTGGTGGCATATCGGGTTAAGATCCGCTCGTTTGGCAACCTTGTCACTCGAGTGGATCTTATCATGTATAGCCACCTTTAGATAGCCCCACGTTATTTAGATAATGGGCTACATAGCATCCCCTAAAGGACCACACCTGGCCCCAGCTTCTCCACTTGTACAGCCCTAAGGCTGATTGATTCCAAAGAAGGCATTTTCTGTTGTGCATTCTATTCTATGCATTAAGGCTACACTGAAAAATCCTTGTTTGTTTCCATGTCCTCGACCAGTAGGTGTCCTTCTGGAATCTGAAGATCATGAGATTGCTGCTCTGAAAGCTGCTGCACGCCTCCATTTATTTTTTAAAGATCTGTTTGGGTTGGAAATTGTAAATTTTATATAGCAGTTCAGCAAGCCGAGCATGTTTCCTATTTTTGTTTGTTTGCTTTTTGTTTGTTTTTGTTTGCCATTCTGATTCACAATGGACCTCTCGTTTTATTTGCGGTTGGTACTATTGGAGAAGGAATATATACATTTCTTAACTGGGATTCCATGCTCTGCAAGATACATATATAATTCTTCTTTTAATATGGACAGAATAAGACAAATGTCTGTTCTTTTTAGATGCAGGCTTCATAAAGAAAATGCCTTGTTTACGTTTGAAGGTGAAAGTGTGAAATGCTAAAATGTGTGCAAAATGTCATGCCATTTACAAAGGTACTGCACCCGCCCAGCCAGGCACTACATCATATCTCCCAACATTTTGGAAATAAAAAGAGGAACAGAAAAGTTGCTAATGTTTTTGACCATGCCCATTTTTGTGGCCACACCCCCTAATTATCATGTTAACATTACAAAATTTGGCAGGTTATGAAAGTTTGAACATATTTCTGTGATTTTTTTCAGTTATTACAGTTTTGCTAATGAAGGTGAATTGCCCTTTAAGCTG